>CM033470.1:62330852-62930852 GCA_019447015.1 Hymenochirus boettgeri | reverse complement strand
TTGGTAAAATAGGGCTGTTACGATGGACACTACGGCACCATGCGGTTATATGGTAAAAAATAGGGCTGTTACTGATGGGCACTACGGCACCATGTGGTACTATGGTATAAATAGGGCTGTTACTTAGGACACTGCGGCACTATGCGGTTATATGGTATAAATAGGGCTGCTACTGATGGACACTACGGCAACCATGCAGTAATATGGTAAATAGGGCTGTTACTGATGGGCACTACGGCACTATGCGGTAATATGGTATAAATAGGGGTGTTACTGATGGACACTACAGCCACTATGCGGTAATATGGTATAAATAGGGTGTTATGAAGGTATAAATAGGGTGTTTACTGATGGGCACTACGGCAACTATGCAGTAATATGGTATAAATAGGGCTGTACTGATGGGCACACGGCACCATGCAGTAATATGGTATAAATAGGGCTGTTACTGATGGGCACTACGGCACCATGCAGTTAATATGGTATAAATAGGGTGTTACTGATGGACCACTATGGCACCATGCGGTTTATGGTATAAAAGGGCTGTTACTGTGGACACTATGGCACCATGCGGTTATATGGTACAAATAGGGCTGTTACTGATGGACACTCACGCACCATTTGGTAATATGTTATGAATAGGGCTGTTACAGATGGACATACGGCACCATGCGGTTATATGGTATAATAGGGCTGTTATTGGATGGACTACATCACCATGCGGTTATATGGTATAAATAGGGCTGTTACTGATGGACACTATGGCACCATGCAGTAATATGGTATTAATATGGGCTGTTACTGGTCGACATATGGCACCATGCAGTAATCTGGTATTAATAAGGGCTGTTACTGATCGACATATGGCACCATGCTATATGGTATAAATAGGGTGCTAACTGATGGACACTATGGCATCATGCGGTAATATGGTATAAAATAGGTTGCTACTGATGGACACTATGGCATCATGCGGTAAAATGGTATAAATAGGACTGTTACTGAGGACATATGCTATGCGGTAATATGTATAAATAGGACTGTTACTGATGGACACTATGGCACCATCGGTAATATGGTATAAATAGGACTGTTATGATGCAACTATGGCACCATTCGGTTATAGGGTATTAATAGGACTGTTACTGATGGACGGAGGAGATGGGGCCGTATAAACCATATAAAATATGATAATGACCGCTGACAATATCTTTGTCTCTCTCAAAGAGCTGATACCAGATGGTTTTGATACTAACTTCCAAATATTGTCTGCACCTGAATGAATAAAAGGATCTTGCATCTGGTATTTCATACCAGATGCAACTAACGTTTAGTGTCGATAACAATTAATGAAAAACGTCTTCCCATTGTAGTCAATGGAGTGCTGTGTTTCTAAAAAGTGCATGGTGTGAGTGTGGGCTGGTCACAACCAATCTTGGTTGAGTTGATAAAATGAGTTGATAAATCACGGTTGATCATGTGATTCATGTGATTCAATTTGCAGCAAATTTCAGACTCAGCTACCTCCCGCGACTGACAGTGATTTGTCCTGGCCAACAGCTTGCTAGTGATGAACAGTTGGTTGGGACAAATCTCGCCCCCATGTATATACCCTGCTTTATAAATATGCCCATTGGCAAAACGATTAGCCAAACCCCCCAGTGCATTATACCTAGCACAGCATTGGGAAAAATGGTAAGTCAGTAAGTACAAGGTGAATTATATCTTATTATTAAATAAATTGAGTCCGAATACTGGGATTCATTTTATGATTTGCTGCAAAGATAAAAATGGACCTGGGAGAAGCAATGATACCATCTACGATAACGAAATCGTAGATTTATGATCCCCATAGAATACCATTGCGGTACTTTACTACTGCACGATACTCTATGATCGAACGTTTGGTAATTAATGAACGTTCGGTCGTAAATGTGCGATCACACATTTACGACTGTGATAGTAAATTGACTAACCCACAGTATCGCTAAAAAGCTATACCGTGGCATTATAAATATGGCCCATCATTACTTAAAGGAATAGTTCACTTGAAAAGGGATCTTCATCAACGTCTGGGTCAGGGACAAAGAACTTACCTTTGGCGCGATCCACCGCAGCAGTACTGACAGGTCCCGACCACGTCTCGTTCTAATCAAACTATAGTGCACATGTACGATAAATGCATGCTATACTTGATTAGAACCAGGAAGTGGTCAGAAATTTTCAATGCTACTGTGGTGGATATATATATATATATTATATTATATTATAATATATAATATATATATATATATATATATATATATATACACACAAATACAAAATATGCAGCTCAAACCTTATTTTAAATTACTTTCATATGCGTGGCAAAGGAGTACCGGCAATTAATACATTACACAACAGTCTCCAGCACTCAACTATACTATAAGCATAAATTAATTAGATATCACGATCAAACAAGTATGCAAGCAACGAAGGGTGATTACCTGCACTAAAGTAAAATGGATACGTTTAGGACAAGTTTGTACAAACTTGCGTCAGCTGATGCGCCACTTCAAGGCAGTATCCCAGCATCAGTCCTAACCTAATGAGTAAAGTTCAATCCCTGGGGAACAAGACCATACCTGCTTCTCTCTTTATTTAGTATGACCTATACCAAGGAATCATGGGAGCTTACAGAGCTTCTAAACCTTCTTTTTATCTGGACTGCCTTAAAGGGGCGGGGGAATAAATTTACCCAGAGGTGCAAAGCATATAAAACCGAGCTTAGCCGTATACAATACAAGAATATGCAGCTCATTAGGTTATAGGATGCTGGGATACTGCCTGAAGTGGCCCATCAGCTGACGCAATGTTGTACAAAATATGTAACTAAACGTATCCATTTTAACTTTAGTGCAGGTAATCACCCTTCGTTGCTTGCATACTTGTTTGATCGTGATATCTAATTAAATTATGCTTATATGTTAGTTGAGTGCTGGAGACTGTTGTGAATATATATATATATATATATATATACAAACATAGAAAGATATCAATGCATTCCTGGGCCCCCATACAATATCATATTATCTGCACACTGGCATACTTTAAAACAAAGGGGTTTAGATAACATTACGTGGATCACATGAATGAAAAGCCTTCCAACCACGTCAAGGTAACCCCAGTCTGGAAGGTCCTAACGTCTAACCTTTTCATTCATGTGATCACAGTAATGTATACTAAAACCCCTTTGTTTATAAAGTATCAGTGTGCAGATAATATGATATTGTATGGGGCCCAGGAATGTGCATTGATATCTTTTCTATGTTTGTATAAATGTTTGACCAGATCAGTTGCACTTCCGCTAAATGTAGTTGTAAATTAGCCTAATTGGGTGCTCCACAAATCTTGTATTGTGTATTATATATATATATATATATATATATAATATATACAAAAACAAGAAAAGATAACCAATGCACATTCCTAGGCCCCATATAAATACAATTATCTGCACACTGGCCTACCATTATAAACAAAGGGGTTTTAGTATACATTACTGTGATCACATGAATGAAAAGCCTTCCAACCACGTCAAGGTAACCCCAGTCTGGAAGGGCCTAACTTCCAATCTTTTCAATTTCTTTTACTTCAATTACGATTAGCAAACTTTTGCATTTCTAATTCTTACACACTGGATCCATATAACTGGCTCTCTCACTTCTCCCCATTTGTAGTTTTCAAACATGTGAAAGGTCACAAGTTTAGGCTGTATTAGATCTAAACAGATGTCTTAGCTACAGGATATTAAGAAAAAACATACACACATACAGGGTTATTCAATAAAAGTTCTTATCATTAAAAATGGTGCTAATTTTGCCCCAACCAATAAGATATTAGCTTTTAAATGTTAAATAAGAGCTGATTGGTTGGGGCAAAATTGGCACCATTTTAAACGATAAGAACTTTTATTGAATCTCCCTGATAATTTCCACTGTGCACCAACGGGCACACTTTTGCTAGTATACTAGCACTAGGATATTATGTGTGTGTATGTTTTGCTATGTGTGGATATAGGATTATTACACAGGTATATTTTAAACAGTTTTTAAACTGTTTCCAGAGTTTGCTTCCAGAGAAACCAAATAGGATAATCCTGCAGGTCTGAGAGTAGACCCAGGCAATCCTGCCACACTGTGTGGTTGAAACTAAACATGCTAGGTTAATACTTATTAGTATTCACCATGGCAAGTGGTGATGATACCATATATATATATATATTTTTTTTTTTTGATAACTGCTTTTTATTTCAGTATTACGGTAAATCCTTGGTATACCTGCTTGGCTTTATCACTAAGCAAAAGACTAAGGACTTGCAAGCGAGCACCTTCATCCCAACCATTAATAGTGGCTGCCAATTCAAATTGTTCTAGCCAATCAGTCTACTGGTTACCCCATCAAATGGATCAGGTTTAAAAATAGGTTTGGCAATTGGGCCTGGTAGGGCTACTAAGTGTAATTGGGGAATTTCATCTGCAGGTACAAGGACAGGAGGATTTAATACAAAGAACAAATAGAAAGAACAGATAGGAGAAAACGGAGAATAAATGGTATTACCAGCACCGCTGCTACCAATTTGTACCAGATCACTGCTTTATGGAAGGATTATGGGTAGCATGGCACACAGTGGGTGGTCTGGCACAAAGCAGACAGTGCACATAAACAGGTTCCCCACATAACATGTGCAGTAATCAGGGGTGTCCCTGTCTATGGTGCACCACTTTGAATAGTGACCAGGCCTGTATATTGTGTGTCCTTGTAAGTTGGTGTACACTTATCTGTTATCTCAGAGTTTGTATCCAATAAGGTAAATTATCTGTCCAATAATCTGTCCTCCCAACAGGTGGTAACAGGATCTTATACACAGGGTCTTATACACAGGGTCTTATACACAGGGTCTTATACACAGGGTCTTATACACAGGGTCTTATACACTGGATCTTACTTATACACAGGGTCTTATACACAGGATCTTATACACGGTCTTGTGTTGCAGTCAATATCACTGCAAAGCATACACCACAATCTACTTTGACTTTTTCTCCTCCTAGCCATAGAGAGCAGGGATGTCTTGTCTTTTATCACTCACTGATACCACCTGCAGGCTGGAGGTGGTATATAAGGATACTTGGTATATATGTCCATTACAATACACATCACATCCTGTGTAGCAGACAGAAACTTTTTGGATTACACTTCCTTTCACATGGAGCAGACACAGGGGTGTGGTTTAACCTCCCATTTTGACCATTCCATGTTGAAATAGGGATCTCAGCTCTGTAAGTAAGTTTATGTATTTTGTGTTACTAATATAAGTCAGTGCTATTCTTTATATGCATTTACTGATGGTCATTTAAATGGTAATAGTGAGATAGTACACACATACATATACACCTTTCCTATATGTAATATCCTATACCCCCCACCACATTGGTAGCTCCTAAAAACTCCTAAAAATGCAATCTCCTATGGAGATATAAATATATTTATATAATAATAAAGGATAAGGGATAACACAGTCAGTAGGAGCCGCACTCTCTTGACCCGCTCATCCACCCGGGTGCCTCCCGATGAAACAATGTAAAGGTATAAAGGAAAGGAGCACTCCGGGAATTTTCCAAATGGATTTATTGTGATAACATCGACGCGTTTCAGTCCATATTAGACCGTTCTCAAGACACCTCACACAAATAACAAATAAACTTAAATACCAATACTCATCACGTGACCACCCCGCCCCCTGTGAACGTAGATCCCCACACCCCTTTCTGATGACAGGAGGATATTACGTGAATCCAAACCTGCGCTGTTACAAATAGATCAATTGTAAATGTATCCTTCTGTGGAAAAATAATCCATCAATGTTGCAACAAAGTTAATGTCCAAAGGCTCTAGTTGATCCAAAAGTCCCAATTTGAAGTGTAGTCTATTAAGGAAAACAAGGTGTTAAAGATCCATAAAGTGCAAGTGCTCTGTGATAAAATAGATAATATAATACAAAAGTTAATGTAATAAAAGCCATAGTGTACTCTTATGAAGGCTAAGTTAATTTAAGAATAAAAGGTCTCAGACTAAAATCCTCTAGATAAAATACTTAATATTCATAGACCTCTAGAAATAGCCCGTAAATATATAACACTAGATTAAACAATCTCCTAAGGAGTCAATGCGGCCACCTTCCCTTTATATAAAGCAAGATAGGGAGCATATCTCATTTACTGTATCCAAACGTCTGATCCATTGGGCTTCCCGTTGGAGTAACCTACGATCCCTATTGGTTCCCTCCCTCAGTAGGACTAAATCAATGGCCATCCACCTAAAGTTAGCTAATGAATGGTGAGCCTTTTTAAAGTGTCTTGCTATGGACTGCTCTCCATATTGCGGCTGGATATTTTTCATATCCCCTACTACATTTGTTTCTAATGCTGATCTTATAGATTTTCTGTGGTTTGCCATCCTATCTCTGATGCTAGTGGAGGTCTTACCCACATAATAGTAACCACAGGGGCATGTAATGATATAGACCACGAAACTGCTCAAACATGTGAGCCTATGTTTTATTTTAATCCGATTGCCTCTGTGAGGATGGGGGAAATCTGCGCCCGTTATTATATAGCGGCATGTCTGACAGCCCTTACAGCTGTAACACCCTGATTTGGGTTTGGGCATCCAGTTTTTGGTTTCCTTAATCATAGGTCGAATGTCTGTTTTAACCAGTAGGTTCCTCAGGTTGCATCCCCTACGGTTCGCAAATAAGGGTCTCATATTAGTAAAGGGCAATTGGTCATCTTTGGCTAAAATGTTCCAGTGTTTCGATACACTGTTCCTAACTGCTTGACTGTTAGGTGTACAGGCTAGACTATAGATGATCTTGTTCTAAATTTTTCCACCATATTTTGTATTTGATTCTCGGCCAGTTCCCTGTTTGAGTTGTTGCGGTATACCCGCAAGAATTGGGAAAATAGTACCCCTCGTTTGAGTGACTCCGGATGGAAACTATTTGCATGGAGTATGGTGTTACGGTCTGTTGGCTTGGTAAATAAACTAGTACTAAACTCTCCTTGGTCCACTCTGATTCGTAGATCCAGAAAGTCTATAGATTCACCGTCACACTCCATGGTGAATTGTATGGGAGTCCCCAACTCATTAAGATGTTTCTGGAAGTTTTTATATTCTTCAATGGTACCGGCCCATATGATAAACAGATCATCAATAAAACATTTGTAGAGGATGATTTTATCTTGGAATGTGGTATAGATGTGTTTTTCTTCGAATGCCTCCATATATAAATTAGCAAATGATGGGCCTACATTCGTGCCCATCGCGGTGCCCGATATTTGTTGGTACATGGTGGACTCAAATCAGAAGTAGTTATTACCCAAAACCATTGTAAGCAATTCAATTAGGAATTTAATGGGAGGACCCTGATGATTATTTTTAATAAGAGCATCCCGACATATTCCAATACCCTCCTGTTGGGGTATGACTGTGTACAAACTTTGTACATCACACGTCATAAGTGTCACTGTGCTGCCACCACAGTCCACTGTTTTGAGGATCTCCCTCAGGTTTCCACTATCTTTTAAGTAGGATTTCATCCCCTTAACATTAGGTTGCAAATAATAATCCACAAATTTGGAAACTGGTTTATATATGGAACCATGAGATGCCACAATAGGGCGTCCTGGTGGGGACTGGAGAGATTTATGAATTTTGGGTACTGTATAGAATATGGGGCACTTGGGGTGATTAGTCATCAAAAACATTCTGTCCAATCCAATTGTGTTGGACTCCCATAGATATAATGTGATCTAGTTGAGCTTTAAATATGACCATAGGGTTTCCCTCCAGTACCTTATATACCTTGCGATCCCCCAATTGTGTGAGGGCCTCTTTGCAATAGTACTCCCTGTCCATGAGTACTATGCTACCCCCCTTATCGGCAGGTCTAATGATAAGTTCGGGGTCATCCCTCAGTGATCTAAGGGCTCGTCTTTCTTGGGGAGTCAAATTATCCCTATATGGTTTAATGTCTGTCCCCGACACTGTATCAGACCTCACCATGTTCACAAACACTCTAATGGATGGCGACATATTTGGAGGATCAAACGAACTTTTGGGGGTAAATAGGGTTATGACTGTGGTCCCTTCTCGGAATAGATCTTTAAGTTTGAGTTTCCGCTGGAATTTATACAGGTCCACTTCAATATATACAAATGCACAAAAAATTCGCCAGTGTGGCCGAGATGTGATATGCTTTTAGAATTTTAATTCTTATCTATTTCTATGTGTGTACCCCTATTTTGGACCTTCATGGGTCTATCAATAAAGGGCTTTTACTTATATACAGAATTCTTGAGTGCGGTACTTCCCTTTTCCTTTTCTGTTTTATATATTACTAACTCACAGCTGTCACCAGGGACTACATTACAGAGGGATCACTATTGGTCAATATGTTAGAGAGGGATCACCATTGGTCAATGTGTTAGAGAGGGATCACTACTGGTCAATGTGTTACAGAGGGATCACTATTGGTCAATGTGTTAGAGAGGGATCACTACTGGTCATTGTGCTAGAGAGGGATCACTATTGGCCAATGTGTTACAGAGGGGTCACTATTGGTCAATGTGTTAGAGAGGGATCACTATTGGTCAGTGTGTTAGAGAGGGATCACTATTGGTCAATGTGTTAGAGAGGGATCACTATTGGTCAGTGTGTTAGAGAGGGATCACTATTGGCCGTTGTGTTAGAGAGGGATCACTTGGACAGTGTGTTACAGAGGGGTCACTATTGGTCAATGTGTTAGAGAGGGATCACTATTGGTCAGTGTGTTAGAGAGGGATAACTATTGGTCAATGTGTTAGAGAGGGATCACTATTGGTCAATGTGTTAGAGAGGGATCACTATTGGTCAATGTGTAAGAGAGGGATCACTATTGGTCAATGTGTTAGAGAGGGATCACTATTGGTCAATGTGTTAGAGGGATCACTATTGGTCAGTGTGTTAGAGAGGGATCACTATTGGTCAATGTGTTAAGAGAGGGATCACTACCGTGTGGTAGGTGTCTAGTGATGGAGATTGACAGACTTTCTCAATAGTACTTACTGTGTGGTAGGTGTCTAGTGAAGGAGAGTGACAGACTGTCTCTATAGTACTTACCGTGTGGTAGGTGTCTAGTGATTATATATATATATATATATATATATATACAAACATAGAAAAGATAACCAATGCACATTCCTAGGCCCCATATAATATCATATTATCTGCACACTTGGTACCCATCTGTATACTTTCAATACTATATAGAATGTAACCAGCTCTATGGCTAGTGGACACATGGTAGCTATCTGTATACTTTCTATACTATATATAATGTAACCAGCTCTATGGCTAGTAGACACGTAGTACTTATCTGTATACTTTCTATACTATATAAGATCTGTACATCCTACCCCACAGAAATCTAGAGAGAGTATCTGTACATCCTACCCTAGAAATCTACAGAGAAGTATCTGTACATCCTACCCTACAGAAATCTACAGAGAAGTATCTGTACATCCTACCCTACAGAAATCTACAGAGAAGTATCTGTACATCCTACCCTACAGAAATCTACAGAGAAAGTATCTGTACTTCTGCAGTTAGTAAGGGCGCAGAAACGTGCTAATGGGATTGTGGTGCATTTTTCACGAAGCTAAAAAAAATTGGCAGGCAACAAAAAATTGCTCACCTTTCGTTTTGTGATGCAATATTTTCATAATAATCTGCATATTAATAAATTGGCTGGTGCACAATAAATGTGACTGATGTGAAATAATCTGTTTTACATTCACTTACAAAACTACAATCCTTTAGTATAAATGCACATGCTATGCAGTCTAGGTTTATGTTTGTAAATGGTACATTCCTTCTAATCCTTTTACTGCCATGAGGCTGCCTGAAATGTCTGCACTTAGAATGGAGCATTTATTGCTTGCTCTAAAACAGTTATAGAGTTAAAACTGTTGTAGACTGAAATATAATTTTAAGCCTAATTTTAATCTATAAATGAATACATGTAAGCAGCACTTACTTTGATGTGTTTTTGTTGCTGCATGACTTCAATCAAGTACTTGTTTTGCTCCAACTCAGTCCCTCGTCCCCCAGCCAGACTATCGACTCTCTGTGAGGGCAAGCATGCTCAGTAAGCCCTATGAAACAGCATTGGAGAGGGGAATTTCCCACCATGCAGTTCATGTACCAACTGTTACCATTCCAGAGACAGCAAAGCTATACAAACAGAATAGTTTGATACGAAGGCACTTGATTGACAGCTGAAATGTATGATGTTTCAGACTGGATATCTAAAGAAATAGGGGACAGATCAACAAAAAAATGTACAGTGATACGAAGAATTATAGTTATCAATAATGGGCAATTAAAAAAAAAAAATCCCAGTGTACATATTGTTTAAAATAAAATGACTAACTATCCCTATATTTATAACTAACAATGCATGGTTAAATTAGGGGAACAGATCCCTTGTCTTTAGCAGTTTATTTTTGATTCTCGCTAAAGGGGAACTGTGGTCCAAAAATAACTTTAGGTAAATTGATAGGAATTGCTCCCCTGAGAATTTTTGCATTTATTTCCATTGTTTATTTTGCATAGTTTTGAAGATATTTACATTTTATGTGTGATATGGCAGCAGCATCACCAGGTCCCCTGCACTTCCTGCTTTCTGCTCTGAATCTGTCCTGTGTCTCCTCTCCACTTTGCAGCCCCCCTGGTCCCTCCCACTCATGGACACCATGGTCCCTTCAGTTGCAGGCCCCCCATGGCCATTATCTTACAGCCCGCGGGTGCCGTGGCCCTGCCCCACTCGCGGGTGCCTAAGCCCCGCCACTTGTGGGTGCCTAAGCCCCACCTACTCGCAGGTGCATGGGTTACCCAGACCCCCCCCCCCCCTACAGAAAACTCTGTGGAATCAGCCTGGCTGTTTTCACATAGTGAGAGAGAAGGGCTGTAGATTCCCTTACCTTCTCTGCAGTGCAGGTCCTTCACACAGCAGAGAGGAGGAGAGACTTCCTGTCTCCCTCACACACTGAGGGAGTCTGAGGCTGTGCTTGCTGGTGGCACTGAGCAGGAGAAGCCTCAGGAATGTCACATGTCAGCCCCACCCATTAACTTCTGGTCAGTCATTTCTTTATATCTTGGGCTGTGGAGCACGTAGAGAGGTGGTCGATGGCTCGTTTTAAAGGTAGGAAACTGGCCTTTCATTTAAACTTAACTTGTTTGGGACCACAGTCCCCTTTAAGCTGGGTACACACTTGGCAGATTTTTCAAAGATGACGGACAGGATTTGCATCCGCAGATCAGACAGTATCACGCTTTATCGGTAATGTGTGTCCGTAGCTTTATCCCCCACAACAATGCAATCTCTTCTAGTTAATGAACCCCAGAACATAGGGCCCATATGGCTAAGAACCATTAGCTTTTACCAGTGGAGTCCCTAGGCCCTACTATGAGGGAGATTAATACTGGGACCTACTGCTCAGACCAGTGCAAAATACTACCTGATGTTATATTGGAATAGGTTTTTCAAACAGTGTAGCTCACCTGATGCAATACAAATTTGTTAAGGTTTGCACATTACTAGGAGGGTAGTTTTTTTTCTATGCAGGTTTGTAAAAAAAAATTCTATGGTGGTTTGATCATGTGTTGCTCTTTGATAGATTATCTGGCATTAATTAGGTTGGGTACACACAGGAAGATTTGTCTCAACCAACCATTTTCCTCTAGCTACTTTGAGTGGCTGTCAGTTTCCCGCAACAGATGTGCAGTCCTTAGGAAAATGCACAATTGGCCGTGATTACAACATCCCCGCCCACATAACATTTCTCTCTGAACGAGGTATACATGGTAATACGGTCACACGGAAATATTGTAGGTGTGTTTCCAGTATAAGGCTGAGGCCAAACTAGTGATACATCTTTCGTGGGTTGATCTGAAATTTTTCCAATATTCATTATCGGAGAGAATGAGATGTGCACCAAAAATATGCGATCGATAACAGTGCAGTGCAAACAGTGTAATGCACTGGTATGATTCCCACGCACTTCCATCATGTTTTTTGGTTCACGACTAGCATGGAAAATCGATGCTGTTCTTTTCAATTTAATGTTAGGTTATGGCCAAACTGGACCTGATGATAAGATGTGTGAAAAGCGTCCACATATTGGTGTGCATTACTGTCTGTTTGCACTGCGATTGCGCATGGAGCGTGCAAAAAATGGTGAAGCATGCGCTCCAATAACAGAATGCATGCATGCAATGTGCCACCCACATTGACATGCACTGCCATGGATTAATCACACGATAACGGATTGCAAAACGCGATTGTAAGTGCATAATAAACACGCAAGTGACTTAACACTGTATGCGATCTGTCTTTGGTTGCATGCAACACCATTGTTTGTTTGAATTGCACCCACTCCAATAAACAGGATATTGCCAAAACTACAGTAAAGTCTAGGCCACATCAGATCAGATCCTGATTGCGATTCGATCACGTGTTAAAAAGCACACACTAGTGTGGCCCAATTGTTTGTGACCACACTAGGTGCTCTGCGATCGGGAATTGCACATGCAATCGTGCACGCTTGCGTGTCAGTTTCTTGAGGGTTCGTGAGCATTACAGAGTGGCCTCTGCCTTAGGGCTAGTCCACACTACTCCATTTTAATGCACCTTAAGTGTTAAAAAGCACACACTAATGTGGCTCAATTGAAGTGGCCACAAAAGGGTGGCTGGGACTGTTGCGCTGCGATCCGTTTATCGGAGCTCATTCGTTCCTGCAATTCGCATGCGCTCCAATCCAAAAATTACAGGGATCACAGAGCATGCGATCATCATTTCCCCCCACAATCGCATGCACTCGATTGCGCAACATGCATATGTGTTTGGATATGCGCTGCAGTGTGGCCTAATAACAAAGTTTAATAACAGGGAGATTCAATAAAGTGTGTTATCCTTAAAAATGGTGCCAATTTGCCCCAACCAATCAGACCTTATAACATTTGAAAACTAAATTGGTTGGGGCAAAATTAGCACCATTTTTCTAAGAACTTTTATTGAATCTCATGTAGGAATTGTATGGAGAGCGCCTCTCGCACATCCCTCCAGTGTGCAATGCAGAATATTTTTTGTTTTCCAGAGCACGATTTTCCGTGCGGATTGCAAGCGTGAGAAACGCAAACGGACTGGAAAATACATGGCAACATAGAGCGTAGCGGGCCGAGTCCCGAGCGTACGTGCGGCTCAGTCAGCCAGTATCCTTTCCATTCGCTCTGTAATTCTATCTCTAGATCTCAGATTCCTGTCAGCCAGGGAACTTACCGAGCGGGAGATTTTATAGGAAATGGTCCGAGCGACCAGTCTGCCTAATGTACCCGCCTTATGGAACGGGGAAACGGCTCTGGAAGGGAGGGAAGTGCGCTATATATAGACAGGGAACAGCTCGGGCTGATCACAGTGATAGGGTCGCTAATGGCAGGGGACGGGGGACCGGAGATAGACCCCCCAGTCCCTCGGTCTATTGTTCGGACTGGGATCTGTTACCAGGACAAAGAGCGAACTGTGTATGGGAAATACAGCTCGTACACGGCCTGGGGTATTTATATTATCCCTATACAATGGAGGGGAGGGGGTACACATCTATATTATAAAATAGACATTACAAAAGCGATTTGTTTTTATCAACATAGTGCAAATGAACAGGCCCTTCACAACACTATCCATACAGTGTACCTTGCACAGACCCACACTATCCATACAGTGTACCGTGCGCACAGACCCACACTATACATACAGTATACTGTACAACAGACCCACACTATACATACAATGTACTGTACAACAGACAGACCCACACTATCCACACAGTGTACTGTACACAGACCCACACTATACATACATTGTACTGTACACAGACCCACACTATACATACATTGTACTGTACACAGACCCACACTATACATACAGTGTACTGTACACAGACCCACACTATACATACAGTGTACTGTACACAGACCCACACTATACACACAGTGTACTATACAACAGGCCCACACTATCCACACAGTGTACTGTACAACAGACCCACACTATCCACACAGTGTACTGTACAACAGACCCACACTATACATACAATGTACTGTACAACAGACCCACACTATACATACAATGTACTGTAAACAGACCCACACTATACCTGCAGTGTACTGTACACAGACCCACACTATACATACAGTGTACTGTACACAGACCCACACTATACATAGTGTACTGTACACAGACCCACACTATACATAGTGTACTGTACACAGACCCACACTATACATAGTGTACTGTACAACAGACTTCCATAAGTGCGACACCTTCCCCTTGCAACCATTAGCTGCCCTACTGGTTACCTCTGTACTGCGCCTCCAAGCACTGAACCTTGTGTACCGAAAAGAAAGTAGATGAGGTACCAAATAAGGACTTGATGCAACTCAATTGGTGAAATTGCTATTTATTCACCCACATGAAGTGTGATGAATAAATAAGCAATTTCACCAATTGAGTTGCATCAAGTCCTATTTGGTACCTCAAACTTTTTTTCGGTACTGTACAACAGACCCACACTATACATACAGTGTACTGTACAACAGACCCACACTATCACACAGCCTGACCGCCATACTATAGAGTTACCGTAGGACAGCCCTAACTATATATAGAGTGTACTGACAGCCTTATACTATATTTACAGTGTACCGTATGACAGCCCTATACTGTATATACAGTGTACCGTATGACAGCCCTATACTATATATACAGTGACCGTATGACAGCCCTATACTATATATACAGTGACCGTATGACAGCCCTATACTATATATACAGAGTACCGTATGACAGCCCCTACTATATATACAGTGTACCGTATGACAGCCCTATACTATATACAGTGTACCGTATGACGCCCTATACTATATATACAGTGTACCGTATGACAGCCCTATACTTATATACAGTGTACCGTAGACATCCTATACTATATATATATTATGCACTGTATATTATGTTATGTATATGATATGAAGGTTACATGGTATATATGTTATATGATATAGTTACATGGTATATATGTATATGATATGAAGGTTACATGGTATATATGTTATAGGTATGAAGTTACATGGTATTAGTTATATGATATGAAGTTTACAGGTTAATATGTTATATGATATGAAGATACATGGTATATATGTTATATGATATGAAGGTTACATGGTATAAATGTATATGATATGAATGGTAACTTCTTCATTCTACTGAACCAGCGCCGATCTGCTCTGTGCGATAACAACCCAGCGCCGGGCTTCCTCCAGCTGGGCCCGCAGTGGGGAGGACCGGAGACGGACATTAAGTGGATATTGTGTTAGAAGCTGCGCGATAGCGGAGTCGTGGGATGGGAGTACCCAGCATTGTGCACACGATAGAAACCATGGGGGTTTTGAAACTGCAACACTCTGTAGTGATTGTAACTGACCCCCGTTCTTTACTCCCCGGGTTCGGTCCCAGTCACCCCCGGGTTCGTTCCCTTCACCCAGTTACCCCCCCTGGGTTTGGTCCCATTCACCCCCAGTTGGTCCCAGTCACCCCGGGGTCGGTCCCATTCACCCAGTCCCCCCGGGTCCGGTCCCAGTGCCCTATCGGTATAGGTGCCATACAGTTATCGCACCTGGGGCCGAACCCTCCCATCCCAGTCTCTCCATTGACCCCCCCCACCTTCCTTCTCTCCCAATGCAAATCAATATGGCAATTACCATGTAAAAGCTCGGCCGGCCCCGGGTCAATGTAAATTGATCATTGTCCGCCTGTGCACAATAACACGGGGAGTCTGTAATGAGATTATCCTGGAAACTGTCTGACTGATCACTAATGATATTTCATACTGTCTGTGTCTAATCACCGGGATCTGCTCTCATCCCCTTCTATCTGTACGGTAACAATGGGAATGGCTGGTTCTGGTCGGTCTACAACTCCCAGCATGCACTGTTAGAAGCTGGCTATCGGTAGTGTTGGCACTGTACAGCGGCCATGTGATGTGGGGGAATACAATGTTCTGAGAAATCTTGGCAGGGGAACAGGCAGTTTCCGAAAACGACATAATTACCGCCCAGTCTAGATCGCTGTATGAGTATCCATTATTCATACAGTCATACTACAGGGGGGGATCGGGGCTGCCCGTGCCCGCGCTCTCGTGTTGACACACGCGCGCGTCCGAGACCAGAAATTGGGCCCCCGGGAAAGCGAACACAAAGAACCCAGTGGGGGTTTCAATCAGTAAAACTCCACGATACACCCACAGGCACAGAACAGCCGCGATCGCACAGAGATTCCAGTGATAAAACAACCAGTCTGTACCGGCCTCATTCCATTCACTATCATTGGTTTAGCTTTAGCCCTGGACAACCAGACCTGCCGCCCCAATCACACCAGAACATATTGGGTATATCAGTGTATTTTCCTATGTGTATCTGCCTATAGAGTGACTATAGGTCTGTCTATAAGCCTATAGATGTTAATATAGATGTATCTCTTGTAGGTCCATCAACATATAGGTCTTACAATAGGTCTGTCTATAGGTGTATCAGCCATAGATGTTATATAGGTGTATCTCTTGTAGGTCTATCAGCATATAGATCTTACATAGGTCTGTCTAGGTGTATCAGCATATAGATGTTAATATAGGTGTATGTCTTGTAGGTCCCTCAGCAATAGATTTTACTATAGGTCTGTCTATAGGTGTATCAGCATATAGATGTTAATACAGGTGTATGTCTTGTAGGTCCATCAGCAATAGATCTTACTATAGGTCTGTCTATAGGTGTATACATATAGATGTTAATATAGATGTTGTCTTGTAGGTCCATCAGCATATAGACTTACTGTAGGCCTGTCTATAGGTGTATCAGCATATAGATGTTAATATAGGTGTATCTCTTGTAGGTCCATCAGCATATAGATCTTACTATAGGTCTTATGGGTATTCTGTTTAGCTCGTAGCCCACTTGTATTGGAACATAGAACTGATTCTTTTCACTGGTTATTATCCGCCGGCTGTAATGAACAAGTCCAGATCTCCGCAGCCCTTCCTGATACAATTACATTGGAATAAGCCGAGGGAGCAGAACACAACATTCGGCTGCACTTAATTGCCCAGAGATCAGTCAGTGTGGAGCGGTGATTGTCAGGCTGATTCCGCTGCACATAACGTATTAATCCCATCACTCAGCCCAGGCACGTTACATACAGTGCGCACAGCCCACAGGACCAGTTGGGGGGGGGGGGGGGGTGGCCAGATGGTGAATTCTATAAACCTTTCCATACAATCTGGCAGCACTACTAGGGGGCCGCCCCAACCCCACCTTTGTTTAATAGGTGTTAAAGTGAGGTAGGTAGGTTATTACCGTGTTCTATGACACATAAAATCCCCTCACCAACCATGGCAGTTGGCACTTACAGTACAAACACAGGATAATACGTGACAGGCACGGACAGTATTTACTAACCTTAATTCCGTCAAATCTCTGGGTCCCATTCATTTCCCCTCTTGACCCAGCCACATCTTCACTGCACCCAGATCATATGGCTCCCCTCCAGACTCGCACTGTACCGGGGTCTCTGTAACATTCCAGTGAAAAATAGCATTGCATTTACGCAGGGAACAGTAGAAACGAGCGATGTATAAAGGGCAAGTAGTTCCATTGAAAACAAAAACCCAATACAAGAGCTCCGACCAAAACTGCTAACGATCAATTATAAATCGCTCATGCACTGTAGTAATTCCAGTGACATTACACTATTCCATCGAGCACATGGCTGGTTTCAGACAGGGAGTTGTATTATCTATTGTTGAAATGAACATAGAATGATGTACTGTTTCCTACCCTTTATTACTAGTGCGGACATCCTTCCTAGAACCGAAAATGGTTAATAACCTCCAGGGGAGAATTCGCTGAAAGCTGCCGTGTCCCTTGCCCTCTGCATATTAGATGTGACCCCATATGCTGTGGCTTGTGGTGAACTGCAGTTTAGGAAAAGCATCGTCCTTCCCAGAATGGTTCCCAAATGTTCTGCGCTCTGAGCTCTGCGGGGGCTGGAGAGAAGGAGGCGGAGAGCAGGGGAGAGCAGCTCTTAGTACTCGGGGTACTGGGGGAGAGAGAAACCCTTTACGTGCTGGGTGGGAAGGGAAGCTGCGGGCAGATTGGTAATTCAATGTGATGGGAAATGTGCCAAACTGCAGGGGTAGAGCAAATGTGTTAGGACAGGGATTAGTGTGAGGAAATCACCTTGTCTGTACGTGTGAAAGTGCATTAACCCACTGACAGAGAGGGGAATGTACAGAGCGGTGGGGAAATCTGCAGCGCGATAAGGGCACTGGTTTGTTTACCAGCTAGGTCTTTATCAGACACCCATACACGGGCCGAAGGCTTTCTCGGTATCCCAATCCATAATTGGTCGGAATATCGATGCCGTGTATGGGGTCGTATTTCGAGCTGAATATTTTCGTGGTATCGGTCTCACATCGTCCAAGGCAGTTCTTGTAGAACAACTGAAACAAGCTCTGAACTGCACCACCGGCCTGAAGGTTCGCAGCAAAACGTCCCACTATTGATTTCACATAGGAACGAAAACACACGAGCCAGACCCCCTGAAACAGGCAGATTTGTCCGATACATTCACTTTTTTTGCCTTTGGAAAATACAAAACTCTCGCGGATACGGAGTGGCCTTTCCTACACAGCCGGTTGCACCCACGTACGGTGGGAATTAGATTCCATTGTACTTATATATATTGCAACGTTGTTCTTGTCCTGAAACACCAAACTACTCGTACCACAGCTCTAATCAACAGGTAGGTAGGTAGTAGCTCCAACTTTTAGGGCTAGGCCACATTAACGAGTTTTCACGTGTTGCGCACACGATTTTGGTTACAATGATAATAGCGGGAACAAAAAGATTAATGCGATTTCAATTGCGCATCCGTTTCCATTTTGCACGCACCATTTATTGCGAAACGCACGTGTTTCCATACTGGAAGATCGCAAAATCACATGTGCAAACACAGACATGCAACAACAACAGAATCGCACCACACATTAGGCCTCAGCCTAAAAAGCACCAAAGCTCACAATCGCGCATGTTATCCTAGTGATTGCAGTGCGATTTCTGTGCGATTGGAAAGGCATGCGATGGGAGGGAAAATGGTGATCACAGCGTTATCAAAACAGACATGCCTGCGCAATTGCACGCACATTGGAAATCACAGGAATTTTGCATTCCTGTGATTTCCATGTTATTTAAAATCACGTGCCAAACAAAACGTAGTGGTTAGTGTGATCTAGCCCTACAGCTCATTCATAGAAATATTCAGCAAGTTCCCCTACATAAAAAGTCAATAGCTTCTTCGCTTTTTCCCTCAATTCTACCATCTCCCAGTGGGAGGAACATGCTCAGTGCGTTACGTGTTAAAGGGGCTCCCACATTTGGTAAGAAAGGGTAAAAGTGAAGAGCATCTCACAAGAGTGTACATTTGGGATAGAAAGTGATAAATCATTATTATTAGGTAGCTACTAGGCTTGTGGGTCAGGAACATGTTTAAGGGCCAGATGTCCTATAAAGGACAAACCTCTGCGTGTTGTCTTCATGCTGCCCTATGGGGTATAAATAACCAACATGGTGTACAGGCCTTCTAAGACTCATATGTTGACGTGTTACATAGAAACCTACTTTACCGGTGACTGCCTGGTTCTCCAGCAGTGAGAGAGTTAATGAGACAAGCCAAGTGACTGGCAGTGAGCCCCCTTCCCCCTCCCCAAAGAGCTGTATATAAGTATCAGTGTGTGAGCTGAGATGTGTGTGTATTTGCATCAGGGATCCTGGCGTGATCTTTCAATAGAGCCAGAGCCCGGAGCCAAGTGTACGGCAAAAAAAGATTAAAAGCAGCGTGAGCTTCAGGCGAAGCCAAAACCAGGCAGCCTTCATGTGTCTCTTTACAGCGGGACCGCGTGACCTTCCTGAGCGCTGGAGGGGAATGAAAGGCACAGTGACCCTTCTATTCAGTTTAAACGCAGGCGCCCGGAGCCCAATGTATTAGTGTGGTGCGTTCACAAAGATTCCTCGCTATCAATGTTTAACTCTAAGTAACCACACGGATGTGACTGTCAATATTCAATGTACATAGAATTTCTATTTATACACAGAACTTGATAACCAGTGCAATGTGTAGTAGACACTGTTATCCATCTGCATATGGTATACCTCCTATACTACATAGAAACTAAAACCAGTGCAATGTGTAGTAGACACGGTTATCCATCTGCATATGGCATACCTCCTATACTACATAGAAACTAATAACCAGTGCAATGTAGTAGACACTATAGCCCGTGTATACGGTTTATCTCCTATACTACATATAAACTAAAACCAGTGAAATGTGTAGTAGACACTATTCGCATCTATAACGGTATATCTCCTATACTACATAGAAATAATAACCAGCAATGGGTAGTAGACACTATTAGCCATCTGTATACAGTATATCTCCTATACTACATAGAAACTAATAACCAGTGCAATGTGTAGTAGACACTATTAGCCATGTGTATACGGTTTATCTCCTATACTACATATAAACTAATAACCAGTGAAATGTGTAGTAGACACTATAGCCATCTATATACGGTATATCTCCTATACTACATAGAAACTAATAACCAATGCATGTGTAGTAGACACTATTAGCCATCTGTATACAGTATATCTCCTATACTACATAGAAACTAATAACCATGCAATGTTTAGTAGACACTATAGCCATCGTATACGGTATACCTCCTATACTACATAGAAACTAATAACCAGTGCAATGTGTGTAGACACTATTAGCCATCTGTATATGGTATACCTCCATATTACATAGAAACTAATAACCAGTTCTATTGGTAGTAGACAGCTATCTGTATACTTTCTATACTACATAGACTATAACCAGTTTATGTTAGTGGACACATGGTACCTATCTGTATACTTTCTATACTATACAGAACATAACCAGTTCTATGGTTAGTGGACACATGGTAGCTATCTGTATACTTTCTATACTTATAGAATGTAACCAGCTCTATGGTTAGTGGACACTGGTACCCATCTGTATACTTTCATACTATATAGAATGTAACCAGCTCTATGGTAGTGGACACATGGTAGCTATCTGATACTTTCTATACTAATATAATGTAACCAGCTCTATGGTTAGTGGAACATGGTACCCATCTGTATACTTTCAATACTATAGAAGTAACAGCTCTATGGCTAGTGACACATGGTAGCTATCTGTATACTTTCTATACTATATATAATGTAACCAGCTCTATGGCTAGTAGACACGTAGTACTTATCTGTATACTTTCTATACTATATATAATGTAACCAGCTCTATGGTTAGTGGACACATGGTACCCATCTGTATACTTTCAATACTATATAGAATGTAACCAGCTGATGTTATCTATATATCTATTATGATAAATCTAGCCTTACATCCTACCTATCAGGTACCAGCACAGTATATGGTATCTATATATCTATATATGATAAATCTACCCTTACATCCTACCTATCCGTAACCAGCACAGTATATGGTATCTATACAGTGCCCCTCGCTAATGAGGCAGGGTGCAGCACAATGCAGAGCGGCACCCTGTAGAAGCGGCACTCTGCCGCACTGTCCTGTCTCTCTGAATTATTTTTTTTTTTTAAAAATCTTTTGGGGGGGGGGGGGGGTCCGGACCTACCTACATTAAAAGCAGTTAGTTACTGACTGAGTTACAACAACCCGTGTCCGAAAGAACCGAAGTCCGATCCTGGCTGTCATGGCTGACTCCGCCTCCATCCACTTGTACTCGTTTGCGTGCGCTGCGTCGCCGGCCCACGATGTAAGAGAGCGCTAGTTGTTCAGCCAGTTGTTCAGTTGTGTCCCGTGACTCCCGTCCCGGCCAGCCATCCGTGAGTGAATCTCCTCTGCTCCTCGTCAGGACCAGGACAGAATGCCTTGCATAAGTGGTGAGTCAAGTGTAATAGGGTTCTGTCTACCCCAACCCCAATTTATTTCCCTGGAGGCTGGGGCCTGAGATTGGGCCCGGCTTGCCTGCACTGCAGGTTTAGGTTATATTTGTGTGCTGTACTGCTGTACCGGTGCCAGCGCAGGGGGAAGGGGGAATGTGTTGTGCCAATTTTTCCATGTGCCCAGCAGACATAAATATAAAATAATGTGCCCAGGCCCTGTCTGCTGCCCATCTATGTAAGATATAGTAATGTAGATGATAGATAGTATAGTAGATAGATAGATAGATAGATAATAGATGATAGATAGATGATGATAGTGATGATAGATAGATAGATGATAGATAGTAATGATGTGATGAGTTATGGATGTGTAGTATATGTAATGGTAGATAGTGTAGATAGTGTTTTAGATGTGTGTGTGATGTGTATGATAGATAGCATAGATGATAATGAATAGATAGATAGATAGATAGATGATAGTAGTATGAGTAGATGATGATGAGTATGATGATTAGCAGTGATAGATAGATAGATAGATGTAGATAGATAGATAGTAGATAGATAGATAGATGATGATAGATAGATATAATGATAGAAGATGATGATAGTATAGCAAGATAGTAGATAAATAGATAGATAGATAGATAGATAGATAAGATAGATAGATAGATAGATAGCAATAGATGTAGATAGATAGATGATAGTATAGATAGCAAGATTATAGATAGATAGATAGATAGATACGATAGATAGATAGATAGATAGATAGATAGATAGATAGATAGATAGCAAAGATAGATAGTATAGATAGATAGATAGATAGATACTATAGATAGTATAGATAGATTAGATAGATAGATAGCAAAAGATAGATAGATAGTCAAAGTTAGATAGATAGATAGATGATAGATAGCAAAGTTAGATATATTGATAGATAGATAGATAGATAGCAAAGTTCTATAGATAGATAGATACGATAGATTAGATAGATAGATGATAGATAGCAAGTTAGATAGATAGATAGCAAAGTTAGATAGATAGATAGTAGCAGAGTTAGATAGATAGATAATAGATAGATAGATAGATAGATAGATAGATAGATAGATAGCAGAGTTAGATAGATATATAATAGAAATAGATAGATTGATAGATAGATAGATAGATGATAGATAGATAGATAGATAGATATAAGATAGATAGATAGATAGATAGATGTAGATAGTATAGTAGATAGATAGAAGTTAATAGATGATAGATAGATAGTAGCAAGTAGATGATGAGAGTTAGTTAGATGATAGATGATAGATAGATAGATAGATAGATAGCATAAGTTGATAGATAGATAGCGAGTTAGATAGATAGATAGCAAGAGTTAGATAGTATAGATAGATAGATAGATGATAGATAGATAGATAGATAGCAAAGATGATAGATAGATAATAGATAGATAGATAGATAGATAGATAGCAAAGTTAGATAGTAGATAGATAGATAGCAAAGTTAGATAGATAATAGATACAAAGTTAGATAGATAGATAGCAATATAGATAATAGATAGATAGATAGCAAAGTTGATAGAATATACAAGTTAGATAGATAGATAGAAGATAGATAGATAGATAGATAGATAGATAGATAAGATAGATAGATGATAAAAGCAAAGTAGATAAAATCGATAGCAATTGATAGATAGACGATAGCAAGTAGATAGATAGATCGATAGCAAGTTAGTAATAAATAATAGATGATAGATAGTGGATAGATAGATAGACGTGTTAAAGACGATGATAGAATCAACGTGTATAAGCCCCTCCCACTTCTTGACAACGCCACATCCTACTTCCGACAAAGCACCACCCACTTTCAATTATAAAACCACACCCTTCCGTGCAAGGGGCGGCATTTGGAATTTTGTGTCAGGTGGCAAAAAGTCTAGAGACGGCACTGTATCTATATTCTATATATGATAAATCTACCTTACATCCTACCTATCCGTAACCAGCACAGTATATGGTATCTATATTCTATATTGAATAATCTACCCTTACTCCTACCTATCTGTAACCAGCACGTATATGGTATCTATATATGAAATCTACCCTTATATCCTACCTATCAGGTCCACACAGTATATGGTATCTATATATCTATATATGATAAATCTACCCTTACTCCTACCTATCACGGTAACCAACAGTATATGGTATCTATATTCTATATATGATAAATCTACCCCTTACATCCTACCTATCCGTAACCAGCACATTATATGGTATCTATATATCTATATATGATAAATCTACCCTTACATCCTACCTATCAGGTAACCAGCACAGTATATGGTATCTATATATCTATATATGATAAATCTACCCTTACATCCTACCTATCAGGTAACCACACAGTATATGGTATCTATATATCTATTATGATAAATCTACCCTTACATCCTACCTATCTGGTAACCAGCACAGTAAAGGGTATCTATATATCTATATATGATAAATCTACCCTTACATCCTACCTATCTGGTAACCAGCACAGTATAGGGTATCTATATATCTATTATTATAATCTACCCTTACATCCTACCTATCAGGTAACCAGCACAGTATATGGTATCTATAATCTATATATGATAAATCTACCCTTACATCCTACTATCAGGTAACCAGCACAGTATATGGTATCTATATATCTATATATGAATCTACCCTTACATCCTACCTCAGGTCAACCAGCACTATAATGGTATGATTATCAGTTTTATTTGCGCTGCTGTCTCACTCCAGCACTCATTCCTTTGTATCTGTATGTTACCCGCCTTAGATTGTAAGCTCTACAGGCTAGGGACCTGCTTACCTCTTGTGGCAAGGCTCTAACACTTCTATTTATATAATTTTTATATTAAAGACTGAACTATTTATGTATTCGCCCCCTTTGTATTTTGCTATTGTAAAGAGCTGCGTTCCCAAGTGGCACTTTATAAATAATAACACACATACATACATACATCTTTAATTTTTTCACAGGGCCCCAGTCACCAACAAGATTCTCTAGGTGTTGTGTTATCCAGGAGAATGAAATTAGAACAAAGACAAGTTACGCACTGCTTGGGCAGAGACGTGCAAATTCATTCTTTTGCAAATAGAGTTACAAATGCAACTGAACTCTGACATACATACGATGTAAATTTCTGTCATTACTTTAGTGTGTGTGTCTCATTGTGAAAAAAAATCATACTGACTTCTATGGACACACTTTTCTTAAGAAATGTCATCACCTCTGCAATATGTAGAGATAAAGACATAGAACAGATAGAATAGATTAAAAGCTACTAGGTGGGTGTTCTAGGCATCGCTCCTCCTGTAAACACTGGAGGGTCTGTCTATTCTCTGGTTTTTGTTGCTTTGAAAAGTCCTCCATCCGCAAGCTAATGAATGATCAGTCCTTTCCGAAACAAACACACAAACACACGTGACATGAGCACGCACACATCACTGGGGGGATATGATGAAACATGAAGAAATCTTTACCTTACACTGCTCTACAAATCTTTGTCGCATATTTGCAAACACATATATCTTTAATTCTAACTACTGTATGTCTCTTTTAGCATCACATGTAAACGCACAATTAAAGCCTCAGATTTTCACTACCAATGTCATTATTTCCTTAGTGTCTGTTTTGGCATCTAGAGATAAATGACGACTGTATGTGAATGCGTTGCCTCACTTCATTCTAATATGGATCTATACATACTGTACACTGTTCCAACAGATCTGCTTGAGCTCACTTAACACATCTTTCGCCCAACCAACCTTTCACCACCTTTCTGACTTCAAATAGCTAGAGCTTAAGAATGAATGTGTGTTCTGCCAAGAGCGTTTATCTGGTATTTTCTATACATTCAGTCCAAGGAAGAATCTGGTTATGTGAAGTACGTTGATAAGATGTTCAACACGCTATACAGCTGCTTCTCATTCAACGCCCAGGCACAGTATTCATTATGCCTACCCCAGGGTGCTACTTAACCCTTTAGGTGGAAGAGAGGTCTCTAATGGGTTCACAGATATGACTGCATTGTTTTTCTCCAATAAAGTACTGGCTAATGAAACTTGGGTATTGTGATTACACACTGATGTTTGGTCACCTGTGACATAGAAAGGAACACTAATTCTCCCTCACAGTGCTCACTAGACATTCCACTCAGGATTGGATTTAACAGGAACAATTAAAAGTTGGAGAAAGACGTTGGATGTTCAGCCTTTTGTTTAGCCCAATTCTTTGCTTGGGGGGACATTGTCATAGTCCGTGTTCTATTTAACCTATTCTAAATGTAGATAGTTGCATAATAACACTACTGTTCATGCCAGACATACCCACATGATGTTATCTCAACTGAGTATAAAATCCCTTAGGGATGATTTACTGATGGCAATTTGCATAAGCGCTGTTTAAACTCTGCCTATCTGGGAGACATTGCCTAGTCCTTAATAAACTATGTATGAGAATAATTATGTTTTGCTATCTCGCAGTTTTTTATGGTCAGGCCCTGCATTTTTAGTAAGGTACAGCAGAAGCATTGGCCTGCAAATAACTAGCTGGTCTCCTTCTCAATTTGTATCAAGCACTTAAGTTAAATCGCTAAAACATTCTGTTCAAAAAAGGGTTTGAATATTTATATTAATAGGATCAAAATACACAATCAGTTTGGGGAAAAGTGTCACCTTGTGACAACTCTGGGCCACTTGGCCACCATAGCCACGTTAAGAAAAATACTGTAGAATGAGTAAAACTCTAAATTCTGTGTTTACTCGCTGACGTTGGTGAATCAGTTTGATGGTCACGTGCAACAAATTTTAAGGTGAAATATTTGCTATAAAATTCTAACGGGCGATGCACCAACGGACGCACTGCTTCTGCTCTGGAGTTTAAGTCACACTAACTGATGTTATATCGGATAGCGTGACTTATACTCCTTTACTGCTCCGACTATGTGAAAGATAACTGTGGCACCTATCGCAAGTGACATATAGTATCTAGCCTATACTGTATGTGTCCCTCCAGGTGTTTTAAAACCACACTCCCAGTATTCCCTATTTGCAGAGAGTTGTACTTGCCATTCATTTGTACGGTCAAGAGTTTGAATCCCTGATCTGGCTAAACCAACCGTATTAAAAGCCTAGTGCAGTTGGTTGAACCATTAACTTATTGGGTTTTATGGGTTTTTAGGCTAAGCTAATTTTTGCATCATTAGTAACTTAATTGTTTTGATATATCTATATAATTTAAAATATTTTACAAAACAATTACACACAAATTAATGACCTTGTGTATAAATGAGTCAGAATTCTATTTCACATTAACCTAGGAAATGCATATTTGTATGCAACTCTCACCAGTGGTCATGCAAATTGTATATTGCTTTAAAGTCCGGCACTTTGTAAATCTCGCCCTTAATTGCTTTGTAATGAAAGTTCTCTGTCTGTGCAGGGTAATGGTCTTTGTATTTATCTCTGGAGCTGTGCTTGTCTAATTAGGGCTCCATAACAGTTTTATCTAGTAATCAACATCACTTCACCTTATGCCTACTGTCCCTCCAGGCTCTCCAGACATTACGTTTACATATCAGACATTGTCCGTAAAAGAACATGTACAAACAGAATTTTATTCAAGCAATGAATTTGTCCACGTATGAAAGAACCAAGAAGAAGAATCTCTACTGGTCACTAGCCTTCTCTCTTGTGCAAGCCAATAATTGTAAAGGTGCCCAAACAGCTACAGCTGAATGATTCTAACCACGCAAAATTCTAGAGGGAAAACACACACATTTCACCATAAAGTTTGCTCGTAATATGTGGTTGTGGATGGGATGGATGAAAATTCACTTCCGTTTGATTGACTGCATGTATTGACGACAGAAGGGAGAGTAGGAATTGAGTTTTGACCGATTAGCTCAAGTTGATGCTATTGAATAAAGATTTACCAGTGTAGGCCCTTTAATCCTGCTCATGGTCACAACAACAAACAGCTACAGCCACAATAATAATAACAATGATAACATGTATGTGCACAAGATCTCTCTCTAAATATTTTTCACTGTTTCATTTTATTCCTTTCTTATCCCCCCCATACAACAATGCGTATACGGCATAGTGAGTGTGTGTTTCCATTATTACTGTTCATTGCAGCAGAACATTTTCATTTAGATAAGGCAAAGTATCTTTCTTTTCTCCCGAAGGCAGCATTCTTCTGGCACATGTGTTCTTTTGCATCACCAACTGAGGATCAGGAGGCCAGAATCTACATTTACGGTCCAAATAGGATTGCCTGCTGAGTCTGTCAGCTTGCCCTTCGCTTCCCTTAGCCCCTGGGCACTGACCTGGGGGTCACAGCTCTTATTCGTCGCTCTCTGGGCGGCCAGGCAGTGGCGGTTACAGACGGGGAGCACAGACATCTCTGGCTGCAGCACATTTACAGGCTGGTATGCGTGTTAAAAGCAGGGAGCCATTAACAGACCTTGAAGCAAATTGTGCCTTGGCATTAATCCGGTCGTTGAATGTTCCTTTGCATTTATATTTATCCCTGATTCTAAAGAATAAATACAATCTAATTCATATTCTTCATTCACATAAAGTGGATAATATGAGACAGTAAAAAAAAGAAAAGTTAGAACAATAAAAAAATGCTCCAGTTTAAGGCTCAGTACTAGGCAGAATTTTCATCCTGGCCAACCTGGCCGAGTCCAATAGGCTCAAGTGTTAAGCTCCTTGCATATGTGTAATCACGGGGCTGACCCTCAACGACAAGATAAATGACCGTTATTGGCGGCTATCATTTGGAGAAGTTTGTCGAGCTTTATTGATCACCTGGGTTGGATCATCAACACTCTTGATAAAACAGCCATACACCAACCAATAGCCAGCCAAAACGTCCGTTTTGTCCCACTCATTAGCATCCCCCCATGATCGCACATGTGTACAGAGCTTTGTTCAGAAGAATTCCAGGCTCCAACCTGTACACACCATCCCTCATTACCCCCACCCTAGGCTCCTTTGACAAATAACCCATGTCCCTGCAACAGATTCGATACAACTTGTACTGGGGGGGGGGGGGAACCAGCACAGTATATGGTATCTATATATCTATATATGATAAATCTAGCCTTACATCCTACCTATCAGGTAACCAGCACAGTATATAGAGGGATCACTATTGGTCAATGTGTTAGAGAGGGATCACTATTGGTAAATGTGAGGTCCTATAAAGAACCCAGACTATCCTGCCATGTTTCAATCTTATTACATTTTATCAGTTCAGGACACAGGTTCATGGCTTCTATGGGGTCTATTGCTTAAATAATGTAATAAACCATTAACAAACTCACTTCACTGTCTCAGAGAAATGGGCATTGAAATGTTTTTCTTTCAGTCCCCCTATCATATATAGCAGGGATAAGCAACCAGTAGATCTCCAGATGTTTGAAAACTACAACTCCCAGTATTACTCTACAAGCACTCTGTAGTTAGGGAAACAAAACTACAACTCCCAGCATTCCCATACAAGCACTCTGTAGTTAGGTAATTCAAACTACAACTCCCAGCATTCCTCTACAAGCACCCTGTAGTTAGGGAATTCTGGGAGTTGTAGTTTCCAAAACATCTGGAGATCTACTGGTTGCCTATCCCTGATCTATAAATATCTCTTACTGTCCAGCAAACAGCAGCTCTCATTTGTTTCTATTGAGAGGCGAGGGGGGTGGGGTAAGGTGAGAGACTGTCACATGTTTTACAAAGGAAGTGACATATAAGTCTTGCAACTTCCTACTAAGTTCCAGTTCCTACTAATGCTTACTACTAACACAGAAAATGTTTTGATTCGCTAACACTGCTGTCAATCTAATATTAAGCACACCATTGGATACAACACTAAAAGGGAAGTTAGAAATATGTTCCTTTGGAACCTTCCATTGCCTCCCTGTAAAACTTCCTAGGGTGTGGCTTAACGCTCCATTTTGAAGATACCATTACAAAACAGGAGTGGGGACTTTGCAAGTAATTTTATTTATTTATAGATTTTGCCTCTTTACATTTCTATATACTTTAATATCATTACTACACATTTGTTAATATTGATATAACTATTTGCTTAGTGCTTAAACAACACATAAACACTGTCCCTATGTATATTACTTTTACCCACCCTCACCAACATAGTACCTCCGAAAAACCCAATGTATTCCCCATGAAATTGTAAATGTATTTATATAATAATAAGGGATATATATATATTATAGTGTATATATCAAAAGCCTCTGTATTGTAGCACATGACATGAAGACTCAATGGAGGTCCACCAAGGATACTTTTAAGGAGAATTCGGTACCAATTTGCTGGCATGCTAGATTTCCTTCAACCTGTCATAGAATTTGAATTATAAGTACTATTCAAATACAATAAAAAAACTTCTGTTTGATATATTTGTTTTTTTTTTAATTAATGTTTTCAGAGGATAACATGACAGATGAAGCACCACCAGCAGAACAAGACAGGGTGGTAGCCACAACCTTAGGGACAGCAAGTAGAGGTGAGCACGCAAGGGACCCCAGATGAAACTAGTTGTGAGGAACCCAGTGTGTCTGCACAAAGCTCATGGAGGCCATTACACCATCCTTCCTGAGTCTGCAGCCAGACAAATTAGGTGACTAATGCAGCAGGAAACTCATCTTGCTTCCTCATTGAAATTGGTAATGTCTATGATTGATGAGAGGAATAAGAGGGGAGATGATTCAAGAAGAATGCAGAGAATGCACTTTTGCTGCAAGCCTGGTGCCCCTAATTAAAAAGTTTTCTGAGGATGAATAGTCTGCGTTCACCATTGAAATCATGCAGGTAGTCAACAAATACCAGCAAAGAAGTCAACAGTCGCAGGGTCCTCAACAAGAGATACGTGCATTCATCCCTTACCGTCAGACAAGTAAACCTCCCATGCATGAGCGACCACAGGATTTGTCCCAACCTACCCCCATCCACATGACTACAGCCATCAGCAGTCACCCCATCCACGTGACTACAGCAGTCATATGATTTCAATACCAACCCCATCATCATCCACCAAACACAGTGCAGTACCCCATTATGCCTCCACATAAGGCTAAATGGGATGATGATAGTGACAATTAAAGTCTTAAACCTCTTTTCACATGTTTCCTCTCCTTCCTTCTCATAATGTCTTCAACTGAGCAGTGTATTCCACAGCATCCTTATCAAGTAATGGGCACCAGAGTGCAAGTTCTGCACCTTCAAACTCTTCTCATAATTTCCCTACACCTGTCATGGAGTTTACATCTTAAAGGACAATTATACTCACCTTTTCCCTGATCCATCCCTGTAAAGTACCCAGGCGGAGGACCTAAAACGCTAAGACAGCCAATGGGAAGACACGCCTCCTTGAAGAGCATGTCTTCCCATTGGCTGCCACACAAACTGTCAATCACAGTGTTAGTGGGGAGGATTGGACCGCAGCACTGAAGGAATCTTCAAGCAAGTAGTGCAGGACTTCTGTAAAGTATCCAGAGGTGAGGCCTTAGTGTTTTAGGTTCTCACCCTGGGTACTTTACAGGAATGGAGTAAGAGGAACGAGGAGGAGGTGAATATAATTATCCTTCGAGTAATTTAAAGGGCATGTCCACCCCCAAAACTATAATCCCCCCAACTACTGGCCTCATCATGTAGTGTAGTTTAATCCTTACCTCACATCCCAGCTCCATAAGGTTCTCCTGTAGTCCCCCCCCCCCAAAGTCCCAAAAACTGCCCACCAGGAGGATAGCGGAGTCCATATAGGACTCTGCCTCCTACCTGGACTCCGGGAGAAGTTTGGCATGCGTACTGCAGCCCTTCTCCCCCTCCCTCCTCCTCCCTCTCCCTCCCGATTAGGATTCCCTCCCCCTAGTGTAAATCCCTTGTCACCAAAGATTCCACCTGTCCCCCCAGCCCCAACCGCTATGTTAATATTATTAGAAAATGCCCCAAACATTACTTACCTTCCTTCTTGCCTCCGCCGCACTGAACTCCCGGCAACCACATCTGTGATTGGCTGCCGCTCAGCCAATCACAGAAGCGACTGCCGGTCCTGCCCCTCTGCTTGCATTTACTCGCAAGCAGAGGGCCTGGCAGCGTGGCGGAGGCAAGAGGGGAGGTAAGTAAAGTTTGGGGCATTTTCAAATAATATTAACATAGCGGTTGGGGCTGGGGGGACAGGGGGAATCTTTGCTGGAAAATTTTTTTTAAGGGTGGACATACCCTTTAAAAAAAACAATACCAGTGTACAAGTTCTTCATCTTCTCATAATTTATTATTTGTCCTTTACATTACATTAACATCTTTTCAAAATTTCATATTTCACATTCTTCCTTATCATGAACCTGTTTTCACAATGTGACAATATGTAGAGTTATATATTGAGGGGTTTTTTTGATAAAAAAAATAATATTTTTTATGTAATACTATACTTTGAACTTTATTTCTCCTAAACACTCGACACATTATTTATATGTGTGTATCAGACACAGATATTTTTCAAAAATTAAAACAACAATTTATTAACCAATTTTTACATATGGTCTTGCCAAGATACGGACCCTTCGGGAGACATAAAGTAGTGGCTCAGAGTCCACTCTGTGGTCCTCTACCAATAGCAGGCTGCAGGTATGGCAAAGTATCTACAGCCTGATGAACAAGGTCGAAAGACCCTTCCTTGTCCCTCACATAATTATGCAGAACACATGTAGCTTTCACCACATTGATGGCATTGACGGGTCATTTGCATGGAGGTGAAGATTCCAAATGAGCACTCTACTACTCGCCGTGCTCTGCTGAGACGGTAGTTAAACGTTCTCCTTACATCATTCCTTTGTGCATAATGTCTCATCCCATGTTCGGAAAGGCTGAACCCCACATCAGCAATGAACTTGTGCAGGTAAGCAGGGTGCTCAATAACAGGCTTTGGGGAAGGAAGATCCAGCTGGCCCTGATATAACTTCTTCCCCAAATTACTGTGCTGGAACATGTTGGAGTAACTACAGCTACTGTAAGAACCCACATCTATGTAGGTAAATCGATAGTCGGCACCCACCCGAGCAAGCAGCACAAGAGAGAAGTACTTCTTGTAGTTTAAGTAGTAGTTTAACTGCCACTGTAGGGAGGCATAACCATCCTTTTATGCTTCCCATCGATTGCGCCTACACAGTTGGGGAACTTTATCTTGTGCCAATACTGCTGACTGAACTCCCCCCATTTGTCCTCGTTGGGAAATGCCATGTACCATGCCATGCAATGCAACTTTTGCCACAGTAGTCGACAAGTGTGATAAACAATCCTCTGGATAGTTGTCTTGCCCATCCTGAAGTCAAGAGACTTGAAAGACTGTCCTATAGTCAAAAATCTGTACAAAACAAAAAAGTTGGTAATGTTTTAAAAAAAGAAATCCTATTCACAGCCTTTTTCTTTACCAGACTTCCTACCTACCTACTTCACTACAATCCTTTGCTCCTACCCTCTTCCCTACCTGCTTAGCTCCCAACTTTCATCACTATAAGCCATTATGCATCAGTCACTTAATATCATTCAATACCAGACTTCCTCCCAACCTTCTTCAATACAATCCTCGCTACAATCCTTAGCTCCAACCCTCTTCCTTACCAGCCTACCCTCTTCCCTACCAGTTTTCCTCCCAACTTTCTTCACTACAATCCTTAGCTCCCACCCTCTTCCCTACCAGCCTTGTCCCCACCCTCTTCCATACCAGCCTTGCTCCCACGCCTTTGCCTACCAGCCTTGCTCCCATACCTTTCCCTACCAGCCTTGCTCCCACCCTCTTCCCTACCAGCCTTGCTTCCACCCTCTTCCCTACCAGCCTTCCTAGCAACCTTCTTCAATACAATCCTTAGCTCCCACCCTATTCCATACCAGCCTTGCTCCCACCCTTTTCCCTACCAGCCTGCCTCCCACCCTCTTTCCTACCAGACTTCCTCCCAACCTTCTTCACTACAATCCGTTGCTCCAACCCTCTTCCCTACCAGCCAAGCTACCAACTTTCATCACTACAAACCATTATGCATCAGTAACTCCTAAATATCATTCAATACTAGACTTCCTTCCAACCCACCTTACTCCAATCCTTTGCTACCACACCTTTCCCCACCAGCCTTGCTCCCACCCTCTTACTTACCAGCCTTTCTCCCAACCTTTTCCCTACCAGCCTTGCTCCCACCTTCTTCCCTACCAGACTTCCTCCCAACCTTCTTCACTACAGTCCTTTACTCTGACCCTCTTTCCTACCAGCCTAGCTTCCCACCTTTATTATGCATCCGTCACTCCTCAATACAATTTAAATAAATGATTTCTTGTATACACATATGCCTTTGAGTTGGTATGATACATTTCCGAAAGGTGGTATCCTTCTTCTGCAGGACATCTTTCATGAGCTCCAACAAATCATAAATAAAATACAAATTTTAATAAATATCAGTACACAATTTACTATATCACATCAGGATAGACAGATATATAAGGTAATTACCTCTGAATAAACATGCTGGTGTAGGAAGAACACTTCTCTGGATGATTCTCCTCCCTCTCTCTCAGCAGAGGATGAACCCAGAATCTCAGTGTAATCCTTCTGTTATCCCTCATAGCAGTTATAAGGAACAAATCCAACATCTCTAGAAACTCAAACATAAAATCAGCCTTTTGCGAAAAACATTTTGCCAAGAACAGAATAGCACTAGTCTAACCACACCGCAAAACACGACTGCTCTCCCCAATACGTGCCAACAAACCCAAAAAGACAGGAAGTGACACCACAGGATCTTGAAAACGCAAATGCACACATAGACATACGGTCTTTCACCACACACATGGGGCCCTATTTATAAAAGATCGGTATCGTTATCGTAAAATAACGACCGGGTTTTTACCGATAACGACCTGTTATTTACTGATAACGACCGTTATTTACCGATACCGGTCGTTATTTACCGATAACGGTCATTATCGGTAAATAACGACAGGTATTTACCGATAACGACCGGTATTTAACGATATCGGTAAATAACGGTCGTTATCGGTAAATAACGGTCGTTATCGGTAAAAACCCGGTCGTTATTTTATGATAACGATCGGTATTTTACGATAACGATACCGATCTTTTATAAATAGGGCCCATGGACTGGAATGTGGACATAACGCATTATCCACAATGCACTCAAAAAGGACTACATTTCAAGGTTCTGCTCCATTTTTATGCTCGGTGGAGGGCTTTTTGCTCCTTTTGGCCCACCTCTCCTTAAAGGGCATGTCCACCCCCAAAACTATAATCCCCCCCACTACTGGCCCCATTGTGTAGTTTAATCCTTACCTCACATCCCAGTTCCATAGGGTTCTTCTGCTATCCCCCCCAAAGTCCAAAAAAAGCCCACCAGGAGTACTGCAGAGTCTATATAGGACTCTGCCTCCTGTCTCTCCTCCAGGAGAATTTTGCCATGCGCAGAAGAGAGCCCCCCCCCCCCTCCCCCTAGCGTACATTTTTTTAATGTAATAGTCTCCGCTACCCCAGCCCTAACCGCTATACTTTTAATATCAGAAAGTGCCCCAAACATTACTTACCTTCCCTCTTTCCTCCGCCGCACTGAACTCCGGCAGCCGCATCCGTGATTGGCTGCTGCTCAGCTAATCACAGACACGACTGCCGGTCTCGCCCCTCTGCTTGCATTTTCGCGCAACCAGAGGGCCTGGCAGTGCGGCGGAGGAAAGAGGGGAGGTAAGTAATGTTTGGGGCACTTTCTGATATTAAAACTATAGCATTTGGGGCTGGGGGAGCAGGGAGGCTATTATATTAAAAAATTGGTGGACATGCCCTTTAAGCTATATAGCTGCCTTGTCTATTGTCAGTAACTTAATACAATATATAGGTGCAACAACCCTCTTAATACATATAGCCGATCCAGAGCTAGATGAGTATTTTATATGCTTATTCCACACACTTATTAAAGAACATGGTCCGGGTGTGCCCCGAACCTTTCGCCAGTCTGAGTGTCGCGTCTCCTGCACACCACGAAGACACCAGATAAAGATACTAATAAAAGGTAAACTCACCGTCACCAGGTGCAAGCAGCCCCAGGCCCGTCGCTAGCCCACGCTAAAATGTATGCAGGTAAGTTTAAGATTCTGCCCCACGTAAAACTGGGACACAATACAGCCAGAGCACCGTTCTCATATAAATCGCCTTGTCTATTGTGCCTCCATATCCTACCCATAGAGCCATGAATCTGTATCTTGCACTGACGAGATCTAACAAGATCGAAACATGTCATGTCTGCAGGTCAGATGACAGGCTCTATACCATAGGCTGTATTGCATGTTAATAAGCCAGCGGTTCTGGACACATGCATTAGCCATAGGACATAAAGGAGTATTTTGCATATCTCCGCTCCTTACTCTGATGAACCCGGGAGTAAGAAATTACTTCTTGTTTCTTAGATTTAGTGGGCATTGCTATTTATAAAGCATGTTATAAGAAGGTTCTGCTCCATTCTTTTAGTTGTAACTGCCTGGGAAGTATGTGACATGCAGGCAGTGTGTGTCTGGTGCTTAAGTCCAGGTAATGCCGGTGTAATCCATTTCCAGCTGTCCCAGTTTGAGTAGGTGGATGGGGGCATGTCCATGAAGTTGTGGTGTCCAGGAGTAAAATTTGGTTGGTGGTTGTTTGGGGCGTATGGGTATGATGTTTGGAAGCAGGAGCATGGCCGTGCTGTTTGGGGGCGGACTCTTTGCAGTAGATAAAAAGAGGGCCCAGGCAAGTTAAAAAAATTTTGGCTAAGGGGAGACGGTTGACAGACAAATAAATTGTATGGCATCTACTGGAATCTGATCCAAGTTGAAAGGTATATTTGAAATTATATTTTAACTTCTTCCCATTGTCTGTCCCTTAACATGATCTTTTTTATTTACATAATTTTTATTTGCATGCACTAGCACGGCTATGATTAGCGAGTGATCAATCATTTGTACCATCCAACATACATCCTAATGTGGATGCATAGCTTCACGGCACATGGGATAACTTGACTTCAATTAGACGAGCCACATTAAAAAACTAATTTTCTATGGACATGGAAATCGTGTGTATAAAACAAATTTACATTTCCCAAGTCATTGGTTCATAGTAATACAACAGAATCCTTGTACATTCTAAAATCTAGTAGCACAGTAAGAATGGTCAGTCCTGATATTATATGATTTGTATTTGCCCTTTCATGCATTCTGAGGTCATACTATATAACATGATTAATTAACCATTCCCTTACCGATGGATTCTATTCCTCGCTAGTAGTTAATAACAGTTGCAGATGGAGGTTACATTGGATTTTTTCTTCTTCTCACCATTCATTTCAGCAAAGCATATAGTCAACCAGTCATTGCAGTTCTGACATTTTGTTTCTTAAGCCTCATAAACATGTTCAATAGGACGCACAATGGCCGACCCCCAGAGTGCTTGCAGATGAACTGGCGTTTTGGATGATAATCGTGTTTATGCATACACTTGGACGGCCTTCGCCAATCCACCATGACGGTTTAACGAATGACGCCCGAGCAAACAAATACACACGTGAGACTATTGCCCAAAACAGATGTTTGTTGCACTTGTGTCTTGTACTTGGGGGTCGGCAATCGTGCTTCCTATTGGACGTGTGTACAGACCTTTAAAGGGCAACATTATCTTAAAATTTACTGCAATGGCATTTTACGCATGTATTCCCTATTTCAATTACGTGTTGACGGGGATGGAAAACAAATTGTCAGATCCCAATTCAGAAATTCCCACCAAGCCAAGTGGCCCTGCCGACCATCCATAGAAGTCATCCTCTTGGATAAATTCATTTCAGAAAAAAAAAGCACACCATGCAGCCATTACAATTTGCATTTATATGACCAATAAGACGACGATCTAGAAGGGTTCATGAATAAAATACACAAATGGATGAGCATATTAAAACTGAGAAAACTAAAATTGTCATAGCCATAGCTGTATGTTTAGTGGCTCTGCAAGCTAAATGTACGCGAATTGTCGCCCCTTTCCTGAAACCGTTTCCTATTATTCTCTATTTATTTTCCTTTTATGGAGGTTAGAGAACATTCTATTTGCAAGACCACATTACAAAGCGATATACAGATGAACTAAGGTCGAGATAAGGATATAGACAAACACTAAACAGATTGACTGCAGAATTAGTAAATTATACAAAAGCAATGACACAGGCCAATGTTGGTAAATCATGGCCAATCACACATTTTTCTGTAAGCTTCATGAGTTAGGCTGCAATTAAAGGGCAACTGTGGTCTCCAAACAAGTTAGGGTTAAATGAAAGCCTGCAGTATTTCCTTTAAAATAATTAGACAATCACATCTCTAGCTACAACCTGTGAGAAATAATATTGGGGTGAATGTTCAAATTTCCTGCTTCCAGTTGTTTGTGTGCTTCACCTGACCTCTGTCCCACCCCAGGAGAGAAGAATGCTCAGTTAAGACTTTAAAGGCAAGTCCTGCCCTCAAATGAAATCTTATATACCGCTAAATCACCCCCCAAAACCCCAAACTGTAAAAGTTTGAAATCCAAATTATAAGTCTAACCTGAAATCCTGAATCCTGCACAATATCATGTTGCCTGTATCTGCTTCCTGGTTTTTCCCGTTAGCAACTGTCAGTTATGGATTTAATAGTTGACATATCAGCCAATGTCTGAATGCTAATCCCCTAGCTGCCTCTTCTGAGCATGCTCAGGCTCAGTACAGGTCACTAAATTGCTCAGTTTCCATGAGGCATCCAGAAGCATAGCAGGCTTACAGTGATGAATTAAGAGGACAAAGTATATCAACATATTTTAAAGAGGCCATTCTTTCTAAAAGATGTTATTATCAGGTTCGAGTTGTCCCTTAAAAGGACAATTAACCTTCCCTCCGCTCCTCTTCCTTGCGGCATATACTTAATTAAACGCTGCTCCGGTAAGCTCCGCCCCTTCCTGCCTGCCAGCGAGGAGGCCAACAGGAAGACACGCTCTGCTACGAGTGCACCTTCCTATTGGTCTCATCGTGCAGAGAGGGGGTGGAGCCTACCAGAGCAGCGTGTAAGTATATGCCGCAAGTTAAGCAAACCCAGGGGTGAGGACATAGCGGTTCAGGTTCTCACCCCGCGCAGAAAGTACTAAGGAGGAGTGAAAAGATTGACAGTTAAGCCTATAATGACACCAGAGGCAGGTCACATGACTACAAGCTGGTCACATGGCTGAAAACAGTAAGTGCTCAAGCATTGCTGAACCTTTCCAGCAATTAGTTCTCACAAATTTTATCTACAGATGTGATTTAGGTTTTATTGTGAAGGTGTGATGGAAGGCTTAGTTAAAGAACATTAATTAGTTTGGAAGAATTGGAGTTCACAATTACTTTGTGTTGGGGTAGAATATTAAAGGGTCACTATACTCACTGAAACAACTTTACATTTTCTGAAACTACAATTTGAAACAAGTAAAATGGTGGTACTCACATATTTATCTGTGCTTGCTTTGTCATTAAATTATTAATGTTTTAGTGAGTGCTTCTAATTCCCCCCACCCTCCCTTACTCACTGCATTCTGCTAGTGTCTGTGACACTTATCAGCCTCACCATGGACACTGCTCTGCTTACACATCTCCCCTCCCTCCCCCCTGCTGTCTTTCCTCTGCCGATTCTCTTAAATGTTGCAGAAAGTGTGCTGGCAGGCAGCCAAAGGGGTCAGGCATGGGTCCCATATTAGAATTTCTGCTTCTGGAGTGACAGGTCTTTCCCTGTAAATGTTGTGATTAACATGATGATTTCTCAGAATCTACAGCTCAGATTTAAAATCTGAAAAAAGTTTTTTTGAAAATTTGATTTTTTGAGTAAAGATACCCTTTATGTCAGTAAGTTGGTCCATATGTACCTGGACCTCAAGCTTTCAAAAGTTTTTTTAACACAATTGCCATCAATGGAAGAAATGAACTTGGCTGTGGTTAGATGATTCTGCTTAGAAAGGAAAGCCCACCCTTTTCTTCACATTGGAATACAAAGCTATAAAATCCAGATAAAAGTGAGAAGACGGGAGTACAAAGTACCATTTACCGAGCGGTTTTATTGCCTTTTTAAGAAAAAAAAAAAAAAAAAAATCTTGTAAAATATAAATACAAAGGCAGGTGGTTTACTTACAAAGTTTTAACACAGATCTCAAAACATTGCACACACAGTTCAGGAAATAGTTTTTTTGTGTGTATTTACAATTCAACCCAACCTTGATTCTTTATCTTACAATCTGAATATTTTACAAGTTAACAAGAAAAAAAATATTTCAAAGAATTTTTCATTTTTAAATTAGATCATAATATGTCTGGATGTATGTATATATATATATATATTTATATATAAAGATGCAAGCGTGTGTACATGTGTAGATATACACATACATACGAGTGCATACAACTAAAGCATGAAAAGTATCATCTGAAACTTTTAAATTATACTACAAAAATTCAAAACACATTTCAGTGGATTTATATTATTTATATTTCCATGTATTTTACAAAAAAATCTGGATTACATCCAATAGTATTTACCATAAACAGGTAATTTTGTAAACATAAAAATTTTCACCAAGTGCCTCTCCTTGATCCACATGACTCTGAATTCAGTACAAATTATAAAGTATCTTTTGTGCATTCAGTGCTTTGCAAAAGTCATTAAAAAAAAATCCCCATAAAATAACAATAATAAAATAAAGTGTTACAGGTAAAAACAATACATCCTTCCCCAAAACAAAATGTGCACCGAATAGTTAGCATTTTCAGGTCAGTAAATTTATTAAGGATTTCCAAAAGGGGGGAAAATTCCCATTTAATAATATATCATTTGAATTTACACTGTAGTCTATATTATAGTGTTTCTTTATTAAACATATTCACAAAGGGAGGATCAGTATTATACACATTAAAGGGCCTGGCTGCTCAACAGCTGGTGTAAGTAGTTTTCTTTTCAGGGTCCAAACATTCAACTGAAGACCCCAGGAGGGTTTGAAGTTCATTAGTGAATTCTACCAGTTCCACCATTTCCTTGCTGTCTGGACTAAAGCCTTTAAGTTCTTCAGGAGAAGAGAAGAGTTGACTCAATGACACTTGTTTGTAGAATTCTGCTTCAGTAATACTGACTATTTCAAGGTGAGAATTCTCAGAAATAAATGTCTGTGATGACATCTTCAGGCGGTTTGTCACATCAGAAAGCAGTAACCAGTTCCTAGGCCTGTGTAATACATGGAGAGAAATTAACATTTAGCAGAGTGAAAAGGATTCATTAAAACGACATAAAATTAATATAATATTAGATTCCAAGTTTACTTAGAATGGATTTAAAAACAATGATATTCTCTTCAATAGATTTAACATAACATTGGTAAAGTTCTAGATTTCATTCTCTAATTATAGAGGTAAGAGTTGCCTATCCTACCTACCCTTTGGCATTAAAATAGAAACCAGTCTTCTCATCTTCTACATGCGAACTGCACGTGTCTAAGGAGAGCAACTGGCATCAATCCAAATTTTGCTGTGAGCACAAGAGCCAGTATGGATACCTTCCCCGTAATTCTACAATAAAATTACAACTTCAACATTTTCAGGGGTAGACATACCCATAAATGAGTTTTAGGTAAATATATGCCCTGTAAAACAATGTTTGACAACCTTTTGGTGGTAGGCACATATCATCAACATCACATGGCCCCAGAAAAATTGAACTTTCCCTGAACTGATGGGCTTATACTTGCAGATATGCTTTTCCGTTTGGGAGCCTTATAATTGGAACTGGTACAAGAAAACCTCCCCCCGCTGTAGATTATTACAAGTTACCATATAGCCTACTGCAGTTATACAGTACATATCCAGATTTTTCCATTAAAATTACTTCAAAGTACAAATAAATGTCCATATAGGTAAAAACCTGTTTAACTGTCTGCACATTATGTGTGAATCTGTAAGATTCCCCTACACACACTCCCAAGTGTTCTCCCTTTATAAAATAGAGGGAGAACGTTCATGGCTGCAGATTTCTTCAGCTGCTGCTGACTCCCAATAATTTAGTACAGGGAGATCATGTGTCATTTTTTCAGGCAATTCCAAGCTATCCCAAGGCCGACGGTAAACGTTCGTTGGCCTCAGGAATGCTCAGAACTGTGGTACGCACATTACCAATAAAGCCCTACCAATTGGCCCTTTATCGGTAATGTGTGTAACCATCTTATAAGGGAAATTACTTAAAATCTGTCAGAAGCTAAAAGGGCCACGTATAAAACGCGCGCTACTGAAACACCATTAAGGATATGGATAATCTGAAATAATTGAGAGGAAATTATACAACATGTCAGCCAGGCCCAAAATGCTTAATTAGCAGTCTCTGTTCTCCAAACTTACATTTATATATTAATTCAAGAGATCCAGTATTTGTAAAACCTAGTTATTGTTCTCATGCTAAAATAAAGCAATGCTGCCGTCAGCTCAGCATAAACATGGCTGTTCTGGCGAACAATGGCAATTTAGTTTTTCCTGTTAGCTGACACTCCTTTTGCACAATCACTAAGTGGAGGGGTAGAGGCCTGACATTTCATAAATGCGTACTCCTAAACCCAATGGCAGTCTCGTTTATGTTGCCATAGTGATAGCAAGGCTATAGTATTGTCAAGGTCTTCATTTCTAATAATGGTGTTCAGGCTCCTATTAGGTTGAGTTTGGAAACAAAGGCCTAGCTGTGTTTTCAGTAGGAAGTTCTATGTATGTATGAATGGAGATTTTTGACATAGGCATGTCCCCAGTGCTTTTGTAGTCTGTTAAAATGAGGATATTATATGCACCAACACTACCAAATCTTGTGCTAAACGATACGCTTTTCCATTAAAAAAAAAAAAAGCAGGACTAGGGAACCATACACAATGATACGTTTTCATATCATAGTCATATTCTGGTTATGCAACTGCTTTGTCTAAAGCTATTTTCAGGATTATTCTAACAATCATTAACATGGGGGAAATGGGGTTTATGCTGGAAAACACTTTTATATAAACGAAAAGATCACCGAACAGATTAACCTTTAAACAGCCAGAAATGAACAAAAACAGCTGGTCACAGTGCAACTAAAGCTGGACGTACATTTGAATTTTTAACTCCCAAGGCTTCTGGGACAAGTTCTTGGCTTAATCATTTTAAGGTTTATATTCAATCACTAAATGAATGGCCCAGGAAGGGAAACATCGCAGGAACAATTGTGTTAAACCACTGGGAGGAAGGTCTGTGTTTAGTCATACATGCAGAATGAATGCACAGACAATGCTCTGCAGGTGGCCCATGATACTTATGTTCAAGGCTACTTAGGAAAAGTATTTTTAGCAGTGACTACATTATAGTCACTGATTACAAGGACATGTAAACTGTGAAAAATCACAATACAATTAAACATACAATATGAACTCCTTGCCATTGTTGTCAGCCCTGTAACTTTCACTCATGCAGGGTAGAATGGTGCAAACAGATGGTGAAGAGCTGTCAATCACATTGCATAACCCTCCCATGACCATTTGACAAGTTCCCTATACTACAGTATGCTGTATTATTACTGTAACAATATACAAGGCTCTCCATGTCTGTGTAATGTCCTGGATTTCAAATAGCCCAGGATCAGCTTATAAAATTATAATAAATAAGAGGCTCAAATTATAATGGGAGCTGCAGTGGAATTTTTTTTATACTAATCACTTAGCTATGTCACAGAGTGAATATTATAAGAAAATGTTCCACTGCAGCTTTCATACCAATGGGCCATTCCTCATTCCAGCCCTATAATGTTTTTAAAAAGGTAAAACTGATGTTTTAAAAGAGAAATAAGTGGTTTGGAAAATAAATTTAATCATGGTCAGTTTCTTCTACTTATTTATTTTAAAATGACAGCATTGCAATGGTAATGACAGAACTGTTATTAAAGCTGTACACTGCCTTATGTCAAAAAAATTAAATATATAAATCTTATGTATTATAAAAAATAATGAGCTCCTTCAAAATATAATATAAAGATATTAAGTCACCTCGGAGTTCCCTGACCTGTATTATATGGTTAGGGAACTCCACGGTGAATATCCTTATAATACATAAGGCTAGGCATTTTCAATGGGGAGGTGCAGTGGCGAGAATCTATTACAGTCACTCAGTGATGTCACTGAGTGACTTCTTGAATTCAACAAATGAATTCCACTGCCCCTCCTCCTGTCTCTTCCCCTACCTGTATTAGTCATTTAGATAGGAAGCCCTGTTTATTGCTGACAGACAATGTTCGGCCCTTCTTTCTCTTTTCAATAGGAACGGTAATGAACTATTTATACACTAAACAGGAATTCCTATATGAATGACTAATTCAGGGAGGGACATTGGAAGGGTAAGGGGATAGTGTGTCTTGTGCTGGTTTTTTTTGGCTGGCCTTAGGTATCATAAGAAATAATACGCTACCTACAGTGTAATATATAGATTTACTTCACCTCGGAGTTCCATGCCCTGTATAAAAGCACTCAGCCTGCGGCCTCATAGTTCTATATGGTCCTCATGGCATAATATCCTTATATTACACTGTAGGTAGTGTATTATCCCTTATATATAATTTACAAACTTTAAGTAAGTAGAAGTTATTATTTAATAAGCAGCTTACCCCTGTGAAAGAGACACTTGAATGTTGTAGCAAGGCAAGAGTGGGCTGTCTGAAAATTCAAATTCAAAAGCATCCATATAACCATCATCTTCATCATCATCCGGACCTGGGGGATTTGCCAGTATGTCAAAACCAGACTCTTCCTTAGAATCTGTAAGTATAGATGGATTATATTAGCAGGACGACACAAAACCCATTTACGTTTCCCCATTTTTAAACAATCTTTCATTTAGTAAATAATGCACCCCTATTATACCACATATGAATATTGGAACTCCCCAAATTCCATGACTATATAAAAGCATTAGGCCACAAGATGTCTTCTCATAAGCAGAAGGTGCATTATTTTCTATAGTACGTAAGTTACAGTGATGACAAAGTTAAGCACAGATTATAAAAGTATACCAAATTAAGAACTAATTATATGTAATAACAATGTTAACTACCGATTATAAAAGTTTGTAAGTAAGTACCATTTATAAGGATATAATGTACTGGATGCTTGTGGTTCTGGTGTATTTTATGGTTATAAACATACAAAATGCCTATTATAACCTACAGCAACCAACAAGCAAAATATCTATATCATTCTTATGCTGAATAGGAATGTCTTGCTGGTTGCTGCGGATTACTGAACTTTGCCATTTTTCTCTGTTCCTTGCAGCAGCATCTAGTTGTTTTTGACAACTTTACTGAGTAAATATAATCCTACACTGAAAACAGGATCACTGTAATCAAAACTGTAGGGGATTTCACGCAGGAGGTGGAAAAAAAAAACCAACCGCATTTCACAATTTACAAGCTTTATAAATAAATTCTACCAAGATCTTTTCATATTTAAAATTCTCAGCATTTCTGCGCCTAAAGGCTGGGGACAGGCAGAGGAATTACTTTACACAGTCCCCGTTTCATCTTCAGACGCCTGTGTTTTTCTACAAGTCAGACGCTCCACCGCACTTCCCACCCAGCGCCTTGTTAGCTTTAGCAATTCACAGGTGTCACAATTTCTAACTTTTAATGTGATGCGCTGCTTTCTTACCAGTTCACCGCACCTGAGGATTCCAGTCAATTCTAAAGAGCGGATGTTGTATGGTTTATAAAAGGATTTTATTTATGATCTTATTAATGAGAAAGGGGCACAGATGAACAGTAAAATTAAAATGCAAATGACTGTTTGAAAAGCCCCGTCAGCAGCATTTGTTAAAGAAGATGAAGGTAATGAGAAATGGCACAATTAACAGCAGGGTTGTCTTTTATTAGTCACTTTTGGTTCAAAAAGCGTGGTACACACAGGTCCATATCTGGCCCAATATACTGACAGACAGAATTACCAAAATATATACTGCCCAGCCAATGTGTGTGTTGAAATATACAAATAAGGAACAGAGACTTCTGGGTAATATCCTTATTTCCATGGTAACCCTTTAGGAAATGCCACACTTTCTAAAAGGCTTTTACAGCATTCCACAAGCTAAATGCAAAACAGAGTCAACTACAGGCCGGTTTTGGCTTTATTGAGCCATCAGTGTAGTGTAGGCTGCTGGTTTTGCAATGTGAAGAACCTATGGACAGACATCACTAAGAAATTAAATAAGATAGGGAGAGTTTAAGGCAATAGATGCTGAAATATGCATGATTGGCCACAATTTAGTGTTTATGTTCAATCATGGATTTTGCCATAAAAATCTGTCTTTTAAGGAAAATTATACTAACCTCCCCCCCCCTTCCTCCATTGCCAAATAGTACCCAGGACGAGGACCTAAATAACCATGTCCTCACCCTAGGTGCTTTCCTTTACTTGCCGAAATCTGCTTCGGCGATCCGCTCTGTTCCTCCTCTCTACCCCTGTGAGTGACAGATCATGATGCAGATAATGGGAAGACACACTCTGCAATGCAGACTCTCACTGACAATGGAAGAGGGGAGAGACAAGCAGATCGCCAAAGGAGACTTTCAGTAAGTATTGCAGGAGTTAGGGCAAGTACCCAGGGTGAGGGCACTATGCAGCTATGGATTGGAAATAGGTGAGCATAATTGTCCTTTAAGTCATGGCAAACCACTGCCTAATTTTTTAAGGAAATAGAGCCAGGAGCCAATCAGGCCTAATTTTTGCTCTGTGTGTACCAGGTCTAAGGTTCACAGAACACCCGGTGCTTTCAATGCACCCCAAAGACCATGAAAAGCACAAAAGTACCAATTTCTCAGCTATGATTTATACTGTAGTCAATTTGAATGGACTTATAAAACTTAAAACGGTCACTGCAGATATTACAAATTAAAAAGATTCATTTCTAACAGCTTGTTGAACATTATATTAACATTTATAGAATATATGTATACTCTGTTGTTTGGCTTGCATTTTCAGAATTGAAACCTGTGTTTATGCATCTGGTTCACTGCTCTTTGTTTCATATAAACAAAACACTCTAGAAATTCTCATTAGAAAATGATCTTACCACAAACAGAGCTTCCATAGAAATCCCAGGACAATCCAGGGTCATCCCAGCTACGTCCTTGCAGGTCAGTCAAATACTCTATGGGAATACAGATCACAAAGACTGTGGTTAGAACAAAACCTAGCAGTTGTCTGGGGCATATATATTATAAGACAATTACAGAGAGGAAATCCGGTAATTCATTTGTTCAGTATTATATAGATTTCCTTATATAGCCCAACACTTTACAACTGATTTATTCATTCACATAAGTTCCATTCCTGAGGAGTGTGCAGTTACTCTAACATACAGTTTATTCCTAGAATGAATGGTTATAAAATACTACTTATTATTTTAACTTGATTATTATTTTAAACTTTCTAAAGTAGCTGTTCTGGCAACTGAATAAGCGATACAACAAAAGTAAATCACATGTGCAAATGGTATGTTTTTGTCCTTAATGATAAAATTATTTCGGATACATTATTATTTTAATATTGAGAGCATGGCAGATCACAAGCTACATAGATTGATTTATAATGAAAGGCCCTCTTGTAGCAATACAGCCGCAGATTAAGGCCCTGTACACAACTTGTTCGGAGCAAACAAACCACATCAGACCAAATGCGTGTACTGTACTATGGAGGAATTAATGGGGAGACCTCCCGCGGCATGGCACAGGATATCAATGCCTGTTGACCCTCAATATTGTTTAATGATAAACGATGTAAGCAGATGTGTCTACACACACCTGATTTCTGTCCAGTTTGTCCAACAATTATCTAATGTATGTACAGGGCTTGATTGTTGGTAATGATGCAGCTCTGTGGATAAATAGAACTCCCACCATCCCATAACAGCCTAATGTCCATCCTTGCACTGCTCTCAGGAATGAGGGGATTTGCAAACAAAAAGGATATTATATGGTTATAGAGCAATTTACAAAGTATTCGAGGGGAGGGGTCTGAATGCAAGAGAGACAAGATTTTTAAATGTCTTTTTTTTATCAGCCACAATACCAGGCCAACGAAAATTCACAAAAAGATTTACATAAATGTTCCGTTGTGAACTTTGAAATAGAGGTTTGAGACAAATTTGTATAAGTGTGGCGTTTAGTTCAGTATAAACAATATAACATTATATCTCAGAGGGCTAAACAAACCCTCTTAACAGCTTTAGAATGGAAATGAGCTTTAGTACCAAACTAGACACAGTATATATATAACCATCATTACTAATAATTGTGGCAGTAATCCTGTTCAGCTATACAAACATTTGTTTTGGGTCTAGACAGAATTCTCTTTGTGAAATAAGAAGCTTGATAATCAAGAGCTATAACATTTTTACAGTCCAAAGAACTGAGCATTTGACAGCAGGGGCAGCAAAGACATTACAAAGCAGCAGCTACAGAGCTATTAAACCTGCGGGTTAAACCAGGTTTCAATCCAGTCACTGGGATTCCTCATTATACGACAGCGAAGATCACATCCTCTCGCTGCCTAATTTAGCTGTCTTTAGCACGCTGGAGAAAAAAAAATTGCAGTCACATCTGCACAGCGAGGCTGCCAGCAACTGTCTCCTGCTGTCTTCTAATCGCAAAATGCCCTTGATAAGATTGAATGTGCACGTACTTTAACTTAGAGGAAGCGCCACAAAAAGCATTGATCCGCTATCTGCTAAAGAAGATGCAGACGGTGCTCGTCAGTGACTAGCCACAGCAGCTTAATCCTTAGCCTTAGGATTTAAGATATGATTTAAAGATATAAACGCAGTGTAAAAGGCAAATCATTTAAAGCCTTTGGCGGTTTGCAAAGTTTATTTAAATACAAATAGAACGTCCCTTTTGTATGTAATAAAGAAGCAGTAACAGGAGCATTATTTACTCCTTTAACATTAGGGGATTAATGTAAGGCTCAAACTTCATTCATTATTAACAGACAGGACTCCCCTAGAGAAGAATCCACTGCCAGAAATTCCAATGTATTTCGCATTAGATGCCAAATGGTTCCATTGGTAGAAACCCCTAGTGATAAACATACATTGGTATCACAGCATTGTATATAAACAGCTGTTACAAAAATCCAAACCTTACCAGTCAAGAAACTTTCCATTGCCTCGCTGTGAGTCATTTTTGCAATTGTTCTACCCGAGTAGGTTGCCAAAGTGGGGTCAGCCCCGTAAGACAGTAATAACCGTACAATTTCTAGGTTATCATTCTCTACTGCATCGTGGATCGGCCTAATTTGTAAAGAAAAGAAAACCGTTAATCGTTTCCCTTAGCAAAGCAAATGAATGGGATTGAAAATAGTTTTTTTCCCAAGGTGTCATATTACAATGAAAAGAATACATTTGCTGGGCAAGAAGCATTGCAACGTGTACTATGGAAATATAGAATATATACTGACTTTGCTGTGAATGTTCCTGTATATGTATATTTGAAGGCAGAAATAGAGGAGTGCCCACATTGCAGAATATAGAAGTGTGCACGAATACATGTTACATATTGTCTACTTAATTAACTAATTTTTATTAGCGTTGAAGTAAACCTACTAACCTGGTGCCATCCTGAGCACTGCAGTTGACATCTGCCCCATGTTCCAAAAGATGCCGGACAATGCTCAGCCACCCCCTAGCACAGGCTTCGTGCAGCGCACAGTAGCCTGCATTGTCTCTGTGGTTAACATCACATGACTTGCTTTCCAAGCAATACAAGACGACTTCCTGAAAAGAGAACGGGGCATAATTCTAGTAATAGCTTCACATTTCTATTGAAACAGTTTTTTGATGTGGGTAGAAAAAGATGTTTAAAATTTGGCCAGGCACATTGATCGAAACCTCTTTTACTGCAAAAACACTTTGTTATTGGCATGTATAATTTACGTTACAAACCGATGTAGCTTTTCACTTAACCTTGCTTGTTGCAGATAATGATGTTTATCTACTATAATATGACTTACTTTAACCTCTAAGCTTAGTATATTCTCATAATTTACTTAAATTGGAAATTATCTCTGTGTTAAAAATACACCCCAAGAGCAGATGTAAAATAGTGCATATACAGTGTTTCATTCTTTGGTGCACCCTATGTTAACCTCTGTGCACAGGCTTAATGGGTTGTGTGCATGCACATCAGAGACCAGCTTAGAAGGAACATCGTCATTATAGCCACTATTTTTGACGGAGCATTTATTATTTATCTATACGGTACATTTACAGTTCAAAGTTACTACAGATACAGTGATACACCATGCAGTAGCAATATGCACTGCTACCTTACATAAAACAAGGAACACAACAAATATTTAATAGCCAATTGCAAGGCTTGGACCCGAGCATACTAACAATGAGACATAAAGCACTGTGACGGAAGATAGGGTTTTCTATTTCAGGGGTAACTACAAATAATGAATAATCCATCTTCATGAATAATTTAAAGTAAAATTCAATCACAGTCCAAAAGAAAATGTAGCAATATTATTGGACAATATCAAATTGGCCTCAATCAGAAATTTCAGGCTTAAGGAATGATCAATGTTTCATGGGGGTTTATCAGCACTGTACTGTACAGATGCTGGATGTGATTTTTGAATGAATGATTATAGGTAAAAGATCAAACTCCTTATGACCAGTTATGACTATAAACATCTAATGTGCAGAGCAGGAACATACACAGTTCATAGACGATTATAGTCTTTTCAATAAGAAACAGAAAGAGAGGAAGCTTTAACTTGTGGATACATATGAATCTCTTGTACCGAGTTAGCGGCATGAGGATGAAAAAACACAAGAATGAATACTGGGCAACTTGCATACAAAAAAAAATAAATAAAAAATGATATCCAGACTGCATGTATCATTGCCAGCCATTTCCGAGAATCTCTTAGATGTAGGAAACCTGCTCTACTGATCTATAAAGGTTTAAAAGAATGCTCAGAAAACCACCACATGTTGATTCACTGCCTGCCGCTGTGGCTTGTTATTAATCAGCAGGGGGAGGGAGGGCTGAGGAATAGCTCAAGAGCATTTATTCATTCCGATTCAAACCGAGCGGGGAGAGCACTCACTAATCTGTGCTCTGGGCGCACCTGACCTGACAATCGGTAGCTAGGATACAGCATGAAGCCTTACGTTCAGTCAGGTTGCACACATTAGACCGAAGAAAAAAAGCAGTAATCAAATGCAATGTATCCTTGCCAGGGAAAGAGATACCCCTGGGTCATGTGTCAGGATCAGTTAGGGGCAACCTTCTTAGTGATGGCATAAGGATCAGTTGACATGCACTATGATAAGCAAGGGCCCCAGAATAGCTTGAGAACCCACACACCAAACAGACATAGCAAATTCGTGACAAATTCTTAAATAGAAACTGTGATAGGAACCGGTCTATGACTAAGTATGTATATTTGCACTGAGCAGTGCAATGTAATCCTCACGTAGCTAACAAAGACAGGCGTAACAACCCAGTAGCCTTGTTCATCTGTTCTAAGCAGGCTTGTTGTAAAATCTAAAGTTGCATTCATCAGCATACTAACAAGAATATACCACTCCTAGGGTATTAGAGTGACTAATATATAGCAAATTGGCCTGCGTGCTATGATACTATTTTTACATAAGGAATCAATATAGAAACTTGCCTCATATCCAAGACGTGCAGCTCTTTGCAAAAGGGTCTCTCCTGCATTTTTGTTGACAATCAAGCGACGTGCTTCAGGTGGCATGGGACGACTTGGGGTAGCCTCCTGGGTGGCACAGGCTGAAGGAAATGCTAATGTTGCTGCCTGCAAAGTAGGAACCATTTGTTCTACAGTTTTGACTGGGGAGTTTTCAGCAGGGACCTCTGCATGTTTTTTGGAAACTTTCAAACTAGCCTGTCAATATAATAAAAATACAGTATATATCAGATACATCAAATAGCTCAGGTAAAAGTTAAACTTTTTTTACATTTCAATGAATTTGTATTTTTTTTATACTAGATTTTGACAAACCAAAAAGAAATTAGCCTCATTCTCCTAATCTGGGACACCTGAATGATTTCCATTAACCGTAAGTGTTCTTCGGTGTATCCGGCATTTAACACCGATTACACTGAGACCCTAGAAATTTGTAGCAGTTATCAAAACTGGGGCATGGAAGATTTGGCAGTTCAGCTGTTGTGGGTTTTATGGACTTAAGGACCTTGCAGCCCAAAGGTGTAGGGAGCTTTACACAACTGCTAGAGGAGAGACCTAGTCTCTCTGTTGCCTAGTCCTCTGTCAGGAATAAGAAAGCATACAGGAAGACTCTTCAGGGAGAAAATGAATGCAATGCGTCTAAATACAGCCTTGAATGCATAATCCAATCTAAGAAAATGAATGGCTTTGAGACGTTTATGGAAACAGGAAATATTAGAAATCCATACGTGAGTGCCCTTTCCTTTGCACTGTAATGTAGTTAGCGCAGAACCAGCTATTAATCCTTTTAGCTGTGAAACGATGCCTGTCACATAGAATAATATGTTGCAGATCTCCCCTGCATAATTTGGTCATTGCACTTCCAACAATTAAACATTTCGAGGGTCGAATAATCTGATGTGCTGCACAGTTGGCAATTAGACTGTAGGCTTAGTGTTCTGATGGGTTAAGAATATTATATTTATTGTATTGTTTTACAGTATCTTCTTCGGATTGCAACCCTTTTCTTACAGAGAGACTGAAATGATATTAATTAATCTGCTATTATACAGTATGAATCTAGATCTGGGTAGGAGTTTAATATTAAAACAGCATTTGAAACTGGATTGGAAGAGATGTAATCAGAGGCCATTGTTTGTAATCCTGCACAATCACTAAGTGCACAATATACAATATATTTTATGGTACAAATTCATTTAATATATGACTATGGACAGTTCCCCATGCTACATAGCTGGATAATCTTACAGCATTGCAGAGAGTTATGAATGATGAAATCACAGAGCGCTTAATATGTAGGAAACGTTTATGGATTCTGCAGAGTACTCGGGCTTGACAACATTGCTATTGTTTCTATACAATAAGTGTACAAGGAACGTGGTACTGCTTTTATCACATTACAACACAGGTAATGTAACCTATAAAAATCATTACTATCTTTCTAAAGTCTTAAAGAGAAATGCACAATTTGCTTATGTGCTTCAATTCAAGTATTCAAAATGAAAAAAACAAAAAAAATCCCTGTACCTTGTCATCTGTGCCTCCTACATCCACACTGTCATCGCCGCTGACTGTCATCCTTTTCCTCCTCCTTTCCTGTGGAGTCATGTGCTTTGTCTTGCACTGTCGTTTTCCAGAGGGCTTCTCGCATTCTGTGTAATCCTCCAGCAACGACGTGACTTGGAGACCCCCCTCTTCATCTCTGTTCTGCACATTCGCCTTGCGGCCGTCTCTGATCTTCTGCTGCTTGGCTGCTAAGCGAGGGGCTAGGGTGGAGTGTGCCTGAGTCTGTCGCTTGCCGCTTGGGCAGCCAGTTGGAAATCCTTTCCCATGTGAAGAAACAGAAGAATCTGAATAAAGATGTGGTAACGGGAAATGGGGAATAGAAAATAAATATAAAAGAAGTTAAATGCTGCACAGCTGGAGAACGGATATGAATATGTATTCAAACTGAATAATTCCAAACAACTCTTCTATTCCCATCACATTAATAATTAAACAGCAATTATCTCACTTTCAATGCCTAAATAAGTATCTAACAGTTCAGACTGAGCTCCCTCCAGGCATGTAGTACCTTCTTCAGGAGTGACATTTTTTATGCTCTCAGGGCCACTTGAGTGTTTACTATCCAGTTTCTTCTTGATTGGCTGCTCGTCCTCCCAGGTTCGAAATGTATGTTCAATCTCTGGAACCTCTCTGTTTTCAGCGGTGTCCTTTCTGCACTGCTGACCCAACTCCCTAAGGTGCTGCAGGTGGCGCTGCTTTTTGGGATGAAGTCCAGTTAATTCAATGCGTACTTTCAAATTGGTGACTTCGTTAGTTTGGGACCCTGCAAGGCTGTTTTTGGATTGGTCTGTCAAGTCTCTTTCAGGGAATTCATCTAGTAGAAAAGGAACTGCAGTTAGAACAAATACACCATAATGGTTTGGAACCAACACATCTTCTTACAAACAATCTATTGCTGTTGGTGAATACTATCACTCTATGTTAATTGATATTGATCTATGGCAAATACTCCAAATCTGATTACCATGTAACTGACTACAATGGCTTAAACAGTCACATTTCTGAAAAATAAAAAAAATATACTACAGACCTAAAATCCATAAAACGGCTCTTTTAAAAGTAAACACATTTTTAAAACAATTTCTGGCTTTTTGTCTAGTTTATGTCTATGGAAAACAGATTTTACTGTATACCTGTTTATTCACACAAATTGCAATACAAAGTAAAAAAAGTGGAATACAGAATTAACGAAGGATTCAGGCAGTCCTGTACATTTTTACCCCAACAGCAGACTGTTCTGAGTGTGATCCAAGCAATGCATCTTTACTTACCAATCTTACTTCGTTTTGTCGGCACATCCTGCTGGAGTTCAGCTTCGTGTATTGTGCTGTGTAGGAATTCACCTGGCTGAATATCCTCTAGGTGTTTTCTCTTAAGGCTCAGACAATGTCCATGACTGTAGTTATCTGTTGGAAGATCTGGTTTTGGCCTTCCAACTTCATACAAATTGGCACTCTCAAAGTGACAATCTTCTTTAAGGTATTCTTTCTTGGGATACTTAACAAGCTCATCCATATTAACTAGGGTCTTCTTTTCATTTCCTAAATAACATAAAATGTAAAAATGTATGGGGTTAATGTGAAATATCAGACACTTAAGCCTAGTACATGCTAGATAAATGTTGTCTGAAAACAACAGGCCAACATGGTTTAGCAATCTTCCTTACTGAATTGCTAGACAATTTCCCCAATGAAACATAACAGGCTGCTTGGCTACTGACGATTAGCCTTATATATATATATATTCGAAATTAACCCAGCACCGTGCGTGTGATTTTCTCCAATAAATTGGTTGGAATAATACAAACTTCTGGCTCTCTGCAGTCTCTTAGTTTTCGGTTACATATATTATAAAACCCCACCAAGTTTAAACAACTAAGAGTTCTTATTTTACTTTTATCATACTAAAGGTGGGTTTGGTAACATTTGCTTAACTCCATGTAAAATGTAGTTTACAGTTTGAACTAATCTAACTGCAGTTAAAGAAACCATCAGATTTCTGGGTCCTCCTATGTGTTTAAAGGCAACCAAAGAGAAGAAGTTGTATTTAATTTGAACAGCACATTTCTAAAACCTAAAGCACTAGAGAAAGGATGCCTAAACAGCAGATACAAACTCCTGTGAAACTTTTATATAAATTTGATAGTTAAAAAAAAAAAAAATATGAACATGACTCCTACAGATGTTATCTATTGATCCAGCACTTATTTGAATCATTTGATTATCTGATCCTAGAACAATCATGTAACGTATCACAGCAAATCCACCCCATAATCTCCCGTGTGAGAAACGTATCACCATGGAAACATTTATAAGGTCTCCTGGGCAACCAAAACATATTTCACAATGGCCCGTGAATCAGGATAAAGCCTGTGTGACCTCTTGTGGTTGATGATGCAACTCAAATTGAACATTGCTTATTCCTTATAAGGACCAGTGCAAAATTGCAAACCTTCTTTAGGGCACGGCCACACTGCAATGCAAACGCACATGGAATCGAAGGCAATTTTCGTTGCATTTTACGCATGCGTTTTTTGTTACATATAGAAATACGCATGCTATTGCGATTTAAAATGCGTAACACAAATTGCAATCGCATCGCACCCGAAAACGCGCGTTTTCTGTGCGCTGCCGTGATTCCAATTTTAGGGAAAAAAAACACGCGCAATTGCAGGAAAATCACCACAGTGTGGCCTAGCCCTTAAAGAATTTTTTGGAGAATTCTAAGCATCTGGCTTGCTGGACATTTTTTCTTTACATAATTACTTTTTCACCAAGGCTATACATGCTTGTTCAATCAAACACGCTTACAAATAACACTAGTAACAAGGGATAGTGTAAAAATGCATACAAAAGCGATCATCAAGCAAAATACATTGTGTAATGCGCATCTTTCTTCTTACCCTCCATGTAGTTGGTGATAGAATTTTGCAAGCTTGAGGCCATGGGTTTATTTTCTGTAATAGTTTTTAGTTCCTCCCACTCAGATGGATTGTGTTTACCGATCTCAAAATCTTTAGATTGTACGTGGTCCTCCCGTTCTTTCATTTCAAGCTCGGAGAAGCGCATCATTGCACGCTAGAAAGAAATAGAAAGTGAGCACAAACCACATTGTACCCTAATTTACTATAACGTTGAGTTTTATATACAGTAATATAAAAAAAATAGTTTGTCCTTGAATGTCACTTTCCCTACTAAGACTATATCATGTACAGCATCCTGCTCAAGAAATGTTTTAGATATTGGTTGTTAAGAAAACACAGATTTGTAAAGCACATTAATAAGGAAAACAGAAAGTCAAATAATAACATGACCAATTAGGGAGAAGGTTGTTTTATATCAGAAATTGCATCACAAATGGAAGCTTACATATTATCTTACGTCATACAGAAAGTAATCGGACACCTCCTTTTTACAAAAAAGACAAGTAAACGTTCTTTTCCTAAGATAAAGGGCATGTGATGGCATTCACATTTACGTAAATGTTACACAGAACTTTATTCTATAGTGCAAATTTCTGCACGCTGTGGACAACCCGTAAAAATCTTAATGCAGATGTTCTTTAATGCCCTCTTAATACTTAGAAAATAGGGTTCTGTAGAAATAAGAGGAGCAAAAGTTTGCCTTTGCTATTAATTCACAGCAACCAATCTGATGTTTGATTTCTACATGGTTACTGCAGTAAGACAACATCTGATTGGTATCTGCAAATTAATAGCCCCTAAAATTGTTTTCTTTTAGCCCATAATATTTGATCAACACATTGACAACACTACTTTAATAAGGCTAATTGATTTGCTGAAAACAGCAGAGAATATTGTCATAACTATATATTAAAAAGCTGTGCAGGTATTTTACATTATAGGAATACGATTTCTCAGTCTCAGCTTGTCCATAAAGGATTCTACATTAAAAAAATTTTAATGGGAAAATATATACAATATATATACAAAGATTTCTTTAAATAAACAAAGATGCTACAGTTTATTGCAAGCAAAACGATGAATTCAGGAGGTGTTTGCATTATTTTCTGAATGAAACATGGCATATTTCTTGACTAGGAAATTGCCTTTAAATCCCAAACATTTATAAATTCTCACTAATCGGATTAGATTTATGGAGAATTGCTCTGTTAAGGCAAGTGATATGGCAACCCCTGCTTCTGTTTTAGTACAAAAAAAAGATGAATGTATCAAATGTCTGAACAACACTTATCAATGAGCAAAAAAAAAACAAAAACACAAAAAAACCCAAGAACTTTCGTACTTAATTTTAACTGAACCAATTCATACAGTTCTAAAAAAGTTAGGAATGTGTAAATGAAATTCAAATACCTCAAGGCATTAAAGCATGCAAGGTAGACAAGTGTTTAAAGCCAAATTAAAAAAGAAAAAAAATCAAAACAAAATAATTGCTCACTGAGTACTTGGAAAAAAAAATGGAACTAAAATGCACAATTATCTAGTAATGAAAAAATTTTGAGAACTGACCTCACAGTAAGCAGCACGGGGACTTAAAATACTGTCCTCTTGTAAGCTTTCCATCTAAGTAATTAAAATTGGCACTTAATTGATTATTTAAATCATCCAATTGTAAAAGAAATTCAAAGACATTTCTAATGTTAACAATGTAAAACTTTTTGGATAAAACAACTTTTTTCTTTTTAGCAATTAAGCTTTATAAACTATAGCACTGCCATTTGTATGAAATCACTGATACACTGTATAAAACTAATGTCACATTATTGAGAAAGTTTAATGCAAGGATATTTGGGTATGGAACGTTTTTATTTAAACCTTTCTTACGCAGGGTTAAACAGATTCATTTCCCCCTTCCTTGTGTTTTCTAAAGAAAAAGTCATTAACTTGAAATGTTGACGTGGCCAGGTGAACGTTAGTTTGAGGTCTAACTAAGAAATCCCTTTCTTACAGATAACAGGTTACTGTGAACCTACCTGTACTTGTGTCTTCAAGATAATCAACTCTCAATAGGAACATGGCAACAAACATCAATAATACCCAAATGTAAATATTACACACTAAGTATATGACTGGCTGACCTTACAAGTATTGCATTCTCCAGAGTTCTGAAGCTAAGTGAGATCTATAAAATGAACAGACCGTCCAAAAGATTTCCTTATCTAACTGAAGGTTACAAATAAGGTGACATATAGTGGCTTTTAAATTAAAACAGGGTAGTCCAGCACAGTTATTTCTTACAGATTTACTTACAGTAAGTGTAAAAGATAGTCTAACAACTGCAGGCTTACATAACTACACCTAAAAGATTGAATAACTGTAAAACTAAAATGGTACAGTCCAAATAATTGTTGGCCTTTTCCCCCCAAAATGTTCAGTGTATTCAGTGCAAATCACCCTTATTTTCTTTCACATGAACTAAGGCACTGACTTAACAGTGCTCCATTGCGCTTCTCCATAACCACAAAACAAAAACTTTGTTTAAAAGAAGGCATACGTCTACCAATACTGGACTCACAAAACACTCAAAATATTGCTGTATAAAACTATATTTAATGATAAAAAAAACCTATAAGAATGAATGCATAGAACTCACCTGCAAAGCCCTCTGTTCCCTGCTTAGTTGACTCGAATCTGCATACAACTCCGCGGTCACACATTTGAACCGATCCCCCACATATCCAGCGGAGTTTGCTATCCTTTTAGTCAGTTTTGAGGGCTTGGTTTTAACAAGTTTTCCATTGATTGTTTCATATTCATCTGCAATATCTCTACATTGAGTTTCAGTTATTTCAATATCTGAATGTCCATTTGACATGATAAATGGCTGAGTTTTCTCCTGTACTCGATTAAAAATTCCAGATGGGACGTCATTGCTCTGAGGTGGTGCCAAAAATCTAGCACATGCCTCAGCTGCGCTACAGTCTGTGTTCTGATTGCCTAGGGGGCTGTCTTGCCTAAAATGATAAACTGGAGAATCCAGGGACTGTTTAGGGACATGAAAAGATTCATGAAATTCATTAGTTCTTGGAAGTTCTTCTCTAGGTGCAATATCTCGGCTATGCAAGCCCTGATCTGATTTTTCCACAGAAATATCATTTATTTTAAATTTATCCGATATGAAATTATGCATTACTAGGCTAGGGTTGCATCTTGTGTCCCTTTCCAAGTTGGCGCACACTTTTTCAGGTTTTGAAACATGTTTGCTTAATAATGCAGGACTATGGTGATTTTTCAAGGCCTTGTCGGAGTGGTCTTCAAAACATAATTTAGAGTTTGAATCAGAAATATCCAACAGCCTGCTCCTACCAGGAGGTTCTTCATATCGAGGCCTCTCATGGGACCTTGACCTTCTTTCTTGCCCTTCCTTGCCAATGTCAATAGTTGATGGCGGCAGTAAAATAGGATGGACCATTCCTAAAGTGTCTTGATAGGTCATATAATCTCTGTTAGTTGGGATACTGTAGGGGATCCCTGGCTTGGGTGCCATCGGCCCAGGAAAAAGTCCGCTGTTTGAAAGCAAAACAGGGTGGGGATAAACAGGTCCTTTGCCATGTAAATGTAAATGTGACAATGCAAGACTTTCCGAAACCTGGTAAGGAATAAAACTACTTGGATAAGCTAAGGGAGGAGAACAAAAAGGCTCACTTTGATGGACAAACATAGGAGCAGCAGGGGGGATACTATTTTCACTTACTTTCATGGCAGATTCAGACACAGAAGATTTTACTACCCTGTTGTTCTTAGCAGAGTTACTAACAGGTGTAGGTGGTTTCTGAATAACGGATTTGTTACAGTCTTCAGGATTTCTAGCTTCCATGTTAGCGTTTGGGGCAGGAGAAGCAGAGGCTGGCCTTCCGGTTGTAGAGACAATTCCAGAGTTACTACAAACTGTGCCTTCTGCACTCCCCATTCGAGGACACGAGGAGCTTCTTTGCTGAGGCATCACTCTCTCTAAATTCTTGTTTTTAAGTGACATAGCCATCCCACTATTTTCTTCTTTGTTACTAGGAACCACCCAAGATGAGGAGGCAGTGCTGATAATTTCAGGTCTAAATACTCCACTACTGTTTCCAGAAGGTGAAATGGATTCTTTTTGAACATCCCTGCTACACAGACCCATACTATTTCCATGGCTACCAAGATGTAGAATTGATGAAGTGTTCTCTGTGCATTCCATTTCTGAGCTCTCGCCAAGTTTGGATGACAGATCTAGTGGTTTTTCTCCACCATCTTTATGAGCCATTTGCTTCTGTACTATGACTGGGGATCTGGTTTCCTTCATATCCCTAATGGTCTTCTTCACTGGTGCTTGAACCTGAGCAATTTCAGGATCATGATTTTTATGAATTTTTGTGTTAACATGCCTGATAGGGGCAAAATCACTCATGTTAGAATGTGATTTTGAGTGTGCAATAGTTGGTGGTGTTGGGATTTTGGCAAATGGTGTCTGAAAATCTGAGTAGCCGTCTCCTACTTGTTGAACAGGACAGTGAAGTCTAGGTGAGGGTCTCTGAGAGGGAGGCATCAGAAGAGCAGATTCTGGTGACATGCTCCTGGCTGTAGACTTTACACATGAAACCATAGGCTGTTTGTTGTTTTGAAGATGTGAATATGCAAGGGTATCAACTCCAGATCCAGAGCTAACCCCCATTTTCCACGGCAAACTCTTTTCTAAACAGTGTACTGAAGTAGGAATTGCAGGGGGTGCTGTTGGTGCAGGTATCTTCATTGGTGGTGCCAGACTTGATGTAATGTGAGGTCCAACATAGTGAGAAGGTGGGATGTAGACAAAACGTTCCCCATTTGGACAGACAGGGGCGTAGGCCAAATGCTGTGGTAAGCTGTATGAAGATTGCTGAGGTAGAAATGCTTTATACATACTTAATGAATACTTATTAGTTGAATCAATGTAGGGGTACATAGCTGGGGATGTGCTCTCCATGTAGGGATTCATCCATGGAATCCTTATATAATTAGCACCATTTACACTTAAAGGATTTTGTTTGTCACCTGCTGTTCTGTCCAACACTAGTGATTCACTTGTAGGTACAGATGCCTTTTGCAGTCCTGGCGGTGTTTTGAACAAAGAATTGAATCCATTAGCCTGTTTCACGGTCATCTGAGAGGTATCCATTGCTTCTGCAGAAGTAGGTTTGTACTGCAGATCAGGATTTCTGTCAGGAACATATCCAAGACCAGCAATGGTGTTTGACGGTTCTCGAACCTTCTCTGTGCCAAGACCACATAAGCTAGAGTAAACCATGCCACCAGGAACTCTCATCCCTTCCTGCATTAGTCCAGTGCGGTCCATGGTAAGGGCAGCAAGGCTGTCAATACGGTGTACAGCAGCCGCATCCACCTTTCAAAAAAAAGAAAAATAAATAAATACAAATATTGTTTGTGTACAGGCACACACCTTAAAATAGTGCTTTGTCTATATATATATATATATATATATATATATATATATATATATATATATATCTATCTATCTATCTATCTATCTATCTCACACACACACACATCAGATATTAGTATATCCAATTATGCGAAGGCACTCGCAGGACTTAAGATAAAAAATAACTTTTATTAGCAACAGTTAAAACGCTATCTACGCGTTTCAGCTCTGTACAAGCTGTCCTCCGTATACGCGTAGATATCGTTTTAACTGATGCTAATAAAAGTTATTTTTTATCTTAAGTCCTGCGAGCCTTCGCATAATTGTATATATATATATATATATATATATATATATATATTTATATATATATATAATATATATATATATATATATATACTCTATATCTATATTCTATTTTTTTTTTTTTTTTTTTTTTTTTGGAATTCTAGTTCCCTTGGTTTAAATTGTATTTTTTTTTTAATAAACCGGTTTAAATTGTTCTATCATTGAGAATTTTCAATAGTTTAATATAATTCAACATTCTGGTTATTTAAAAAATGCATACAAATTAAGGAAATTACAATAAGCCAGAGTCACCAAACATTTATTATTCCCATTATTAACACAGATAATAATGTCTTGCATGCTCAAAATTACTGCATCTAATAGGAACAGAGTGGAGCACAACCGCGACATATAAATAACATTCTTCCAGGTTTCAGTACATGTGTACATTGGTATTGGAAGCCAGAAGGAAAAAGATGAATAAGTTACTAATGAGATCAATGAAAACACATCGATATATATATAAGGATATCTTACCATATTGTGACCTAGATGATCTTCCCTCAGTTCTAGTCTTGCTTTCTGTAGGTCTCCATCGTTAATAAGGATTTTCCTGTAAAAAAGATGAACATGCTGTGAGTATATTTACTGTGTCTGGTCTTTGAAGCCAATTTGGATATAGCTGTTCATCTAAAGCTAGGAACATACAAGTGCCTTCTCAAAGAAATGGCAATGAAGCATTTATATAAGTGGGCACAGACTATCATTAGCATTTCGTATGGTTTCAGTAAAAAAATCCCCATAACAGTTGTGGGGAAAAACAGGGGCCTTTGTGACCTAGTAATTGGGCTACACGTTACATTTCATTTGCTTGCTCCATATAGGCTACAATGACTAGAATAAGACGTCTTGTTAAAATGAGAGCTATATGTTGATCTCAAACAGTTTAACTTATAGAGCTTTCTTTGCTTTTCCTTAGAAATGCTAAAAATAAATGGAATACGTCTGGTCACCATGTTTTTTACAGAAAGGATTTGAATGAATTTTAAAATCCAGTTCAAGAGGCAAAAGGAAATCCGAACCTTGTGAAAGGTTCTTATGTGCTTCTCTCTAACCTTATTTTGTGACCTTCTTTTGAATTCCGCAGGAATGAAGAAACCAAACCAGTTTGGAGCGCACAGGAAATTCTTCTTGCCTCGCATATAATAAAACTGCTCTGCTCTTCCATTTTATGTCAAAACAATTTGCTAATTAAAATAAATTCTGAAAAAGGGTAATTAAACTACATCCGCATATTTTACCTTGAGAACCATAATGCACCCGAGCAAGGAATGGAATGTTTAAATTTGGAACGTTCAAAGGACAAAATTCTTTGTAAGGGGATCTGAGATGCTGATTAATCAAGAAGGTTCACCAGATGCTATAATTTATATAAATTAGGGCCATTACCTGTCATCATTGATGCCACACATGCGGACCCTCTCATTGCTCATCCAGCTGTGTACGTTCCCATAGAGGGGGCTCGCAGATAGCATTTTCTCTCCTTATACTGCAGCCTCCCCCTTCTTCTAAATCTGTCCCCTGTGCAGAAATATTAGAGGGAGGGGAGAAAAGAGAAACGAAGTGAGAAATTGGAAAAGAGATTGGGCAGTGCTAGCAGTGTAAACAAAGACAGGAACCACGCTCAGGCACAACTAGTCAGATTCATTCTTAGCAATTCGACTCAGACATACATTCTCAACTTAGTCGTCCCTTGGGTAATTAGAGCCATATTATGGAATTTGGGGGAGATTGGTTTGGATTAAATGCAAATGGGGTTCTACAGTGGAATAAAAACTAAGGCTGTTCAAAGGACAAAACATATCTTTACGTTAAGCTCATTCTTTTAACATTTAGAAAACTGGCACAAGTAGGTACTAGCTACAAGCACCCCAAACACTGCCACATGCAGTAAACCAGGTTAAACCATACATCTACATATTGACATGTATAACAAAGCCCTTATTCAGAGCAAAGCACTCATTAAAACCAGTTAGCACTCCTTATAGCATCCAGCACATGCCATCTCGAGTCCTACAAATGCTTCTGATGAACAAGCACTTTAGTGCAAATATATCAGACCAACGGCAGCTGTAGATTTCCCATTGTATTTGTATAGAATGAAACAATTGTACCCAAAGCTACAGGGGTTGCAGACTAATCACATTATTTAAGACATCCCTCTGACTAAAATGTGTCCTAAAACGGACAGTAATTCTGGTATTATAAGAGGCTATAGATCTATGCTTCCAGCAATACGCTTTGATATCACTACTGTCATGCTGACTTTATAGGTTTGTTATATATGTTTGTGGCAGGTGATACATTTTCGCAAAAACCCAACACAAAATTGATTCAATTTCAAAGCCGTTGTACTAACAATTATTACATTGGTTAGTGCAAGTGTGAAAGAAATGTTGCATTGCATCTCTTGGTAACGGGAGGTTGAAAATAATGAGGAATTGCCTATAGCAGCAAGCTGAGGGAAAAGATTCCCCTTTGTTCTCCCCACTTCCTGTCCTCTGTAGCATTTGTCATCAGCAGTGAAAGTAATGATTGCAAGGTGAACTAGTCCCCCTGCCAATAAAGAAAAACTTGTGAGGTGCAATAGGCTATGGACATTAGTCTGTTCCCTGGATGATCCATTACACCCACAATGCAAGGGGATCTGTTTGGGTTCACCCTGTCTATAGTGGATCTAAAGTTGTTTTGTATAAAGAGATGTAGCAGCAAAGTAGTTTTATACATTTGATCTCTCTGTGCCAAGCACAGATCGTATAATACAACATAGCGACGGGGTGGGGGAGGGGAAAACTGGCTGCATAATCCCCATGGCAGTTCCTGATCAACCCAAAGCATGTTACTTAAGAGTTTTGAATAAAAACGTTTCACAGGAAGTTCCTATTAATGAGCACACCACCAAAGTCCTAGTTAACGAAAAACTGTGGCGTGTTTGTGATGCACAAGCTCTGGCTGTGGTGTGAGGCTACATTCACACAAACGGCAAATTTCTTTTTATCCCCGTGGTTACCAAGCAAAAAGGGGCATGAAGCTTCTTTTTTTTTTACCACTTCAAAGATGGATCTGCTTGGTGACACGGACAACAATATAGACCCACACATTAAAGGTGTCCATACACAAGTCTGCGTAAAACTTCCTGGCCCAATCATCTTGCAAATGGCATTTAGCCTGCAATGTCAATTACAAACCATGGCCTAGGCATGAAACATGGTGGATTGAATGTCAAATTATTGTAGACTCTTGCTATGTATGGCTAGCATAATTGATAGGTCTATATTAATTACAAACCTTTACTATAAGAAAATGGAGTCATTTATTGTAGCAATGTACCAAAGATTGCACTGCAATTTACGGTAATGTACTGCATTGGGGCCAAAAAGCTCTAAAGGCAACATTCACTCTACAGTGTTGGAGAAAAGAAAACACATTGGCGACTTGTAGTATAAATAAGCCCTAACATGTTCATGTAAAGCAGGTCAAACAAGGGTCACCAAAGTCCGAGCCTTCAGATAAACTGTTAAGTGTGTGTGTGTTTTGGCAATGACTAGAACGTGCAAAGACAATTCTACTGTCTATTTTTGTGTCACTAAAGTTTGTGCCCTGCAAGCCAAAAGTGGCCATACACTGCAGTCCACAAACATAGGGTATAATCGTCAGGCCTTGTATACAAGTTAGATAAATCTCATTTGTTTCTATATCTGCCTGAGGATGTGTAAAAAGTTGGGAGATAAATCAACCAGGACGGAAACGTTTGCCCTGGCATTTAACGGGCACTTAAAGCTGGCCATAAAAAGATATACAAACTAACAGATCCCATAGGATTAGGACAAAACCTGCATGTCCATGTCTCCACAAAACTAATTCCACCTCCAACTGACTATCCTGGAATCAAATCAAGTCAGAAAATCAGTTACATTTGTGGCTCCCAATATATGAATAGCGGTTGCTTAAGGGCACACACACAAATATCCTTAGAGAGGTCAGTCAGATGTGAATCAAATTACCAACAGATTCCACTGGAATAGCCATAACATTCAGACATACGGGCACTTAAAAATCAATCTTAGAATTAAAAAACAAATCTGAATGTGCAGAATGAAATGATTGTTAAATCTGTCAAAATGAGGTCACGCCACACAGACAGAAAATCCTAATCCCTATTCATCTTTAAAGAGCTACAAAGAAACTGGATGAAATCTATTTACACTCCATGGATCAGATTTTAGATTTGTTTAATCTGACCGAGCAGTGTGAAAATCACAAGAATTCACTGTGCAATTAACAGTTGCATTAACATCAAGTTGCATCTAATTATCACAGTGCCAGAAGCACTCAAACATGATAGAAAACAAGTCTGTAGCACACACAATGCAAAGATGATGTCAATCTGAAACTTCCAATCTAGAATACACTATATAGCAATGCAACACAGTCTGTCTACATAAAGCTAACCGTCAATATTCCGCTATGGTTCATTCATTTCCCAGACTCTGTAATAACTTAAAGAATCCAGCCAAGAACTCTTTCCATTTTATACATTAGTATCTCTTTATGTTTTTATAACTATATTATTCCGATCAGATTAACTTGTGGAACCCTTTGAAAAGTTACTATATATTTTTATTTATCTCTTTCTTTTCCAGTCATCAATTCATTTACATATGTAATCCATACCAATATATTACCGTCACAATCCCTGTCTTTGGGAATCCCTAGCAACCTCTCAGGGAACCTAGAGGCCCCCAAACCCCTGTCTGAAAAACAGACAACCTAGTTTAGTACCCAATTGTAGAGGATTGATTATAACTACCGTATATACTCGAGTATAAGTCGAGATTTTCATGCTTTAAAATTAGCCCGGAAGCCTAACCTCGTATACATATACTCAGGTCAAGTCCTAATTTAGATCCAAATGCTGCAATTGCGGATAGTAACCAGTAGGTGTCGCTGTGTTAAAAAATCCATCACCTGCATAGAAAGTTACAGGAGCTGAACTGCTTTTACACTGCTTCCTGTAGTCTGGCTGCTGGACTCACTCAACACTGTCACTGCCCATCTGGATGATGTAAATCTGATGGGTCTTCTCAGTTTAGGGCAAAATGGCTGCTAGTTCAATGCAAGTGACAGCTTGAAACTACAACTCTCAGGTGACGTTTTTAACTATTGAGTCAGAGAGCCCTTTACTATATGGGGGTCAGAGAGCCCTTTACTATATGGGGGTCAGAGAGCCCTTTACTATATGGGGGTCAGAGAGCCCTTTACTATATGGGGGTCAGAGAGCCCTTTACTATATGGGGGTCAGAGAGCCCTTTACATGGGGTCAGAGAGCCCTTTACTATATGGGGGTCAGAGGCCCTTTACTATATGGGGGTCAGAGAGCCCTTACTATATGGGGGTCAGAGAGCCTTTACTATATGGGGGTCAGAGAGCCCTTTACTATATGGGGGTCAGAGAGCCCTTTACTATAGGGGGTCAGAGAGCCCTTATACTATGGGGGTCAGAGAGCCCTTTACTATATGGGGGTTAGAGAGGCCCTTTACTATATGGGGGTCAGAGGCCCTTTACTATATGGGGTCAGAGAGCCCTTTATATATGGGGGTCAGAGAGGCCCTGACTATATGGGGGTCAGAGAGCCCTTTACTATATGGGGGTCAGATAGCCCTTTACTATATGGGGGTCAGAGAGCCCTTTACTATATGGGGGTCAGAGTGCCCTTTACTATATGGGGGTCAGAGTGCCCTTTACTATATGGGGTCAGAGAGCCCTTTACTATATGGGGGTCAGAGAGCCCTTTACTATATGGGGGTCAGGAGAATTGTAAATGATGGTAAGCTTAATTAAAAGTTTATTGAACCTTGCCACTCCACATGTTTAGAAACTACAACTCCCAGCAACCAAAGCATGCTGGGAGTTGTAGTTTCCAAACATCTGGAGTGCCAAGGAATTAGGGGTTACTGGTAATGGATTTGGCTATTACTGTATGGGATTATTGTATGGGATACTCGGATCGACTTATACGGTATATAGAATTGTATGTACAGAAGTGTATATATTAAAGAGTTTATCTAGGGGATGACTAAAGTGAAGCAGTTATTAAACTAGCAAACTACATTACATTGTTCACACCTATCAATGCTAGAACATACTGAAACCTGACCTATAGGATATCCTGATGTGCAAATCCAGACAAATATTGACATTTTAATCATGCTCTTTGGCCAAATGAAACAAAACATCCCAGAGAGACAGAAAAACAATTCTATATTTAGTTATTTCTTAGATTATCCTTTGGGTGACAGAACAGCCTCCCAGGTTAAGTGTTTCATGCCAGAATCTACTTTCCTTCCTTTCCATAGCATAGAGTGTTTTGCACAAAGACTCCCAAGCTCACTAGCAAAAGGAAGAATGTGGAAATAAATCATTAACCAATGGGCCTTATGCTAAGCTGTCCTCTTTATCTGTCAATCTAGCATGTGTACAGGCATCGTTTATACAAATTTCTAAATTATGTCAGGAAAAAAAAAAAGTCAACTCGCTCCCCAACTCTTTCTTTCACCTCTTCCCATGTAAGAGAACTTGTCGAATGGCTGCTGCCAAGCTACCTGTCTGCATGGGATTATTAGAGAAGATGGCATTATGCTGATCGTTCCAAATGGCAATACACCCATGGCAAGGGAAGTGTACGGTGAATGGCTGTGGAAAATCCGGATGTGAGAGGCTTTTTATTTCCTATCTCTTAACCTCAAACTACAGGCAGCACAGCTGCTTATAGATCTGCGAAACTTGGTTTTACTCTGCTCAGACAGTACTGGCCATAACTGCCATCACTCTCACACCATGTACAAGTATGATACTTAATCCCAAGAAGCAAATTAAACCTTATTAAAAAGGCTCCAGGAATAATGGCTTAGACCCTTGAAAGCAGTCTTGCAAACAAGAGGTTTCAGGGTCCTAATACCCTTGTTTTCCTCATGCATTTAGTGGTTATAAAAATATCATGGTGTCTCAAGACAATGAACACTACCAAAACAGTGACAACATGGATTTGCCAATATTTGGATGATTTGGACAAAGTATCGCCGGCAATGCACAATACAAAAATCGGTCAGAGTGATTGAGAATTTTTCAGCATTTCTCATTTAATTCCCGATCAGATCACACTTACAGAACTATTTACTAGTCAATAGACTGTTGTTAGGAAAATCAGGCCAAGGATGATTTGTCCGTACAAGCACCTATACCAGTTTTCACCCCTATCTATATTCTTTGGCCAATCACCGTTCCTGTAATTTACACAAAACTTCACTGCAACTCTGAACACAGGATACAAAAATGATTTAATCTAGGCGATTTAGATTTAGGGCTTTAGTCATATTTTTCTATTTATAAGAGTTCCTCATACCTGTTTTTGGTTCTAAACTAGACATAACTAAGTGTAATTGCTACTGGTTAGGAAAAATGTTTTAGTCTCGTAATCTCAGTTATTGCTATGCTGAGGGCATCATTTCCCATATAGACAAATGTTACACCCATAACAAAGATTTGCAAGGTAATACAGGGATAGAATAGCTGAAATTGTGTTTATACGGATTATATGATAGGTGAAATAACATTTAAAAAAAATTGTAGAGTTTAGGAACCTTAACAGATAAACTGTCATATTTATAGTTTTTTTTAGCTACATAAATGAAGAATCGGCAGATAAGGGACAAAGGTGATAAGTAAAATACAATAATATACATCAAGGCAAGCTATAAAAAGTTTTATTATAAATCCATATAGTTAGTACAATATCTTTTTAAAATGCTTTAAGGCTGGTCTAAATGCAGACATTTAGACTACCTATGCTCACCTAAATATATTAATTTGAGGTATTATTGTATTACCCTTAATGGAACAAAATTATATTAATCACTAGTTAATGAGTGTTAAAAGGTTAAATCTACCAATAGGTAAAATAAATACGTTTTTATATATTTACCATTCATATACAGTACGTAGCGCACTATTTTTCTTAATAGTGGAATAATTAATAACCAAGGAGGCCCAAGGTACTGCAGACAAAACCCAGCAGCTTAGGGGTTACAAGTGTAGTACGTCGCAGGAGGAAAGTGTCAGGGAACAAGCTGCGTTTTATTAACAGGATTATCGCTGGTACATGATTTATTCCAGGGCTGGATTTTTTAATTGCTCAAGGGGGAGGACTCGTTTTCTTGTGACTGTGACTCCACTTGCATCCTGCTGTTAAATGCTGGGTTAATAAGTAAGAGGAGGAGGAGGATTTCAAGCTTTCAATTGCGTCTGATTTTTCGAGCCTCGTGTTACATAGAAATAACAGACACTGTGATTTAAGACAGATTTTTGAAATGTGGTGTTCATGTAAAGCGGAGTTCTTTATACTCTGTTTTATAGCAGCTGTTCCCATGTACCTAGCCTAAGGCTACCAAATAACTGATCAGTGGAGATATATTAGGATATAGTCCAGTTTTTCTTTTTAATATTATACAGACAGAAACAGTTTTACAATTGCATATGGGAAAAATACTATAAAACTGGGCATCTATTTGCTGAACATATTTAGTAAAACATGAAATTAGTTTCAATTATTCATACTTATTTAGCAACACATTTTTAAAGGGCATGTCCACCCCCAAAATCAATATTTTTAAAATCCAGCCAGAACTTCCCCTAAACCTGCAAACTGCTATACCAACAAAGATGAATACTGCTTCTAGAATGAGAAACTGCAGATTATAATCCCCACCCCCATCCCTTGAAAGCTGTGAAAGCTCAGAGCCGTCATGCAGGCTAACTGAGCTTTTTCAACATCAACATTCAACATATAACCAGAAGGGCGCTGCAATTGCACACATGTGTACGTATATAGGGTTGTTCTGGCTGGTTTACTGGCCTGACAATTTTTTTCTGGGTGATATTTCGGCCCAATCAAATGAAGTAAAAAAACATGGGTACCTAGACTAAAGGGTTTGCAAAAGGATGTGTAGGGGCAAACCACATAGCCCAAGGATTAACAGGCAATCATGAGAGCAGCTGGAAGTTATGCATTAAAATACATCGGTCAAAGAGCGTGCCTAATGTACACATGCTTGTCTGGCTGTAGTTACAAAGAAATGCTGCCAAACATTTCTAAAGACATTGTCTCAACACTTAAATGCCACAAGTCTACAAATCTGGTCATGGCCTAACAGTTTTCCCATAAAAAGTTAGAAAAAGTCTATGAGAGCTTCATCCTCAGAAGACAGTGATTTGCACTGAAACTGCAGAAAGTTACAAAGGACAAGCAGTAGGTACATAGGAGGACTGTGGGTAAAAGTTGACTGCAGAAATCCACAGAAAAATGCTATCAAAATCAGATGGACAACAGACTTGCCGAGCTCTGAATTCCTTTTTACTGCCTATACATGTGGGACCTTATGGACCAAGGGGCCACAGATATAACAATATAACTGTACAAATTATTCTCAGCCCATTCACCCAAGAAAACTGCTAAAATTTAAAGAAATGCATTTGAATAAACACTAAGTGTCAATAGGAGTAAAGCCGATATTTTGAGGGATTCGGTCAATCCAACAATTCTTTTCCGTTTTTCCAATGTAACCATTTATCGGAAAAACAAAATTTTCCCCCTGACCCCATCTTGAGTTTCCACGCACCCCCCCCCTCCCCCCCAGAAACATTGGCAGCTCAACATAGGTAACTTCGAGCAGTTCTTCCAATCTGTTGCACTCAATCGGAATCGGCCCTTTATCGTTAATGTGTGTACCCAGCTTAAGTTCACAATCCTCTTGTGAATGTTAAATACAAAGAATTTACTAAAAGAGATTGAATCGGAGTGCATTGGATTCAGGTAATATTGAGGGGGGGGTCTTGTCTTCGGATTTTATTCTTATCAATAAACGAAGGATAAAACATAATAAAAGCTATAAAAGCAATTTAATCTGTATTGCTCTCCACTCCTTAGCAGGGGCCAACAGGGGGCAGACATTTGGAGACATGCAGAGCTCCTGCTTTCCCCCTGCTGAGCTGAGACGAGATCGGAGAATTAAACAGGCTTCTATTATTTTTTTACAGCCTACGATGGAGAGAGATATATATAAAAAAAAAAAAAGCACACAGCTTTCCACTGTGACATTTCTCTGCAGCTGTAGGTTTGCTCAAAAGGCTGCAGCTATGGTTTACAATTTCAGTACCATAAGGAACTACAGTATGATATAAAAAGAAAGGATTCCTTGACTTTCTGACTTCTGATGTAGGATTTTTTTTCCATTTGAATTTTTATCTTGTTTTTGTCCTTTTTAAATTATCTAACATGTGTAAACAGTTAGAGAAGAATCATGTTTTGAACACACAAAAAAAAATAAAAAAAAATAATGGACAGCAGCATCTGGCCCTCAGGAAGTATTTAACTTCAGCCTAATAAAATGAATGAATCCTCCTCCACACATAAAAACCACCTTTCTGAGCTCTGTAGCAGGAGGTTAAAAAACCTTAAGGGCTAGGCCACACTTGCATGCTCTCACGTTCCGACTATTGCCGTTAGCGCGTGAGAATTGCAAAGCAGTGCATGTCATTGTGAGTGGCCACATTGAATGCGCTGTGATCAGTTTACAGAGCCCATGTGATCACCATTTTTTGTGGCTCACATGCACTCCGATTCTGGACTATTGTGCAAATTGCATCACAGACTGTAATGCGTGCGCACTTTTCATGCATGTTACCGTCCAGTGTCCTAAATGACCCAAATAAGACCATCACACTAAATTAGCACTCCTTGCCCAGTTCTCCACTATGTCAATTACTGATATTTTGCTCATGTCTGCCATATGATCGAAAGTGCTTTCCAAAATGAACGACAATGTTCAGACAATCACAGATGGTTGTCATCAATAAGCTGCACAATAGGTTGTTTCAACTATTTAATCAACATATAGAGAGAATCTGTGGGCAAAAAAATATGTTTGTGCGTACTAACTTTGTTAAGGATTTAGCGTTAGAAGAAACTTCATCAGTTTTGGATGTCAACCAAAACCAAAAATTCAGTGACTTGCACTGGCAAGTTTAACGGCCTCTGTACGACTGAATCAATACATTCCAAACAAATGTTTCCCAACCTTCTTGTGGAACCCTTGAAACAATTTTAATGTCTTGAGGAACCCCTACAGAACAATTAAATATTTTTACTTTATCTATTTCTTTCTCAGCCATCAGTTTATCAAAATACATAATTCACACAAATGTAAGATCCATAAGTATATAAATATGGCTATATTTAAAAATGTTTTACTCAAATTCATTACAAGGTTGGATTAATACTGTTCCTGCCTACTATTTTTAGGCACTCTCTTTTTAGGGAATCCTAGGGGACCCCTGATTAAAAAGCAACCAGAGAGATTCAATAACATTTCTATTTGTTTAAAATGGTGCTAATTTTGCCCCAACCAACCAGATATTATTTAACATTTAAAAGCTAACATCTGATTGGTTGGGGTAAAATTAGAACAAATTTTAAACAATAAGAACTTTTATTGAATAACCCTTTACTAATTGATTACAATATTACACAACAATCCCAAACTGCTTTTTGGTAGGCACAAGTAGACAGGTCTGATATTTTCTAAGTTAGAAAATTAACTCTGCACATGCTCTTAATAGAAAGTGAGAGCTCTGGTGATGGGGGGAGACGTCATACTTGATTCACTTACCTAGAGACTTGACTGCCATATTGATACTTTTCTATTTTTTCCCCATTTCTTTTCCTCTGCCCAACTCTATAATTCAACACTAAACAAAATGCCTCGATTTTTGAAAATAGCTCAGAATGGGATTCAGATTCCAGAATTTACAGGCTTAAGGCCCCAGCAACGTCAGCTGCTAAGTGCAGCAGCCAAAGATCCACTAAAGACTTAACATTCATGGCTAGAATCCAAATTGACACAATTAACATTGCCCAACTATATCTATAGGTTAAACTAACCTGTAAAGCGTGTTGGCAGACACATAGAAATAGGTTTGTGAGAACAATAAGAATAATTCACATGGGACAAAATGTTATCTTGGTTAAATGCAACTTTTCCTTAGAACTTTGACCCCATTGGTTACAGGTACGTATAAATTGTATGAAAAAAATTAAATATAATATTCATAAATATGGCACAGAATCCCCTAAATTCTATTTAAACAAGCTACTCATTACTGTTGAACTTAAACAAAAATCATTAGATTATTGTAATACACTCTATATCCCAGTGTAATCTAAATGTAAGCTCAATAAAAAGAGCATGACGCTATAGGAAGCAATCCATGGATTCCCATTTATTTACTGCGGTGAATTTAACACCCAAAGAAAAGCTTGATAAGTTTAACCAAACAAAGCCCCCTGATTAGGAACGAGTTACATGAAAGCAAGCCTGTTCTTCCAGAAATCTGCGCTTAAAGCGCCGACCTCCAACACAGCCGGAGAGCCTGCTCGTCATTAGTCCCACACATATTAAATATAGCCTTTTAGTTCCTGAAGCAGGAGCTGTGAGCGCAAGCCTTTTATTATTCCTATTAATCACGGATAACGCTCCCAGCTGTCCCTGCAGGGCTTGTATCACTCAAGAGACAGCCCTCTGCTTTATCTCCTGCTTCTCTCTAAGCAGGTTGTCTGCTTTCAACAAGGGTGATCTAAACTGCTTGTTGACATTCATTGTAGATATTTCCCTTTAGAACAAAAAAATGATCAGGTTTAGAACAATCAGGATATTCCGAATAAAACATTAACATGATGGTTCAATAAACATAGCACTAAAGAGAACAGATGTGACTTTACACCAAGTCCAGCGCCCCTTGTAATGCTGCTACAAGGGAATGTGTAAACATAATATTAAGGGTTCTGCCAACCATCACTGCTGGTATACCAAACACCATATCTGGTTATCTCTTTTCAATGTTAGGTTGTCTGCCACTTTCTCAAGCTTTAAAAGGGGAGCTAACGCTACAAATATAAATGACCTTGCAGAAATCAATGATCTGAAATTAACAACATTTTAGGAGAAATCATCACTTTAACAGAACTAAAGCTTTGCACACACATTACTGACGGACAACGAACCGTTGACCAGACTGCTGTGGCGGCTCTCATTTGCTTCTCTGTCCCGCAGGATCAATAAACAACACCAAGGTGCCACCACATACAATTTCTGGTCAAAGTAGTCATACGTCAGCCGTTCGAGGCAAACAGAAACCCGATGTGTGCATGGCCCATAAAAGGTAAAAAGACTCTCCACATACACACACTGCAATCTATTAGGTCATGCCTAAGGCTAGGCCTACAGGGGTTGACAATTCAGGCACAAATGACTGCCACAGGTGATTTTTTTTTTTTTTGACAAGCGGATTAAAATATGATCCATAAAATCAGACTCGACCAATTGAGGGCTATTGCTTTTATTCCCTTTAGACTACCATATATGGCAAGCCAAAGTCTTCTAGTTTTATCTTACAATCTTTTGCACTATGTAGGTATATTTCCAAACCAATTCATTTTTTTCTTGGCCCGACATTCACTGGTCATAAAGTGTGCATCAGTGAGCTTGCCTGGGGGGGTGTACATACTAACCAAGTACAGGTCCCTTTTTCTCTAGCACCAATTAGGGAGAACAGGGCTGATATCCAACTTAATAGGTGAAATGGAATTCTTGGGAACACTTAGAGCTGCCCTTTCCGGTCCCATTCCTTACTAGTATGCTCATTGTAGGTAGAACTACACTCATGAAAAATGTATTAATTGTGCTGATAAAACACAACAGAATGTTTCTGGGGCCTTCCTCTGAAACCATGTATTGTTTTTACATCGGCACATTTAATACATTTTTCACTTGCCATTTATAAATGTGCCTCTACATATTGTCAATTACTGATTCAGTACAACAAAGAAATCCTGAGGTGGTCGTCTTACGGCCGTGTGTTGAGAGATTGCAGAGCAGGGATCATTATTAACCACGTTTACTTATTCCTTAATCCTATACATCTATAGGAAGGAAATACCATAAAGCTGTAGAATTAAAGATGCTTTCACCACAATGCTGCTGATTTCAAAGGTGAGCAATACAGCTAGCTGCAATTTACAATCAATCATGCTCATTGTAAGTTTTAGTTTGGTTTTAAACCTTGGTAGCTTTTCTATATAATTCTACACCTTGGTGGCTTTTTGACATTTAAAATGGGAGGTTGTTACTCAAAGAAATATTATTACAAACGCAAAATGATTTCACAACAAACTCAAAGGAGCAATTAAGTTTCTAGAATTGCTTCCCATTGTATGCAAGGTGTCCAAGTCTGTTGTATGTATATAGGGAGGCGTTACTGCCTGCAGTGTACAGGGCGCGTTACTGCCTGCAGCGCCTTAAAAGCGCATTAGTGTGGCTTAGCCCTTGCCGCTTACAATACACAGGTTTCTTGTACCATATGATATGGAGCACACAGGTAAGTATGTGAGGATCTGATTGTTAGACCTGTACTATAAGGACAGTCAGGGGTCTTGTCTACATAAATTAGACTTGAAATATGTAAATAACCAAGAAATTATGCCCATCCCTCTAGGTCAGAATTTCCTGTTTTCCGTCTATAGTGGAGGAATGCTGGGAGTTGTAGTTTACAAACATCCGGAGGCACACAGTTTAAGACTCCCTGGTCTAGTCACACACACACACGGTCTCTCGCGCACGAACCGTCACATCCGCCCCGAGCGCGGGACGTTACACGGCCTGTTATCTGTACGGACCTAGTCCCATCCAGTCGCTCCTGTAATGTTAAGTGTCGGGATATCCCGGGTAACAGCTGCACAGTTCCCTCAGGGTGTCCGGTGTCTGTGATAATGCTCTCCCCGGGCTAAGTTCCTTAACTAACAGGCGGGACCGGGGACAGACCTTGAGCGGGGGAGGTTTTTGGACTGTGGAACAATAGATGTCAATCAGCAGGACACCCCCGGGAGGGGGAGACAGGTGGTAGCGCCCACACTCACCCCTAACCTGGCAGTGCCCTTAGCACGTCATTCGCACGCACTCGCTGAGGCATAAAAAGCGGCTGAACAAACAGACAGTCTGCCAGGAGTCCTCATATGATCGCAGGAGAGCGAGACTATTAACTCCTTCCAACCCCCCCCTCCCCCGCTCTCCCTGTCGGGGGGTAATTAACCTGCGCGAACCCGGGGCTTCCACTTCCAGCTCTGAGGTTAACCCCCTGCCTGCCAGTCACACACATCGCCCCACAAGGCACAAAAAGATAAAGGACTTTGCCCCCTTCGACCTACTTAACAGCCCCCGGCCCCTATCCACTGCTCTCTCCCCGGACCCTACCCATAACCCTCACCCCCTAGCGATAACTTCCAAGGGGAGATAAGAGCCCATCCACACCAGCAGTCCGGACAGTAACAATCGGACAATCCTCCCATCACATCCGATGCTTTAACATTACACTCCCGCTGATAAACACCTGGACCCGCGATTCCTCCAGCTCAGGGAGACGATGTGCGGACCGCGATAAGAACACCAGGTCACGTCCGTGGCTTCAATTAGCCCCGGCAACGGGATGTGACAGGATCGCGGAGATATCTCCGGCTCCGTCTGTATCCGCTCCGCTCTCCTTAGGACTCACCTTGACGGGAATTTCCCGGAGATCAATTTCCCCAGTCAGTGTCTGTCACTACCCGATCTAGTCATTCCGTGAGATGGAGCAGCGCAGCCAGTCTCGGAGCGAATCGGAACCAATTACAGAGCCCGAAGGCGTAAACGCGCCCGAACCCAGCGTGACCTTATTTTCCATGGAGAAACTTCCCCCTCCCAGTCTCTACGCTCAGTGCCCTCCATGCTTCCAATTAACCAAGCGCCGCGATCCACATGGGGCCTGAATATAGATATGGACCGGGAATAACACACTGGGCACCAGCCACACACAGACACTCAAATTATCCCACACACCGTACTATGTATCTATATTACCGGGCACCAGCCACACACAGACACTCAAATTATCCCACACACCGTACTATATATCTATATTACACCCTGTGTGGACATACCTCGAACTACATCCCACACAGATTGTTATTGTATATGGACAGATATACATCGATATCCTCTATATAGACTGATAGTTATTTTATGTATAGATTCAATATACATATGTAGATCTATACAATATTATACCCTATATTTATAGATCTATATACTATCTATAGTACAGGCTACATAGATCTATATACTATCTATAGTACAGCCTACATAGATCTATATACTATCTATAGTACAGTCTACATAGATCTATATACTATCTATAGTACAGGCTACATAGATCTATATACTATACTATATATAGTACATCCTGCATAGATCTATATACTATCTATAGTACAGCCTACATAGATCTATATACTATCTATAGTACAGGCTACATAGATCTATTATTACGTATCTATAGTACAGGCTACATAGATCTATATACTATCTATAGTACAGGCCTACATAGATCTATATACTATCTATAGTACAGGCTAATAGATCTATATAACTATATATAGTACAGGCTACATAGATCTATATACTATCTATAGTACAGGCTACATAGATCTATATACATCTATAGTACAGGCACATAGATCTATACTATCTATAGTACAGGCTACATAGATCTATATACTATCTATAGTACAGGCTACATAGATCTATATACTATCTATAGTACAGGCTACATAGATCTATATACTATCTATAGTACAGGCTACATAGATCTATATACTATCTATAGTACAGGCTACATAGATCTATATACTATCTATAGTACAGCCAACATAGATCTATATACTATCTATAGTACAGGCTACATAGATCTAATTACTATCTATAGTACAGGCTAAATAGATTATATAACTATCTATAGAACAGGTACATAGATCTATATACTATCTATAGTACAGCCACATAGATCTATATACTATCTTTAGTACAGCCAACATAGACTATATATACATCTATACTACAGCCACATAGATCTATATACTATCTATAGTACCGCCTACAAGATCTATATACTAATTATTACAGCCTACATTATCATATTTATCTATAGTACAGCCAACATAGATCTATATACTATCTATAGTACAGCCTACATAGATCTATATACTATCTATAGTACAGCCTACATAGATCTATATACTATACTATATATAGTACATCCTGCATAGATCTATATACTATCTATAGTACAGCATACATAGATCTATATACTATCTATAGTACAGGCTACATAGATCTATATACTATACTATCTATAGTACATCCTGCATAGATCTATATACTATCGTACATCCCGCATAGACAGATCGCCGTGGTATCCTGTATAAATAATCACAATGGGGGGAACTCACGCTAATTGTGAGCGGACCCGGTGCCCTGTCGGCAGATCCTTTCTATACCCGGCGTATCCCACCGATCCCAATTTTAGAAAATCTAGTGTCCCTTTGCCAGTTGCGGTCACACACACACAGATATCGGTATAAACAAGCGATATCCATTAGGTAAACGGCAACTTATCCGGTCCTCGGACATCTGGACGGACCTCTATTAACCAACCACAGTCCCACCTTCCTACCAAGCCAGACGGCAGACACTGAGTTGAGTCGCAGACAGGTAGGTATCCGGAAAAGGACACTATAGATCGCGGGATGAGGTTACACGAGCAGGGAGATCTGTTTCCATGCGGAACACTGAGAGGGGCGGGCGGGGGAATCACAGTCAGTACAGTGGGAGTTGGGGCAAGAGATGAAAGTTTAATAGGACACACAGTGGGAATAGCGAATTGTTTCCACATTAGACCAGGGGAGAGCGAGGAAAGTCCCGGGGCAAAGACTGGAAACCTCCCAACCAAGCTCTGCGCTAATCTAATGTGTTTATTGTGGGCTGCGATGTCGTAATCCAACCGCTAAAGGGTTAAAACCTTCCGTGAGAGAGGACTGGGATCAGCCTTGGGCTTCCCGTCTCCCACCCAGTGGGTGTAATAGAAAGTGAATGTGTGTGTGCTAACCGATCGGCCACTTACGCCTCGATCTGCTATTGAACGTTCCCGGTCCATTATTATCTATCACACTGGGATATCTATACAAACACCAACCAATCGCCTCCTACAGATGAAAATACATCGATAGACAGATCTATAGATAGATTTACGATAGATACATCGATAGAGACAGATATACAGGAATAGAGATAGACCGATAGATATATTGAAAGACAGATTTATATCTATAGACCGATAGATACATCGATAGAGACCCATATAAATAAATAGACATAGACCGATATATCGATAGACATATGAAGACAGACCGATATATATCGATAGACATATGAAGACAGACCGATATATCGATAGACATATGAAGACAGACCGATATATATCGATAGACATATGAAGACAGACCGATATATATCGATAGACATATAAAGAGACAGACCGATATATAGCGAGACATATAAAGAGACAGACCGATATATAGCGATAGACATATAAAGAGACAGACCGATATATATCGATAGACATATATGGAGACAGACCGATATATAGCGATAGACAGTCCCGTGCTAATCTATTGTAACCCCTGATCGATAACCGGGTAACTCACCGCGTGCCGGGCTCCGCGTTTTCCCGGTCCTATACCAGGTACATGGGGATCCGTTGTTACTCTATCACGGGGGATCTGAAGATGTGAAACCAATAACCGGATCCTCCCCGCTCCTCTCACGTTATCCCAGCGGGTCTACACAATCCACAATCCTCCCCGGCAACGATCCTTGGCGCAAATCCCCTCCAGGAACCCGGCGCGCGGTCTCACCATTGTCCCATCCCCAGTGATAAATCCTCCCGGACGTTGAGGGAAACAGTGAGCGTGATCCGAGGCCACGGAGCAGGTTCTGTTCCCTTCCGATCGGCAGCGACTGGAGCAAAGTTTATTATTGTTATTTGCAGGATGGTCTGAACGCCGACTAACCACCGAGTGTGATTGGTCCCTCCCCAACTAGGAGGAGGAGGTGCCGGGAGGGGGTGGGTTAGAGAGGTCAATATCCGAAGCCCCCAGGAAAGAAGAAAGAGGAGCGGTGGGAGGTGGCAGCAGGAGCCGAGCCAACCTCCTCCTCTTCATCTTCCTTCCCCCATCTCCCCCTCCCCGGGTGATAAGGGGGTGGGGTGGCTGGGAGAGACGAGAGAGGGGAAACCCAGCACCGTGGCTCAGTGTGAAGAGATTGTGCAGTACCGGGATCTCTATAGATCACTGGCCCGGCACATTGTCTGAAACGTGGGTGGGATTGGCCTCACCATAGGGGCTTTTAACACCGTCCGTGTGGCCCCATTGTCAGTGTATTAGTTCTATTGGGCCCCACACCCCTATATCCACATTATACTGTATGGCAGCCAGACCTCCAGTCACTCTACAGCAGGGTCTCCCCGTGTGTCTCCAGGGTCCAATTGCCGTGTGATTCCGTGCAGCACTATAGATAGATTTGTTACTAATAGACGGTATTTTATCTCCAGTTCAGCCAGACACCGAGCTGCCTGCCCTACTCTACATGCTGCGCTGCCGGCACTTCCTATTGTCACGTTGGTGCCTGGCTGTCTCCGTCTTATTCACCATCTATCCTGTCAGACGATCGCAATGGAGGCTCCTCTCTCTAACCGCAGTAACCTAATATCCACCTCACGGTGCTGTATAGGCACAACACTACCACCTGCTTCTATAGCAGAGCAGGATTATCCACAAGGCAACCCTAGGCACCTGCCTAGGGCCCAGGAAACTTTTGGGGGCCCAGCTTCAGAAGCAGTAACAAAAAACAATCTATACAGTATATGTAGCAAAAAGGGGGGCCCTAAATGATGGCCCTGCCTTGGGCCCCATATGATCTTAATCCATCTCTGTTCTATAGGGATATGTGGGCAACACTACCATCTTCTTCTATAGGGAGATGTGGGCAACACTACCACTTGCTTCTATAGGGAGATGTGGGCAACACTACCACCTGCATCTATAGGCTATAGGGAGATGTGGGCAACACTACCATCTGCTTCTATAGGGAGATGTGGGCAATACTACAACCTGCTTCTATAGGGTGATGTGGGCAATACACTTTACCACGTTCACCATCGTCTGCCATTGGGCAGGCCATTCACAGGGCAATAGAATCAGCACGTATGTGTCATCAGATGTCTAGGCTGCCCGATGATATCAGGAAGTTTATGGAACAAAAGAGGAAACATTTCCACAATCTCATCCCTGGCAGTAGAGTTCTAAAACAATTCCCACAATGGATGGTGTGATAGGATCAACCATTGTACAAGCATTGGGTAGTGTTTGGTCTGTTAAACCAAAGCTGGCCATACACAGCCAGATGTACGAATGTAGAATTTTATTTCCATAGCGCCAGTTTAGTATGCAGCACTGTACATTATAAAATACAGAGTGTACAAACGGGGATAAGTGCCATTATACAGATAAATTAAATTACATAAATACAGTTTCAAAGGTTAAGGATACATATATATGTTCTTTAAAGGGGAAGTTCAGTGGAAATACATGTACTTTTCAGAAAAAAGAGCAGTATTTTTTAATCCCAATGACCTTAATCTGCCAATTCAGCATTTTGTCTGTGTTTAAATAAATGCAACAGAAATACTGACTTCCTGTTTGCAGGACCCCTAGTAGAGACCGTTGTGGTCTTGCCCTTGACCCAACGCCTGGGTTGATTCAGTTGCTCAGTAGAGATCTGAGCATCTTTGACCCATGCAACAGCCAATCAGTAGAAATGACTGTTAGGAACATTCCAAGGAAGTGGTGCATCCTGGGAAGAAGAAGGACCATTAGAACCTGAAATGGCAGCTTACTAATGTCAACAGCAGGGAACAGCAAAGGGTATGAAATCAACTGATTTGTCAAAATGGGAGAGAATATGTAGAATAACAAACTAACAATTAAACAAATATTGATAATTTCCATTGAACTGTCCCTTTAAATCGAGTGCAATGATTGTAAATCCCATTAGAAGAACCTCTCAAAGCCTTCCACCTTGAGGCTCTGATCTTTCCAAAGATTTCCACTTAAAATCTGGGTCTAATGGGGTCGAAACCACTCAACATTGTCGAGCAGTCGATCAGAAAAACCGAAAACACGTTTTGACTTTGAACGATCCGATAAATTATGTTGGCTTAAGTACAGACATGCAATCATGGTAAGCAACATTAACGCATGACTTTCTGACTAATAGGCTTTTACAGCCAAGAATCAGCTCTTGGTGCCTGAACAATACACAAGCAAAGTCTCTGCCATGGGCAATTGCCCGTCTTTATGTAGCTTCATGAAGCTTAAGGCCTGCGTTAAGGTGGCCATACAAATGCAATTTGTACAGCATGTTTAAGTCATGCTAATTTAATACTAGTTAGCAGTAGCACAACTTTTAACTTCTTCCTTGCGCCACGTGCATGGGTATTGGAAAAGAAAACCACGTAGCTGGTGCAAGTAATTCAATATGCATTTTACGCATAAGAGTGCAACTATTTAACACCAGCTAATAGCTAGCGTTAGAGTAACGATGTAGGTAGTGTATTGTATGGGACATTTACCTATGTATGTCTGTCTGTCTCTCTCTCTATATATACACACACACACTTCTGTCTCTATCCTACATGTCTGTCTCTATTATATATATTTATACACACACACACAGTCTGTCTCTATCCTACATGTCTGTCTCTCTCTCTCTCTCTATATATATATATACACACACACACCTGTCTCTCTCTCTATTATATAGTTACCCCTCTCTCTCCATTTCTCCCTCCCTGTCTCTCCCGATCTCTCTGTATGGTATACACAATCTAATGGATATCACACACGCACACGTTGGGATTATGATGAGTCCCTGTGCTGATTTTACTGGATAATCCCCAGACAAGGGTTCAGGTTACAATCGTGTGATCTTTTATTGTCCCCATAACAGTTCGCGACTTTCGGATACACCGACCCCCTACATGACGAGTTTCACTTGGCCGACTGCCCATTTGGGTGTCTCGCTCCCTAACTACGGCAATGGACGGTTCTCCGCTTTGCTTTGCCAGTCTCTCTTGCTTCTTTTCCCCGGCGCCTTTCCGCTCTCCCCCTCCTTCCTCCTGCTGGCTCCCGGCCAGTTTCCACTGTCTGAGTCCGCACAAGAGCAGCGAAGCTTCCAACACCTCTCCCTGCTCTGTCCATGAGCGCAGCGCTAACGTTAACCCTCTCACGGGGTCCCCCGGCCCAGTCCACAGCGCTCGCATTAAAACATCAAGGGACCGCACCACCAGTCTAATCACAATCCGCTCCCAGAACCAGCCCCTGGAGATTAATGACTTTCTCGTGCGTGGGCGAGATCTGCCCGGGTTATTATTACCTTGGGGATAAGTGGGCAATGGTATCAATTGGAATTTACATTGTTTACTGCAGATTAGAAGGCAGAGATCTTAGAGAAAAACACAACGAACTGCTACGAGGCCGAGACACATGTCTTGCTGCATGTTGTGCCAAGCATTTAGGGCACAGGGGGCACAGCTGAGAATCTGGTGCACAGCCTTGGGCTCTGTGCCAAGTGCATGGTGATTAGATTTCACTGCTTGGAAGGGGATCCTGGCTACACTGCATGTTCCCCGCAAACGCTAATGAATTCCAAGGCCTCCCGCATATCCAGGGCCTCCTGGCAAAAACGCAAAGCACTCAACTGTGCATCACAGTGGGGGACACATTATCATCCAGCCCTATGTATACATTAGCAGTATAGTATAAATATATAACATGAGCACATTTACTGTAAGGCCGTGTGGGTAAACAGCACACTGGATACTGTCCCATTACTAGATATTTTCTTAGAAATAATAAAACATTACGATCGGCCTTGATTTTTTCAACACATCCAAGCACCCATCTGTCTGATTCTGATGGACAAACTGTCAGACGTTGGTTGGACCGAAATATTAGATAGTGTGTACCCTGCCTTATAGTTTGTGTGCGTTTACGACACTTACAATCCTTAGCATATCTCCTGCTATTTAATAATTGTATTATCTTGCTTGCGGTGTGACAACACACACCTTTTCAGAAACTGTGACAGCACCACAAAACCTGGCTTAAGGTGACCATACACATGTTGAGTATTGGAAAGGTGTATGGCTACTTTTAAACATGCAATTATCCCTGGCAATGTTCCCTGTATTATGCATGCAAAAACATAATTAGTGTGTCATACTCTATATTTTGATCTGCATGCCACTTCAACCTGTGGGCAAGTCTGCCAGTTGTGTGCTCACACGAGAACACAGCTTAGAAGAAAAATTAATCCATGGTACATTGCTGCAAATAAGCAGGTAGGCATTGGTTTTTTTTTGTTGTTGTTGTTGCTTTGTGTCTCTCTGCACATCTTGCTTGCGTACAGCCAGTGTTACCTAATATTGATTACTGTGATGACCACCCAACACATGCTTATGGCCTAATGTGCAGCCAGGACAGCTACACTAACAGCAGAGATCTTACAAACAAAATTACTATTTTTTATGTAAGCAGAATTAAAAAAAATATTTATAGAGCACCACTCGGGAATGAAGCACTAAGGCAAAAAAGAGAAAATGAGAAATATATAATAAATACAATTAAAAAATTATAGAAAACACAATATTTAAACTGGCCAACAATAAGAAACATTCTTGCCCAAAGAGCTTAGAGTCTAATTGATTAATAAAAAAATTAAAAAAACACAAGTGGGTGATAATGCTATTAAAACCTTAAAAGTAGATCCACAGACTTTAGAGCAGAATAAAAAGGTGCTTTGCAAGTGATCACAATGATCAGCCTTTAGCTGGCGATGGTGGTTTTGGGATAAAGTGAAAAGTAATTTGAGTGACTTGTGGCAGATTTGTTCCTTGAATGACCTCGCATTGCTCGCCTGGATATTGACATGTAGAGCAGCACTTGCTGGAGGGGGGAGAGAGGGGTGGGGCTGTTTTTAGAAACGTCTGTTCAGGCGGCTGTTGACCTGCTTTATTCGCTGAGTGTTTGGAGAGGAGGTTTCAAGGTTCCCTCTCCCTTGCTCACCCTACTGGGCCACAGAGGACAGATCCAGTTGGCAATGAGCTCTGCTCATTGCTGGCATTAGACAGGCAGCCCTTGGGGGTCCTTCTTTATGAGTGGGCTGACTCATAGGAAGACCAGTGTCCTCTTTATAAAGGCCTATTTATTTGACACCGCCAGCTGCAAAATTCATATTTAAAGCAGCTCACAACGTCTCTTAAATGTTGGATAGAAATGTTACGGCCAACTTGCTTTTTCCACTTATCGCTGTTGTGCCTAGAAAGATCTCCTTTTATTAACTCATTTGTACCCAGAATGGGGGAAGATACCATTCATAGAATCAGAGATCATTTTTTATTCTGCAAAACGCCTTGATTAAAGGCCTTTACTCAAATTTGTTTCTAAATGTCTTAACGAAAACAGTTATATAAATAAATTACAGCATTTTAAACACAATAGGGGAGATTCAATACGGCCCAAATCCTTCTAAAACCCACTTTAACCCGAATAAATTTCAGGTTAACGTGGGTTTTACATGGATTTTAGAGCACAGCGCTATTTCCAAATGTTTTTGGAAATAGCACTGTGCTATAGATCCAAAACCTCTACCGTTAAGTTTTGCGCTACTTGGTAGAGCGAAACTTAACGGTACTGTGTGGGAGGTTACTTACTGCGTTACTTACCTTAGCCCAACCCCGCAATGCAATACCTGACGTAATCTCGTTTACGTCAGGTATTGTATCGCGGGATCGGGCTAAGGTAAGTATCACAATATTAAGTATTGAGTCTCCCCGAATATCCCCAGGTACAGCTCTTTGCACTTGATTTGTGCCACTATAGCATAATCAGGGCAGAGCCCAGTCGGTTGCACAGAAAACATTCACGTATTGAGAAAATTAGATATTGACAAAGGTATAGAAGCAGTAATAGTCTCTCCTCTCCAGCCTCTGAAAAATGGCAGTTTCACACATTCCAATGGTAAATGAAAGGGGGGGGGGCAAAAAGTGAAAATGAGTTTAGTGGCACACTTCTGTCACCATTTAAGAAACTCAGTACTAAAACAATGATAATAATTATAAGGATTAAATACAGTACAAAAGTGACAAAAACGAGTGGCATTTAAATATAAAAGTCTGCGGTTTTTTATACTTTCAGGGCACGGCCACACTGCAACGCAAACACAATTGCATGCGATTTCATGTGCGATTTTGTTGCGTTGCGTTTTTATTAACTACTGAAAAATGCATGCGATTGTGATTTAAAATGTGGAACGCAAACCGCAACGCACCGGAAAACGCGCGTTTTCGGTGCGTTGCCACGTTTTCAGTGATATGAAAAAAACGCATGCACAAACGCAAAAAAAGTGCAGCAGTGTGGCCTAGCCCTTAAACAAGTGTTGTCTGACCAATTTATTTACCGGTATTCTTGAAATGTTAACATTTTCATTACAATCGATGGAACCACAAGCCGGATGTAAATGCCTGGCAATATCTATGTATTCATTTTTGTACTTGTGCAATGCTTTAGGAATGGGCATAGTTTGAGTTTGGTGGCCGATTAACATTCCAGACCTTATAGAACTATATCATCATCCCTACATTAATTAATGGCAAAAAATGGATGTAGTAAATCAGCAGCTATACATTTTATTCTTATGGCTACACGTGTGATTTTATTTAGAACAGCAGATGCTCTGACCCCATCATCTAGTCTTGTTTAGCCCTTGTTAAATTCTTGTGTATACTGCAACTTCAAGGACAAAATGTTTACTTGCTGCCCAACATATCCCACTCAATGTTAGGTGCAATTGTAACGAGATATATTGTAATATATATTATTATTATCTATATTATTATATATATATTACAATATTCTTTTAATAACCCCCAAAATATATCCAGACACTTGCGCATTCTTACATGCTTATGATCGTACTTGCGATCCATTAACGCATAGGAACAGCACAGCAGTGCATGTGAATGTGGGTGGCCACCTTGTGGAGCACAAGCGATCACCTTTTTTTGCAAATAGCATGCTGATTCCGGACTATTGTGCAAATCTCAGTGCAAAACAGATAGTTACATGCATGAAATGTACACCCATGCGCCCGTGTTCCCGTCTGGTTCAGTGTGGCCTCAGCCTTGATCATTTTGATAAATAAATATCTTACCAGTATTATTCTGTAAAAGTGTGCATCTACCTATTGTTTGCTTGTTTCTGGGGCCAAATCCTCAGTTGGTTTCTATCAATGAGTCACTTTTTTCTTTCAATCTAAATCAACCTGACTTTTACAGGAAATGTGGAAATAAAAGTCTCGCTGAAGTGCACATTTCTGATCTGAGCTTTTAACTGACATTAATTTCTTGTAAACATCCGTGATGGTGTAACCATAAGATATACAGCGCTTTCCTTTTTATAGCCATCTCAACTGACTTGGCGGATAGAGATGAGAATAAGAGGTGTGACCTTAAGCCACCACAACTTTAACATTTAATTTAACCTTAATCATTCAGAGACAAGGTTGTACTTTCCTATCATTTATAAACCAGTGAATTTAAATCTAAGTGAACATGGTGACATGGTTTGGAAGGGAGGACCTGGAAATCAACATTAGAGAACAAGTGAAAATGGATTACAGGGTAGGATATTAGGCTAAAGCTGGCCATACGCTACCTCTACATTACACCGATGGGGCAAGATTAATATTGCAGTGCATTTAAGGATCACATACACATGCGATAGCAGGTGCCGACCTGCGACGCATTATGTGCATGCATGGCCGTTTCAGGCGATAATCGTGCCATGTATGGTCACTTTGTCAGCCAAAATAGATGCTCAGTGGAGGTTCCGCCCAGGCAGGCAACAATCCCCAACCGAACAGCTGTTTCAGCTGCCAAAGTGCCCATTCACAGCACGATTATCAGCATTATGTGCATGCCATGCATGCACATAATGCGTCATGGGTCGGCACCCGCGATCACACGTGTATGAAGCTTAACACAAGGTCCTTGATGGCCCCTGTACATTACCGAGTAGGGGCCAATGGAAAGCATTGCCCCCATGTTTCTATGCATTTTTACGTGTGCAATCTTGCATTTCAATTTTCCTTTTCTTATCATGGTAAATAAAAATGCAATGCTGCACTTATTTAAATAACCAAAAATGTACTAGGCCCCTACACAGTGGTAAATGTAGAATACTTCGCCTGTACCTAGAATGTATCCACACCACAAAGCAGTAAACACCGAGAGGCGCTGGTTTGATCTACGCTATGGGACCCAGTGAAACCCTAATGCCAAGTCTCCAGCGATGATGGGAAATGACACGCAATCCAGCAGCGCTGGGGTTAAAGCAGAAAGCAAATCCCCAGCCAGAGCAGCTGCAGCCCAGGACACGCCCCGCAACCCTTATCAGGTCAATCAATCGTGGGAGCCAACAGCGCGGGCTGAGCCTATAGCGAGTACACTGCTCACACTGCCAATGGGGAAGAGGCTCAGCGAGAGACGTGTCAGGTGCTAAAGGCCGGATCGTGTCTGGTAATCGGAACATCTCCCGTAATTGGGTCATAGCCTCTAGAATAACCAATAACCGGGATCACATCTCACCATCTTACCGCCACTGACTACAAAACCATACAGGGAAGTAAATAAAACATCCCCTGGTCAATGTAACGAACACCGGACACTGTTTCCCAAAGAGCCCAAAAATGATTTGACGTCACCGGGCAGCTGTAGATTTCTTTGTAGAGTTTGGAATGATGTTCAATTCCACCCGTAGAAGCAACGAGGAAGCAGTGCCATTCCCTGTATGTGATTACCCATAACAACGAGGAAGCAGTGCCATTCCCTGTATGTAATTATCCATCACACAACGAGGAAGCAGTGCCATTCCCTGTATGTGATATCCATCACACACGAGGAAGCAGTGCCATTCCCTGTATGTGTAACCATCCCACACAACGAGGAAGCAGTGCCATTCCCTGTATGTGATTACCCATCACACAACGAGGAAGCAGTGCCATTCCCTGTATGTGATTACCCATCACACATTGAGGAAGCAGTGCCATTCCCTGTATGTGATTACCCATCACACAACGAGGAAGCAGTGCCATTCCCTGTATGTGATTACCCATCACACAACGAGGAAGCAGTGCCATTCCCTGTATGTGATTACCCATCACACAACGAGGAAGCAGAGCCATTCCCTGTATGTGATTACCCCATCACACATTGATTGGTAATTACCCATCACACAATGAGGAAATTACCCATCACACAATGAGGAAATTACCCATCACACAATGAGGAAGCAGTGCCATTCCCTGTATGTGATTACCCATCACACATTGAGGAAATTACCCATCACACAATGAGGAAGCAGTGCCATTCCCTGTATGTAATTACCCATCACACACTGAGGAAGCAGTGCCATTCCTGTATGTGATTACCCATCACACAACGAGGAAGCAGTGCCATTCCCTGTATGTAATTACCCATCACACAACGAGGAAGCAGTGCCATTCCCTGTATGTGATTACCCATCACACAATGAGGAAGCAGTGCCATTCCCTGTATGTGATTACCCATCACACGACGAGGAAGCAGTGCCATTCCCTGTATGTAATTACCCATCACACACTGAGGAAGCAGTGCCATTCCCTGTATGTGATTACCCATCACACAACGAGGAAGCAGTGCCATTCCCTGTATGTGATTACCCATCACACATTGAGGAAATTACCCCATCACACAATGAGGAAGCAGTGCCATTCCTGTATGTGATTACACACAATTGAGGAAATTACCATCACACAATGAGGAAGCAGTGCCATTCCCTGTATGTAATTACCCATCACACACCGAGGAAGCAGTGCCATTCCCGATGTGATTACCATCAAACAACGAGGAAGCAGTGCATTCCCTGTATGTGATTACCATCACACAATGAGGAAGCATTGCCAATCATATATAGTTGTAGGTAGCACACTCAATATGGCATTCAAACAATATTTTTATTTAAGTGCTGAAACAATAAATGCCAAACACACACAACGTTTCGGGGGTCCAACCCCTTCCTCAGGTGTCACACATACACAACCATCACACACTGAGGAAGCAGTGCCATTCCCTGTATGTGATTATCCATCACACACTGAGGAAGTAGTGCCATTCCCTGTATGTGATTACCCATCGCACACTGAGGAAGCAGTGCTTTCCCTGTATGTGATTACCCATCACACTGAGGAAGTAGTGCCATTCCCTGCATGTGATTACCCATCACACATTGAGGAAATTACCCATCACACATGAGAAATCAGTGCCATTCCCTGTTTGTGATTACCCATCACACACTGAGGTAGCAGTGCCATTCCCTGTATGTGATTACCCATCACACACTGAGAAGTAGTGCCATTCTCTGTATGTGATTACCCATCACACACTGAGGAAGCAGTGCCATTCCCTGTATGTGATTACCCATCACACTGAGGAAGTAGTGCCATTCTCTGTATGTGATTACCCATCCCACATTGAGGAAATTACCCATCACACACTGAGGAAGTAGTGCCATTCTCTGTATGTGATTACCCATCGCACACTGAGGAAGCAGTGCCATTCCCTGCATGTGATTACCCATCACACATTGAGGAAATTACCCATCAACATTGAGAAATCAGTGCCATTCCTGTTTGTGATTACCCATCACACACTGAGGTAGCAGTGCCATTCCCTGTATGTGATTACCCATCACACACTGAGGAAGTAGTGCCATTCCCTGCATGTGATTACCCATCACACAACGAGAGTAGAGTAGTGCCATTCCCTGCATGTGATTACCATCACACAACGAGGAAGTAGTGCCATTCCCTGCATGTGATTACCCATCACACAACGAGGAAGCAGTGCCATTCCCTGCATGTGATTACCCATCACACAACGAGGAAGCAGTGCCATTCCCTGCATGTGATTACCCATCACACAACGAGGAAGCAGTGCCATTCCTCCATGTGATTACCCATCACACAACGAGGAAGCAGTGCCATTCCCTGCATGTGATTACCCATCACACAACGAGGAAGCAGTGCCATTCCCTGCATGTGATTACCCATCACACACGAGGAAAGCAGTGCCATTCCTGCATGTGATTACCATCACACAACGAGGAAGCAGTGCCTTCCCTGCATGTGATTACCCATCACAAACGAGGAAGCAGTGCCATCCCTGCATGTGATTACCCATCACACAACGAGGAAGCCGTGCCATTCCCTGCATGTGATTACCCATCACACAACGAGGAAGCAGTGCCATTCCCTGCATGTGATTACCCATCACAAACGAGGAAGCAGTGCCATTCCCTGCATGTGATTACCATCACACAACGAGGAAGCAGTGCATTCCCTGCATGTGATTACCCATCACACAACGAGGAGCGTGCCATTCCCTGCATGTGATTACCCATCACACAACGAGGAAGCAGTGCCATCCCTGCATGTGATTACCATCACACAACGAGGAAGCAGTGCCATTCCCTGCATGTGATTACCCATCACACAACGAGGAAGCAGTGCCATTCCCTGCATGTGATTACCCATCACACAACGAGGAAGCAGTGCCATTCCCTGCATGTGATTACCCATCACACAACGAGGAGCAGTGCCTTCCTGCATGTGATTACCCATCACACAACGAGGAAGCAGTGCCATTCTGATGTGATTACCCATCACACAACGAGGAAGCAGTGCCATTCCCTGTATGTGATTACCCATCACACAACGAGGAAGCAGTGCCATTCCCTGTATGTGATTACCCATCACACAACGAGGAAGCAGTGCCATTCCCTGTATGTGATTACCATCACACAACGAGGAAGCAGTGCCATTCCCTGTATGTGATACCCATCACACAACGAGGAAGCGATGCCATTCCCTGTATGTGATACCCATCACACAACGAGGAAGCAGTGCCATTCCCTGTATGTGATTACCCATCACACAACGAGGAAGCAGTGCCATTCCCTGTATGTGATTACCCACACACAACGAGGAAGCAGTGCCATTCCCTGTAGTGATTACCCATCACACAACGAGGAAGCAGTGCCATTCCTGTATGTGATTACCCATCACACACGAGGAAGCAGTGCCATTCCCTGTATGTGATTACCCATCACAACGAGGAAGCATGCCATTCCCTGTATGTGATTACCCATCACACACAACTGAGGAAGCAGATGCCATTCCCTGTAGTGTGATTACCCATCACACATTGAGGAAATTACCCATCACAAAATGAGGAAGCAGTGCCATTCCGTATGATTACCCATCACACATGGGAATTACCCCACACACTGAGGAAGCAGTGCCATTCCCTGTATGTATTACCCATCACACACTGGGAAGAGTGCCATTCCCTGTATGTGATTACCATCACACAACGAGGAAGCGTGCCATTCCCTGTATGTATTACCATCACACAACTGAGGAAGCAGTGCCATTCCCTGTATGTGATTACCATCACACAATGAGGAAGCAGCCATTCCCTGTATGTGATTACCCATCACAGACGAGGAAGCAGTGCCATTCCCTGTATGTAGTACCCATCACACACTGAGGAAGCAGTGCCATCCTGTATGGATTACCCATCACACAATGAGGAAGCAGTGCCATTCCCTGTATGTGATTACCCATCCCACATTGAGGAAATTACCCATACACAATGAGGAAGCAGTCCATTCCCTGTATGTGATTACCCATCCACATTGAGGAATTACCATCACACAATGAGGAAGCAGTGCCTTCCCTGTATGTGATTACCCATCACACACTGAGGAAGTAGTGCCATTCCCTGTATGTGATTACCCTCACCACTGAGGAAGTAGTGCATTCTCTGTATGTGATTACCCATCCCACATGAGGAAAACCCATCACCACATGAGGAGTAGTGCCATTCTCTGTATGTGATTACCCATCACACCCTGAGGAAGCAGTGCCATTCTCTGTATGTGATTACCCATCACACAATGAGGAGCAGTGCCATTCCCTGTATGTGATTACCATCACACATTGATGAAATTACCCATCAAACAATGAGGAAGCGTGCCATTCCCTGTATGTGATTACCCATCACACAATGAGGAAGCAGTGCCATTCCCTGTATGTGATTACCCATCACCACACACTGAGGAAGTAGTGCTATTCCCTGTATGTGATTACCCATTACACATTGAGGAAATTACCAATCACACACTGAGGAAGCAGTGCCATTCCCTGTATGTGATTACCCATCACACACTGAGGAAGCAGTGCCATTCCCTGTATGTGATTACCCATCACACACTGAGGAAATAGTGCCATTCCCTGTATGTGATTACCCATCACACATTGATGAAATTACCCATCACACACTGAGGAAGCAGTGCCATTCCCTGTATGTGATTACCCATCACACACTGAGAAAGCAGTGCCATTCCCTGTTTGTGATTACCCATCACACACTGAGGAAGCAGTGCCATTCCCTGTATGTGATTACCCATCACACACTGAGGAAGCAGTGCCATTCCCTGTATGTGATTACCCATCACACACTGAGGAAGCAGTGCCATTCCCTGTATCTGATTACCCATCACACACTGAGGAAACCGTGCCATTCCTTGTATGTGATTACCCATCACACACTGAGGAAGCAGTGCCATTCCCTGTATGTGATTACAAATCACACACTGAGGAAGTAGTGCCATTCTCTGTATGTGATTACCCACACACATTGAGGAAATTACCCATCACACAATGAGGAAGCAGTGCCATTCCCTGTATGCGATTACCCATACACAAATGAGAAAGCAGTGCCATTCCCTTATGTGATTACCCATCACACACTGAGAAGCAGTGCCATTCCCTGTATGTGATTACCCATCACACACTGAGGAAGCAGTGCCATTCCATGTATGTGATTACCATTATACATTGAGGAATTACCCATACACAATGAGGAAGCAGTGCATTACTGTATGTGATTACCATCAAACATTGATGAATTACCCATCACACACTGAGGAAGCAGTGCCATTCCTGTATGTGATTACCCATCACACAATGAGGAAGCAGTGCCATTCCCTGTATTGATTACCCACCACACACACTGAGGAAGTAGTGCCATTCCCTGTATGTGATTACCCATCACACATTGAGGAATTACCATCACAATGAGGAAGCATCCATTCCCTGTATGTGATTACCCATACACACTGAGGAAGCAGTGCCATTCCCTGTATGCGATTACCCATCACACCATGGGAGCTCACACACTGAGGAAGCAGTGCCATTCCTGTTTAGATTACCCATCACACACTGAGGAAGCAGTGCCATTCCCTGTATGTGATTACCCATCACACTGAGGAAGCAGTGCCATTCCCTGTATGTGATTACCCACACACATGAGGAAATTACCCATCACACACTGAGGAAGCAGTGCCATTCCTTGTATGTGATTACCCATCACACACCGAGAAAGCAGTGCCATTCCCTGTATGTGATACCCATCACACACTGATGAAGCAGTGCCATTCCCTGTATGTGATTACCCATCACACATTGAGGAAATTACCCATCACACACTGATGAAGCAGTGCCATTCCCTGTATGTGATTACCCATCACACATTGAGGAAATTACCCATCACACAATGAGGAAGCAGTGCCATTCCCTGTATGCGATTACCCATCACACACTGAGAAAGCAGTGCCATTCCCTGTATGTGATTACCCATCACACACACTGAGGAAGCAGTGCCATTCCCTGTATGTGATTACCCATCACACATTGAGGAAATTACCCATCACACAATGAGGAAGCAGTGCCATTCCCTGTATCGATTACCCATCACACACTGAGAAGAAGCAGTGCCTTCCTGTTTGTGATACCCATCACACACTGAGGAAGCAGTGCCATTCCCTGTATGTGATTACCCATCACACATTGAGGAAATTACCCATCACCACTGAGGAGCAGTGCCATTCCCTGTTAGTGATTACAATCACACACTGAGGAAGAGTGCCATTCCCTGTATGGATACCATCACACACTGAGGAAGCAGTGCCATTCCCTGTATGTGATTACAAATCACACACTGAGGAACAGTGCCATTCCCTGTATGTGATTACCCATTCACATTGATGAAATTACCATCACACAATGAGGAAGCAGTGCCATTCCTGTAGCGATTACCCATCACACACTGAGAAGCAGTGCCATTCCCTGTATGTGATTACCCATCACACACTGAGAGAAGCAGTGCCATTCCCTGTATTGTGATTACCCATCCACACACTGAGGAAGCAGTGCCATTCCCTGTATGTGATTACCCATCACACACTGAGGAAGCAGTGGATTCCCTGTATGTGATTACCATCACACCATGAGGAAGCAGTGCCATTCCCTGTATCTGATTACCCATCACACACTGAGGAAGCAGTGCCATCCCTGTATTGATTACCCATCCACACAGAGGAAGCAGTGCCATTCCTTGTATGTGATTACCCATCACACACTGAGAAAGCAGTGCCATTCCCTGTATGTGATACCCATCAACACTGAGGAAGCAGTGCCATTCCCTGTATGTGATTACCCATCACACACTGAGAAGCAGTGCCATTCCCTGTATGTGATTACCCATATACCATTGAGGAAATTACCCATCACACAATGAGGAAGCAGTGGCATTCCTTGTATGTGATTACCCATCAAACATTGATGAAATTACCCATCACCCAATGAGAAGCAGTGCCATTCCCTGTTGTGATTACCCATCACACAAGAGGAAGCAGTGCCATTCCCTGTATGTGATTACCCATCACCACACACTGAGGAAGCAGTGCCATTCCCTGTATGTGATTACCCATCACACATTGAGGAAATTACCCATCACACAATGAGGAAGCAGTGCCATTCCCTGTATGTGATTACCCATCACACAATGAGGAAGCAGTGCCATTCCCTGTATGCGATTACCCATCACACACTGAGGAGCTCACACACTGATGAGCAGTGCCATTCCCTGTTGTGATTACCCATCACACACTGAGGAAGCAGTGCCATTCCCTGTATGTGATTACCCATCACACACTGAGGAAGCAGTGCCATTCCCTGTATGTGATTACCCATCACACATGAGGAAGCAGTGCCATCCCTGTATGTGATTACCCATCACACATTGAGGAAATTACCCATCACACCATGAGGAAGCAGTGCCATTCCTGTATGTGATTAACCATACACCACCAGAAAGCAGTGCCATTCCCTGTATGTGATTACCCATCACAACACTGAGAAGCAGTGCCATCCCTGTAGTGGTTACCATATACCCACCACACTTCGAGAAATTACCCATCACACATGAGAAGTAGTGCCATTCTTTGTATGTGATTACCCATCACACATTGAGGAAATTACCCATCACACAATGAGGAAGCAGTGCCATTCCCTGTATGCGATTACCCATCACACACTGAGAAAGCAGTGCCATTCCCTGTATGTGTTACCCATCACACACTTAGGAAGCAGTGCCATCCCTGATGTGATTACCCATCACACACTTGAGGAAATTACCCATCACACATGAGGACGCAGTGCCATTCTCCTGTTTGTGATTACCCATCACACACGAGGAAGCAGTGCCATTCCCTGTATGTGATTACACCATCACACACTTAGGAAGCGTGCCATTCCCTGTATGTGATTACCCATCACACATTGAGGAAACAACCATCCACCATGAGGAAAGCAGTGCCATTCCTGTATGTGATTACCCATCACACACTGAGGAAGCAGTGCCATTCCCTGTATGTGATTACAAATCACACACTGAGGAAGTAGAGTGCCATCCTTATGATGATTACCCCCATTAACACATTGATGAAATTACCCATCACACAATGAGGAAGCGTGCCATTCCCTGTATGGATTACCATCCCCACACTGAGAAAGCAGGCCCTTCCCCGTATGTGATTACCCATCACACACTGAGGAAGCAGTGCCTTCCGTATGTGATTACCCATCACACACTGAGGAAGCAGTGCCATTCCTGGATGTGATTACCCATCACACACTGAGGAAGCAGTGCCATTCCTGTATGTGATTACCATCACACACGGAGCAGTGCATTCCCGTATGTGAACCCATCACACATGAGGAAGCAGTGCCATTCCCTGTAGTGATGTTACCATCACACACTGAGGAAGCAGTGCCATTCCCGATGTCTGATTACCCATCACACACTGAGGAAAAAACAGCCATTGCCATTCCTGTATGTGATTACATCACACACGAGGAAGACAGTGCCATTCCTGTATGTGATTACCATCCACACAGAGGAAGTAAGTGCCATTTCTCTGTATGTGATTACCCATCACACATGAGGAAGGAAATTACCATCACCAATGAGAAGCAGTGCCATTCCCTGATGCGATTACCCATCACACAATGAGAAAGCAGTGCCATTCCCTGTATGCAATTACCCATCACACACTGAGAAAGCAGTGCCATTCCCTGTATGTGATTACCCATCACACACTGAGGAAGCAGTACCATTATCTGTATGTGATTACCATCACACACTGAGGAACGCAGTGCCATTCCCTGATGTGATTACCCATCACACTGAGGAACAGTGCATCTGTAGTGATACCCATCACACCATGAGGAAGCAGTGCATTCCCTGTATGTGATTACCCATCACACACCGAAGAAGCAGTGCCTTCCTTGTATGCGATTACCCATCACCACATGAGAAGCAGTGCCATTCCCTGTATGTGATTACCCATCACACATTGAGGAAAAATTACCCATCACACAATGAGGAAAAGCAGTGCCATTCCTGTATGTGATTACCCATCACACACTGAGGAAGTAGTGCCATTCCCTGTATGTGATTACAAATTACACACTGAGGAAGTAGTGCCATTCTTTGTATGTGATTACCATCACACACTGAGGAAATTACCCATCACACAATGAGAAAGCAGTGCCTTCCCTGTATGCAATTACCCATCACACATGAGAAAACAGTGCCATTCCCTGGATGTGATACCCATCACACACTGAGGAAGCAGTTCCATTTCTGTATGTGATTACCATCACCCACTGAGGAAGCAGTGCCATTCCTGTATGTGATTACCCACCACACACTGAGGAAGCAGTGCCATTCCCTGTATGTGATTACCATCAACACACGAGGAAGCAGTGCCATTCCTATTCACCTGTATGTGATTACCCATCACACACTGAGGAAGCAGTGCCATTCCTGTATGTGATTACCCATCACCACCTGAGGAAGCAGTGCCATTCCCTGTGATGTGATTACCCATCACACACTGAGGAAGCAGTGCCATTCCCTGTATGTGATTACCATCACCACACTGAGGAAGCAGTGCCATTCCCTGTGTTGATTACCATCACACACTGAGGAAAAACCGTGCCATCCTTGTATGTATACCCATCACACACTGAGGAAGCAGGGCCATTCCTGATAGTTGATTACCAAATCACACAATGAGGAAGTAGTGCCATTCCTGTATGTGATACCCATCACACATTGAGGAAAATTACCCCATCACACAAGAGGAAAGCAGTGCCTTCCCTGTATGCGATTACCCATCACACACTGAGAAAGCAGTGCCATTCCCTGTATGCGATTACCCATCACACACTGAGGAAGCAGTGCCATTCCCTGTATGTGATTACCCATCACACACGGAGGGAGCAGTGCCATTCCGTATGTGATTACCCATCACCACTGAGGAAGCAGTGCATTCCTGTATGTGATTACCCATCACACACTGAGGAAGCAGTGCCATCCTGTATGTGATACCCATCACACAATGAGGAACCAGTGCCATTCCTTGTGTGATTACCCATCACACACTGAGGAAGCAGTGCCATTCCGTATGTGATTACCCATCACACCACGAGAAAGCAGTGCCATTCCTTGATGGCGTTACCCATCACACACTGAGAAGCAGTGCCATTCCTGTATGGATTACCCATACACATGAGGAATTACCCATCACACAATGAGGAAGCAGTGCCATTCCCGTATTGTGATATACCATCACACACTGAGGAAGAGTGCCATTCCCTGTATGTGATTACATTACACACTGAGGAAGAGTGCCATTTCTTGTATGTGTACCCATCACACAATGAGGAAATTACCCATCACACAATGGAAGGAGTGCCATTCCCTGTATGATTACCATACACCACTGAGAAGCAGTGCCATTCCCTGTATGTGATTACCATCACACACTGAGGAAGCAGTCCATTCCCTGTAGTGATTACCCATCACACCACTGAGGAAGCCGTGCCATTCTGTATGTGATACCACCACACACTGAGGAAGCAGTGCCATTCCTGTATGTGATTACCCATCACACACTGAGAAGCAGTGCCATTCCCGTTTTTTGATTCTCTGTGGTCCTTTGTACCTTGTCTCTTGATGCTGTCTCTTGGGGATGGCAGTCCTTCTCTTTTCTGTTGTGGCTATCACTTTGTGATTTCTGTTGTGTTACCTGGCTTGTTACTGGTTGTCTTATGTTTTGCTTCCATCCCTTTGTATGTGATTACCCATCACACACACTGAGGAAGCAGTGCCATTCCCTGATGTGTTACCCATCACACACTGAGGAAGCAGTGCCATTCCCTGTATGTGATTACCCATACACACATGAGGAAGCAGTGCCATTCCCTGTATGTGATTACCCATCAACAACTGAGGAAGCAGTGCCATTCTGTATGTGATACCCATCACACACTGAGGAAGCAGTGCCATTACCTGTATGTGATTACCCATCACCACTGAGGGAACAGTGCCATTCCTGTATGTGATTACCCATCACACACTGAGGAAGCAGTTGCCATTCCCTTGTATCTGAGGACCCACACACACCGAGGAAAGCAGGCAATTACTTGTATGCGATGACCCATCACACAACGAGGAAGCAGTGCCATTCCCTGTATGTGATTACCCATCACACAACGAGGAAGCAGTGCCCATTCCTGATGTGATTCCCATACACAACGAGGAAGCAGTGCCATTCCCTGTATGTGATTACCCATCACACAACGAGGAAGCAGTGCCATCCCTGTATGTGATTACCCATCACACAACGAGGAAGCAGAGCCATTCCCTGTATGTGATTACCCATCCACACATGATTTGGTAATTACCCATCACACAATGAGGAAATTACCCATCCCACAATGAGGAAATTACCCATCACACAATGAGGAAGCAGTGCCATTCCTGTATGTGATTACCCATCACACATTGAGGAAATTACCCATCACACAATGAGGAAGCAGTGCCATTCCCTGTATGTAATTACCCATCACACAACTGAGGAAGCAGTGCCATTCCGTATGTGATTACCCATCACACAACGAGGAAGCAGTGCCATTCCCTGTATGTAATTACCCATCACACAACGAGGAAGCAGTGCCATTCCCTGTATGTGATTACCCATCAACAATGAGGAAGCAGTGCCATTCCCTGTATGTGATTACCCATCACACGACGAGGAAGCAGTGCCATTCCCGTTGTATGTAATACCCATCACAACTGAGGAAGCAGTGCCATTCCCTGTATGTGATTACCATCACACAACGAGGAAGCAGTGCCATTCCCTGTATGTGATTACCACCTCACACATTGAGGAAATTACCCATCACACAATAGGAAGCAGTGCCATTCCTGTATGTGATTACCACACACATTGAGGAAATTACCCATCACACAATGAGGAAGCAGTGCCATTCCCTGTATGTAATTACCCATCACACACCGAGGAAGCAGTGCCATTCCCTGTATGTGATTACCATCATCACAACGAGGAAGCAGTGCATTCCCTGTATGTGATTACCCATCACACAATGAGGAAGCATTGCCAATCATATATAGTTTGTAGGTAGCACACTCAATATGGCATTCAAACAATATTTTTTATTTAAGTGCTGAAAACAATAAATGCCAAACACACACAACGTTTCGGGGGGTCCAACCCCTTCCTCAGGTGTCACACATACACAACATCACACACTGAGGAAGCAGTGCCATTCCCTGTATGTGATTATCCATCACACACTGAGGAAGTAGTGCCATTCCCTGTATGTGATTACCCATCGCACACTGAGGAAGCAGTGCTTTCCCTGTATGTGATTACCCATCACACTGAGGAAGTAGTGCCATTCCCTGCATGTGATTACCCATCACACATTGAGGAAATTACCCATCACACATTGAGAAATCAGTGCCATTCCCTGTTTGTGATTACCCATCACACACTGAGGTAGCAGTGCCATTCCCTGTATGTGATTACCCATCACACACTGAGGAAGTAGTGCCATTCTCTGTATGTGATTACCCATCACACACTGAGGAAGCAGTGCCATTCCCTGTATGTGATTACCCATCACACACTGAGGAAGTAGTGCCATTCCCTGTATGTGATTACCCATCACACATTGAGGAAATTACCCATCACACACTGAGGAAGCAGTGCCATTCCCTGTATGTGATTACCCATCGCACACTGAGGAAGCAGTGCCATTCCCTGCATGTGATTACCCATCACACATTGAGGAAATTACCCATCACACATTGAGAAATCAGTGCCATTCCCTGTTTGTGATTACCCATCACACACTGAGGTAGCAGTGCCATTCCCTGTATGTGATTACCCATCACACACTGAGGAAGTAGTGCCATTCCCTGCATGTGATTACCCATCACACAACGAGAGTAAGTAGTGCATTCCCTGCATGTGATTACCATCACACAACGAGGAAGTAGTGCCATTCCCTGCATGTGATTACCCATCACACAACGAGGAAGCAGTGCCATTCCCTGCATGTGATTACCCATCACACAACGAGGAAGCAGTGCCATTCCCTGCATGTGATTACCCATCACACAACGAGGAAGCAGTGCCATTCCTCCATGTGATTACCCATCACACAACGAGGAAGCAGTGCCATTCCCTGCATGTGATACCCATCACAAACGAGGAAGCAGTGCCATTCCCTGCATGTGATTACCCATCACACACGAGGAAAGCAGGCCATTCCTGCATGTGATTACCCATCACACACGAGGAAGCAGTGCCCTTCCCTGCATGTGATTACCCATCACAAACGAGGAAGCAGTGCCATCCCTGCATGTGATTACCCATCACACAACGAGGAAGCCGTGCCATTCCCTGCATGTGATTACCCATCACACAACGAGGAAGCAGTGCCATTCCCTGCATGTGATTACCCATCACAAACGAGGAAGCAGTGCCATTCCCTGCATGTGATTACCATCACACAACGAGAGAACAGTGCATTCCCTGCATGTGATTACCCATCACACAACGAGGAGCGTGCCATTCCCTGCATGTGATTACCCATCACACAACGAGGAAGCAGTGCCATCCCTGCATGTGATTACCCATCACACACGAGGAAGCAGTGCCATTCCCGCATGTGATTACCCATCACACAACGAGGAAGCAGTGCCATTCCCTGCATGTGATTACCCATCACACAACGAGGAAGCAGTGCCATTCCCTGCAGTGATTACCCATCACACAACGAGGAGAGTGCCTTCCTGATGTGATTACCCATCACACAACGAGGAAGCAGTGCCATTCCTGTATGTGATTACCCATCACACAACGAGGAAGCAGTGCCATTCCCTGTATGTGATTACCCATCACACAACGAGGAAGCAGTGCCATTCCCTGTATGTGATTACCCATCACACAACGAGGAAGCAGTGCCATTCCCTGTATGTGATTACCATCACACAACGAGGAAGCAGTGCCATTCCCTGTATGTGATACCCATCACACAACGAGGAAGCGAGTGCCATTCCCTGTATGTGATTACCCATCACACAACGAGGAAGCAGTGCCATTCCCTGTATGTGATTACCCATCACACAACGAGGAAGCAGTGCCATTCCCTGTATGTGATTACCCACACACAACGAGGAAGCAGTGCCATTCCCTGTAGTGATTACCCATCACACAACGAGGAAGCAGTGCCATTCCTGTATGTGATTACCCATCACACACGAGGAAGCAGTGCCATTCCCTGTAGTGATTACCCATCACAACGAGGAAGCATGCCATTCCCTGTATGTGATTACCCATCACACACAACGAGGAAGCAGTGCCATTCCCTGTATGTGATTACCCATCACACATGAGGAAATACCATCACAATGAGGAAGCAGTGCCATTCCTGTATGGATTACCCATCACACATGGGAATTACCCCACACACTGAGGAAGCAGTGCCATTCCCTGTATGTATTACCCATCACACACTGAGGAAGAGTGCCATTCCCTGTATGTGATTACCATCACACAACGAGGAAGCAGTGCCATTCCCTGTATGTATTACCATCACACAACTGAGGAAGCAGTGCCATTCCCTGTATGTGATTACCATCACACAATGAGGAAGCAGCCATTCCCTGTATGTGATTACCCATCACAGACGAGGAGCAGTGCCATTCCCTGTATGTAGTACCCATCACACACTGAGGAAGCAGTGCCATTCCCTGTATGGATACCCATCACACAATGAGGAAGCAGTGCCATTCCCTGTATGTGATTACCCATCCCACATGAGGAAATTACCCATACACAATGAGAAGCAGTCCATTCCCTGTATGGATTACCCCATCCCACATTGAGGAAATTACCATCACACAATGAGGAAGCAGTGCCTTCCCTGTATGTGATTACCCATCACACACTGAGGAAGTAGTGCCATTCCCTGTATGTGATTACCCTCACCACACTGAGGAAGTAGTGCATTCTCTGTATGTGATTACCCATCCCACATGAGGAAATACCCATCACCACATGAGGAGAGTGCCATTCTCTGTATGTGATTACCCATCACACCTGAGGAAGCAGTGCCATTCTCTGTATGTGATTACCCATCACACAATGAGGAAGCAGTGCCATTCCCTGTATGTGATTACCCATCACACATTGATGAAATTACCCATCAAACAATGAGGAAGCAGTGCCATTCCCTGTATGTGATTACCCATCACACAATGAGGAAGCAGTGCCATTCCCTGTATGTGATTACCCATCACACACACTGAGGAAGTAGTGCTATTCCCTGTATGTGATTACCCATACACATTGAGGAAATTACCATCACACACTGAGGAAGCAGTGCCATTCCCTGTATGTGATTACCCATCACACACTGAGGAAGCAGTGCCATTCCCTGTATGTGATTACCCATCACACACTGAGGAAATAGTGCCATTCCCTGATGTGATTACCCATCACACATTGATGAAATTACCCATCACACACTGAGGACAGCAGTGCCATTCCCTGTATGTGATTACCCATCACACACTGAGAAGCAGTGCCATTCCCTGTTGTTTGGATTACCCATCACACACTGAGGAAGCAGTGCCATTCCCTGTATGTGATTACCCATCACACACTGAGGAAGCAGTGCCATTCCTGTATGTGATTACCCATCACACACTGAGGAAGCAGTGCCATTCCCTGTATCTGATTACCCATCACACATGAGGAAACGTGCCATTCTTGTATGTGATTACCCATCACACACTGAGGAAGCAGTGCCATTCCTGTATGTGATTACAAATCACACACTGAGGAAGTAGTGCATTGCATTCTGTATGTGATTACCCACACACATTGAGGAAATTAACCATCAACAATGAGGAAGCAGTGCCATTCCCTGTATGCGATTACCCATACAAATGAGAAAGCAGTGCCATTCCCTATGTGATTACCCATCACACACTGAGAAGCAGTGCCATTCCCTGTATGTGATTACCCATCACACACTGAGGAAGCAGTGCCATTCCATGTATGTGATTACCATTATACATTGAGGAAATTACCCATCACACAATGAGGAAGCAGTGCCATTACCTGTATGTGATTACCATCAAACATTGATGAATTACCCATCACACACTGAGGAAGCAGTGCCATTCCTGTATGTGATTACCCATCACACAATGAGGAAGCAGTGCCATTCCCTGTATTGATTACCCACCACACACACTGAGGAAGTAGTGCCATTCCCTGTATGTGATTACCCATCACACATTGAGGAATTACCATCACAATGAGGAAGCATGCCATTCCCTGTATGTGATTACCCATACACACTGAGGAAGCAGTGCCATTCCCTGTATGCGATTACCCATCACACACTGAGGAAGCTCACACACTGAGGAAGCAGTGCCATTCCCTGTTTATGATTACCCATCACACACTGAGGAAGCAGTGCCATTCCCTGTATGTGATTACCCATCACACACTGAGGAAGCAGTGCCATTCCCTGTATGTGATTACCCACACACATGAGGAAATTACCCATCACACACTGAGGAAGCAGTGCCATTCCTTGTATGTGATTACCCATCACACACCGAGAAAGCAGTGCCATTCCCTGTATGTGATTACCCATCACACACTGATGAAGCAGTGCCATTCCCTGTATGTGATTACCCATCACACATTGAGGAAATTACCCATCACACACTGATGAAGCAGTGCCATTCCCTGTATGTGATTACCCATCACACATTGAGGAAATTACCCATCACACAATGAGGAAGCAGTGCCATTCCCTGTATGCGATTACCCATCACACACTGAGAAAGCAGTGCCATTCCCTGTATGTGATTACCCATCACCACACACTGAGGAAGTAGTGCCATTCCCTGTATGTGATTACCCATCACACATTGAGGAAATTACCCATCACACAATGAGGAAGCAGTGCCATTCCCTGTATGCGATTACCCATCACACACTAGAGAAGCAGTGCCTTCCTGTTTGTGATTACCCATCACACACTGAGGAAGCAGTGCCATTCCCTGTATGTGATTACCCATCACACATTGAGGAAATTACCCATCACACACTGAGGGAGCAGTGCCATTCCCTGTATGTGATTACAAATCACACACTGAGGAAGTAGTGCCATTCCCTGTATGTGATTACCCATCACACACTGAGGAAGCAGTGCCATTCCCTGTATGTGATTACAAATCACACACTGAGGAAGTAGTGCCATTCCCTGTATGTGATTACCCATTACACATTGATGAAATTACCCATCACACAATGAGGAAGCAGTGCCATTCCCTGTAGCGATTACCCATCACACACTGAGAAAGCAGTGCCATTCCCTGTATGTGATTACCCATCACACACTGAGGAAGCAGTGCCATTCCCTGTATGTGATTACCCATCACACACTGAGGAAGCAGTGCCATTCCCTGTATGCGATTACCCATCACACACTGAGGAAGCAGTGCCATTCCCTGTATGTGATTACCCATCACACACTGAGGAAGCAGTGCCATTCCCTGTATCTGATTACCCATCACACACTGAGGAAGCAGTGCCATTCCCTGTATCTGATTACCCATCACACACCGAGGAAGCAGTGCCATTCCTTGTATGTGATTACCCATCACACACTGAGAAAGCAGTGCCATTCCCTGTATGTGATTACCCATCAACACTGAGGAAGCAGTGCCATTCCCTGTATGTGATTACCCATCACACACTGAGGAAGCAGTGCCATTCCCTGTATGTGATTACCCATTATACATTGAGGAAATTACCCATCACACAATGAGGAAGCAGTGCCATTCCTTGTATGTGATTACCCATCAAACATTGATGAAATTACCCATCACACAATGAGGAAGCAGTGCCATTCCCTGTATGTGATTACCCATCACACAATGAGGAAGCAGTGCCATTCCCTGTATGTGATTACCCATCACCACACACTGAGGAAGTAGTGCCATTCCCTGTATGTGATTACCCATCACACATTGAGGAAATTACCCATCACACAATGAGGAAGCAGTGCCATTCCCTGTATGTGATTACCCATCACACAATGAGGAAGCAGTGCCATTCCCTGTATGCGATTACCCATCACACACTGAGGAAGCTCACACACTGAGGAAGCAGTGCCATTCCCTGTTTATGATTACCCATCACACACTGAGGAAGCAGTGCCATTCCCTGTATGTGATTACCCATCACACACTGAGGAAGCAGTGCCATTCCCTGTATGTGATTACCCATCACACATGAGGAAGCAGTGCCATCCCTGTATGTGATTACCCATCACACATTGAGGAAATTACCCATCACACCATGAGGAAGCAGTGCCATTCCTGTATGTGATTACCATACACCACCAGAAAGCAGTGCCATTCCCTGTATGTGATTACCCATCACACACTGAGAAGCAGTGCCATCCCTGTATGTGTTACCATATACCACCACACTTGGGAAATTCCCATCACACATGATGAAGCAGTGCCATTCCTGTATGTGATTACCCATCAACACATTGAGGAAATTACCCATCACACAATGAGGAAGCAGTGCCATTCCCTGTATGCGATTACCCATCACACACTGAGAAAGCAGTGCCATTCCCTGTATGTGTTACCCATCACACACTTAGGAAGCAGTGCCATCCCTGTATGTGATTACCCATCACACATTGAGGGAAATTACCCATCACACATGAGGACGCAGTGCCATTCTCCTGTTTGTGATTACCCATCACACACGAGGAAGCAGTGCCATTCCCTGTATGTGATTACACCACCTCACACACTTAGGAAGCCGTGCCATTCCCTGTATGTGATTACCCATCACACATTGAGGAAACAACCATCCACCATGAGGAAAGAGCAGTGCCATTCCTGTATGTGATTACCCATCACACACTGAGGAAGCAGTGCCATTCCCTGTATGTGATTACAATCACACACTGAGGAAGTAGTGCCATCCCTTATGATGATTACCCCATTAACACATTGATGAAATTACCCATCACACAATGAGGAAGCGTGCCATTCCCTGTATGGATTACCATCACCACACTGAGAAGCAGGCCTTCCCGTATGTGATTACCCATCACACACTGAGGAAGCAGTGCCTTCCGTATGTGATTACCCATCACACACTGAGGAAGCAGTGCCATTCCTGATGTGATTACCCATCACACACTGAGGAAGCAGTGCCACATCTCCTGTATGTGATTACCATCACACACTGAGAAGCAGTCGCATTCCCTGTATGTGAACCCATCACACATGAGGAAGCAGTGCCATTCCCCTGTAGTGATGTTACCATCACACACTGAGGAAGCAGTGCCATTCCCGTGTCTGATTCCCATAACACTGAGGAAAACAGCCATTGCCATTCCTGTATGTGATTACCATCACACACGAGGAAGACAGTGCCATTCCTGTATGTGATTACCAATCCACACAGAGGAAGTAGTGCCATTTCTCTGTATGTGATTACCCATCACACATGAGGAAATTACCATCACCAATGAGAAGCAGTGCCATTCCCGTGTATGCGATTACCCATCACCACATGAGAAAGCAGTGCCATTCCCTGTATGTGATTACCCATCACACACTGAGGAAGCAGTGCCATTCCCTGTATGTGATTACCCATCACACACTGAGGAAGCAGTGCCATTCCCTGTATGTGATTACCATCACACACTGAGGAACGCAGTGCATTCCCGTATGTGATTACCCATCACACATGAGGAACAGTGCATCTGTAGTGATTACCATCACACATGAGGAAGCAGTGCATTCCCTGTATGTGATTACCCATCACACACCGAGAAGCAGTGCCTTCCTTGTATGCGATTACCCATCACCACATGAGAAGCAGTGCCATTCCCTGTATGTGATTACCCATCACACATTGAGGAAATTACCCATCACACAATGAGGAAGCAGTGCCATTCCCTGTATGTGATTACCCATCACACACTGAGGAAGTAGTGCCATTCCCTGTATGTGATTACAAATTACACACTGAGGAAGTAGTGCCATTCTTTGTATGTGATTACCCATCACACACTGAGGAAATTACCCATCACACAATGAGAAAGCAGTGCCATTCCCTGTATGCAATTACCCATCACACTGAGAAAGCAGTGCCATTCCCTGATGTGATACCCATCACACACTGAGGAAGCAGTTCCATTTCTGTATGTGATTACCCATCACCCACTGAGGAAGCAGTGCCATTCTGTATGTGATTACCCACCACACATAGAGGAAGCAGTGCCATTCCCTGTATGTGATTACCCATCACACACTGAGGAAGCAGTGCCATTCCCTGTATGTGATTACCCATCACACACTGAGGAAGCAGTGCCATTCCTTGTATGTGATTACCCATCACCACACTGAGGAAGCAGTGCCATTCCCTGTATGTGATTACCCATCACACACTGAGGAAGCAGTGCCATTCCCTGTATGTGATTACCCATCACACACTGAGGAAGCAGTGCCATTCCCTGTGTTGATTACCCATCACACACTGAGGAAACCGTGCCATCCTTGTATGTATACCCATCACACACTGAGGAAAGCAGTGCCATTCCTGTAGTGATTACCAATCACACAATGAGGAAGTAGTGCCATTCTCTGTATGTGATTACCCATCACACATGAGGAAAATTACCCCATCACCACAAAGATGGAAGCAGTGCCTTCCCTGTATGCGATTACCCATCACACACTGAGAAAGCAGTGCCATTCCCTGTAGCGATTACCCATCACACACTGAGGAAGCAGTGCCATTCCCTGTATGTGATTACCCATCACACACGAGGGAGCAGTGCCATTCCTGTATGTGATTACCATCACACACTGAGGAAGCAGTGCCATTCCTGTATGTGATTACCCATCACACACTGAGGAAGCAGTGCCATTCCTGTATGTGATACCCATCACACAAGAGGAACCAGTGCCATTCCTTGTGTGATTACCCATCACACACTGAGGAAGCAGTGCCATTCCGTATGTGATTACCATCACACCACGAGAAAGCAGTGCCATTCCTTGATGGCGTTACCCATCACACACTGAGAAGCAGTGCCATTCCTGTATGATTACCCATAACACATGAGGAATTACCCATCACACAATGAGGAAGCAGTGCCATTCCCGTAGTGATAACCATCACACACTGAGGAAGAGTGCCATTCCCTGTATGTGATTACATACACACTGAGGAAGAGTGCCATTTCTTGTATGTGTACCCATCACACAATGAGGAAATTACCCATCACACAATGAGAAGGAGTGCCATTCCTGTATGATTACCCATACACCACTGAGAAAGCAGTGCCATTCCCTGTATGTGATTACCATCACACACTGAGGAAGCAGTCCATTCCCTGTAGTGATTACCCATCACACACTGAGGAAGCGTGCATTCTGTATTGATCCACCACACACTGAGGAAGCAGTGCCATTCCTGTATGTGATTACCATCACACACTGAGAAGCAGTGCCATTCCCTTTGTATCCTACCCCGAGCCTTCGCACGTACCCCCTGTGTATCACGTGTCTGGTGTTCCTGCTGCGGGCGGCTTCATCCTTGTATGTGATTACCCATCACCCACACACTGAGGAAGCAGTGCCATTCCCTGTATGTGTTACCCATCACACACTGAGGAAGCAGTGCCATTCCCTGTATGTGATTACCCATACACACATGAGGAAGCAGTTGCCATTCCCTGTATGTGATTACCCATCAACACTGAGGAAGCAGTGCCATTCATGTATGTGATTACCCATCACACACTGAGGAAGCAGTGCCATTCCTGTATGTGATTACCCATCACCACATGAGGAACAGTGCCATTCCTGTATGTGATTACCCATCACACACTGAGGAAGCAGTGCCATTCCCTGTATCTGAACCCACACACACCGAGGAAGCAGTGCCATTCCTGTATGCGATACCCATCACACACCGAGAAAGCAGTGCCATTCCCTGTATGTGATTACCCATCACACATGGAGAAGCAGTGCCATTCCCTGTATGTGATTACCCATTCACAACATTGAGGAAATTACCCATCACACAATGAGGAAGCAGTTCCATCCCTGTATGTGATTACCCATCACACACTGATGAAGCAGTGCCATTCCTGTAGTGATTACCACAACACTGGAGGAAGCAGTGCCATTCCCTGTATGTGATTACCCATCACACAACGAGGAAGCAGTGCCATTCCCTGTATGTGATTACCCATCACACAATGAGGAAGCATTGCCAATCATATATAGTTTGTAGGTAGGCACACTCAATATGGCATTCAAACAATATTTATTTATTTAAGTGCTGAAAACAATAAATGCCAAACACACACAACGTTTCGGGGGGTCCAAACCCCTTCCTCAGGTGTCACACATCACACACCATCACACACTGAGGAAGCAGTGCCATTCCCTGTATGTGATTATCCATCACACACTGAGGAAGTAGTGCCATTCCCTGTATGTGATTACCCATCGCACACTGAGGAAGCAGTGCTATTCCCTGTATGTGATTACCCATCACACTGAGGAAGTAGTGCCATTCCCTGCATGTGATTACCCATCACACATTGAGGAAATTACCCATCACACATTGAGAAATCAGTGCCATTCCCTGTTTGTGATTACCCATCACACACTGAGGTAGCAGTGCCATTCCCTGTATGTGATTACCCATCACACACTGAGGAAGTAGTGCCATTCCCTGCATGTGATTACCCATCACACAACGAGGAAGTAGTGCCATTCCCTGCATGTGATTACCCATCACACAACGAGGAAGTAGTGCCATTCCCTGCATGTGATTACCCATCACACAACGAGGAAGCAGTGCCATTCCCTGTAGTGGATTACCCATCCACACTGAGGAAGCAGTGCCATTCCCTGCTGTGATTACCCATCACACATTGAGGAAATACCCATCACACATTGAGAAATCGTGCCATTCCCTATGTTTGTGATTACCCATCACACACTGAGGTAGCATTGCCATTCCCTGTATGTGATTACCCATCACAACTGAGGAAGTAGTGCCCCCCCCACACACGGCCCATTCCTGCTGTGATTACCCATCACACACGAGGAAGCAGTGCCATTCCTGCATGTGATTACCCATCACCACCAACGAGGAAAGTGCCATTCCCTGATGTGATTACCCATCACACAACGAGGAAGCATGCCATTCCCTGCATGTGATTACCCATCACACAACGAGGAAGCAGTGCCATTCCCTGATGTGTTACCCATCACACACAGGAAGCAGTGCCTTCCCTGTTGTATTACCCATCACACAACGGGAAGCAGTGCCATTCCCTGCATGTGATTACCCATCACACACTGAGGAAGCAGTGCCATTCCCTGCATGTGATTACCCATCACACAACGAGGAAGCTGCCTATCCCTGCATGTGATTACCCATCACACAACGAGAAGCAGTGCCATTCCCTGCATGTGATTACCCATCACACAACGAGGAAGCAGTGCCATTCCCTGCATGTGATTACCCATCACACAACGAGGAAGCAGTGCCATTCCCTGCATGTGTTACCCTCACACAACGAGGAAGCAGTGCCATTCCCTGCATGTGATTACCCATCACACACACGAGGAAGCAGTGCCATTCCCTGATGTGATTACCCATCACACAACGAGGAAGCAGTGCCATTCCCTGCTGTGATTACCCATCACACAACTGAGGAGCGTGCCATTCCCTGGCATGTGATTACCCATCACACAACGAGGAAGCAGTGCCTTCCCTGCATGTGATTACCCATCACACACGAGGAGCAGTGCCATTCCCTGATGTGATTACCACATCACACACGAGGAAGCAGTGCCAATTCCCTGATGTATTACCCATCACACAACGAGGAAGCAGTGCCATTCCCTGATGTGATTACCCATCACACAACGAGGAAGCAGTGCCATTCCCTGATGTGATTACCCATCACACAACGGAACAGTGCCATTCCCTGTATGTGATTACCCATCACACAACGAGAAGCAGTGCCATTCCCTGTATGTGATTACCCATCACACAACGAGGAAGCAGTGCCATTCCCTGTATGTGATTACCCATCACACAACGAGGAAGCAGTGCCATTCCCTGTATGTGATTACCCATCACACACGAGGAAGCATGCCATTCCCTGTATGTGATTAACCCATCACACAACGAGGAAGCAGTGCCATTCCCTGTATGTGATTACCCATCAACACAACGAGGAAGCAGTGCCATTCCCTGTATGTGATTACCCATCACACACGAGGAAGCAGTGCCATTCCCGTATGTGATTACCCATCACACAACGAGGAAGCAGTGCCATTCCCTGTATGTGATTACCCATCACACAACGAGGAAGCAGTGCCATTCCCGGTATGTGATTACCCATCACACAACTGAGGAAGCAGTGCCATTCCCTGTATGTGAATTACCCATCACACAACTGAGGAAGCAGTGCCATTCCCTGTATGTTTTACCCATCACACACGAGGAGCAGTAGCCATTCCCTGTATGTGATTACCCATCCACATGGGAAATACCCATCACACAATGAGGAAGCAGTGCCATTCCTGTATTGATTACCCATCACACATTGGGAAATACCCATCACACACTGAGGAAGCAGTGCCATTCCCTGTATGTAATTACCCATCACACACTGGGAAGCAGTGCCATTCCCTGTATGTGATTACCCATCACACAACGAGGAACAGTGCCATTCCCTGTATGTAATTACCCATCACACAACGAGGAAGCAGTGCCATTCCCTGTATGTGATTACCCATCACACACAATGAGGAAGCAGTGCCATTCCCTGTATGTGATTACCCATCACACGACGAGAAGCAGTGCCATTCCCTGTATGTAATTACCCACTCACCTGAGGAGCAGTGCCATTCCCTGTATTGGATTACCCATCCACACAATGAGGAAGCAGTGCCATTCCCTGTATGTGATTACCCATCACACCCATTGAGGAAATTACCCATCACACAATGAGAAGCAGTGCCATTCCCGTATGTATTACCCATCACATTGAGGAATTACCCATCACACATGAGGAAGCGTGCCATTCCCTGTATGTGATTACCCATCACACACTGAGAAAGTGCCATTCCCTTTGTGATTACCCTCACCACTGAGAAGAGTGCCATTCCTGTATGTGATTACCCATCCACATGAGGACAAGACCTCACACTGAGGAGCGTAGTGCCATTCCTGTAGTGATTACCCATCACACACTGAGGAAGCAGTGCCATTCCTGTATGTGTTACCCATCACACATGAGGAAGCAGTGCCATTCCCTGTATGTGATACCCATCACACATTGATGAAATTACCCATCAAACACTGAGAAGCAGTGCCATTCCCTGTATGTGATTACCCATCACACAATGAGGAAGCAGTGCCATTCCCTGTATGTGATTACCCATCACCACACACTGAGGAAGTAGTGCCATTCCCTGTATGTGATTACCCATTACCCTGAGGAAATTACCAATGACAATCACAACACTGAGGAAGCAGTGCCATCCCCGTATGTGATTACCCATCACACACTGAGGAAGCAGTGCCATTCCCTGTATGTGATTACCCATCACACACTGAGGAAAAGTGCCATTCCCTGTTGTGATTACCCATCACACATTGAGAAATTACCCATCACACAATGAGGAGCAGTGCCATTCCCTGTATGTGATTACCCATCACACCACTGAGAAAGCAGTGCCATTCCCTGTTGTGATTACCCATCACACACTGAGGAAGCGTGCCATTCCCTGTATGTGTTTACCCATCACACACTGAGGAAGCAGTGCCATTCCCTGTATGTGATTACCCATCACACACTGAGGAAGCAGTGCCATTCCCTGTATGTGATTACCCATCACACACTGAGGAAACAGTGCCATTCCTTGTATGTGATTACCCATCACACACTGAGGAAGCAGTGCCATTCCCTGTATGTGATTACAAATCACACACTGAGGAAGTAGTGCCATTCTCTGTATGTGATTACCCACACACATTGAGGAAATTCACCCATCCACCAATGAGGAAGCAGTGCCATTCCCTGTATGTGATTCCCATCACACACTGGAGAAGCAGTGCCATTCCCTATGTGATTACCCATCACACACTGAGGAAGCAGTGCCATTCCCTGTATGTGATTACCCATCACACTGAGGAGCAGTGCCATTCCTGTATGTGATTACCCATAACATTGAGGAAATACCCATCACACAAGGAGGAGCAGTGCATTCCTGTATGTGATTACCCATCAACACTTGATGAATTCCCCTCACACATGAGGAAGCAGTGCCATTCCCTGTATGTGTTACCCATCACACAATGAGAAGCAGTGCCATTCCCTGTATGTGATTACCCATCACCACACCTGAGACGTAGTGCCAATCCCTGTATGTGATTACCCATCACACACTGAGGAAGCAGTGCCATTCCCTGTATGTGATTACCCATTTCCATGTACTGGGGTCATTTTAACATTACTTCAACATATCACATTGTACAGAGGAGCTGGGAGGTAGGTCACAAGGTAAGTTACATCATCACTGATTTGTGGCAATATTCACTTATAGCTGGTTACCTTGCTTTAGCCCTGGGGTGCTGCTGGTGGTGAAAACACTTTAAAGGGAATGTCCACCCTTAAAACAAAAAACGGATGACTTGTCAGTTATCTGCCCACAACCCCAACTGATAGCACTGAACACTAGCATTGCATGCCAGAGACTTGCTCAATGTTTGCACTACAGTTATGAGAATATTTTTAAAATCACAGCGCAAAATGTTCTGCATTGCGATCACGCATTTCTGTGTTGCTAGTGTGGCCTAGCCCTTACTGCCTACGTGACTAACACCAGCTATCTGCCGACACCAAAATCATTCAAAAGAGCTGCTAGCGTGTTATTAAATAGCTTGCAAGGATGTACAGGTGACTTTAGAAAAACTCACTCAGCCCCTGCAATTCCCTTCTTAAATTGTAAATTGGTAACTGCCTTTATTAAATGTAAAGGGGAAAGCTTTAGGGAAATTTATACAAACACCCACGCATGATTACTTTACCTAAGCAAAAAAAAATATTTACGCAAAATACCTAGACAAAGGACAACGCTATTGCTTTATAGTTACCAACGAGTCTGAGGCCACACTATAATGCACAAAAAAGTGCTGTGTGTTTCTGTGCTCTTTTGCCATGCTTTTTTGTCCGCTTGTATACATGTAGTAAGTGACAGAAATGGATCAAAAATAGTGATCGTAGGAACAGTGAGGCCTACCACCCATGATTTACATTAAAATGTAAATAATAAATAAAATGGCATTGTGGATTACAAAGCGCAAACAGATTGCAAAAACACGCAAGTGTGTCCTAGCCCATGAGGATGATGCCACACTGTAATGTGCACGAGCGATCCGGAAATGGACGTGCAAGCGTGCGTAGTGCTGTGCAGTCTGCAAAAATGTGGATCGCACCTAGTGTGGCCACACTAGTGTGCACTTTTTAACACACAGATCGGCTGATGTGGCTTAGCCCAAAAGTAACAAAATTCAGCATTTTAGTTTCTGGCAAATAAGGTCCTTCTTATTAACATACCTTGCTGTCAAAGGGGAAAAAGTGTTCATTAGTTTTAAAAAAAATAATGGAAAGTCTTGGAAATTTGGAGTCTTCATAAATTCTACGGTGGGTTACTGATCGCATCTCTTTGATGCGACAGATAACATAGCAGCAGAGTGCATTTGTTCCGGATCTCATTTTATTGCTAGAGAAATGTATTCTAGTTATTACCGCCAAAGGCGCAGGCTCTACTGGATCAACATGAAAGTTTATTTTTACTTTTACATTTATTAGCATTACCTCTAACATTCCCTCATTGTTCAGGAAAACTGCCCCATCCCAATTACTTTGTAACAATTGTTACAGGCATAACATCGATCACAAAGCATTATCCATCTAGGAATGTCACAGGAATGCTGCAAGGTTAGAAACCACTTCCTGGCACTATGCTATTATCAATTAAACGTTAAGTTGATGTAACTTTAGGATACCCCCTGCTGTGAAAAATACAATAACCATTGTTGGCTGGTCATTAACTTTCAGAGATAGGCCTTGTCTAACATTAGAAAATTGTCAGCCAAAAATGTAAATTTGCATATGGTTGCTCCCCCAGACACTGATTAGTACCGTATACTACTGTATTCCTAAATGAGATTGGGGAGCCAATGGGGATGCTTCCCCTCCCCCTCTGTTGATGAAAAGAGGCTGCTTGTGGTTACGGAATGTTGGACCTATCATCAAACGATCAATGTTAATAATCAAATCTAGTGTGTGTGTAACCGTTTATCTAGTGTCTGTACAACTATGGCTATCATTTGGGGTTGTGATAGAAAATAATTATCTTGCATTAGTACAGACCTTAAGGGAAATAATTTAATTAATCATTGATTACCCTTGTGCTCAGTATGGTTTACATTTTACATGGAACAGATAGAACAACATTTTGGGGTTATCTTTTAATGTATTATGGTGTGCCCAAACTAAAGACGAACTAAACCAAAATCTTAATATTTCATAATCGGAAAGCATTCCCCCAATAACACTAATAAACTGTAAATTACCACTCAAGTAAATGTCATTCCCTGTAGAAATGGATAAATGTACATGTGCACTGGCTGGCCACACTTCCAGACTTCAGTCACAGACATGAGCTGCCTTATGTACTGTAACAGGATTGGCTAGAGACCTTGCTTGACTTGCTGTAACAGGTTCTAGTAGTAGTTTAGGATTTTGCATGTGCAAAGAAAGCTTAATTTTCACAGCACTCGCATCAAAATGAGAGGTAAGAAACAGATTACTGCTTTTATATTAAGTTGCTCTGCCTTCTAATTCAGTATTGTTCTGAGAAGGTATTTGTCCATAAAAGGGCAATTATACTTTTAAACTGATCCTTGTGTTTTGCCCTGATGCCCCTTACTGGTGGCCAAAAGTTGCACTTCTTCTCTCTCCCAGGCCCCACCACCTCTCTTAAGCTGGGTACACACAGTATAGATCAGTAAAAGATGACAGACAGGATCTGAAATATCCTGTCTGTCATCTTTCAAAGATCTGCATACACACAGTCCTGAGCATTCTCCCTATGAACATCATAGGGAGAACGCTCGGGACTGTGTTTTTCCATCGGACACGCTAGACTCCTCGCTCATTTGGGAAACGAAGTTACACACAGTAACGATAAAGCCCCGATACCGTTGGATCTGACGGTATCTGGGCTTTATCGTTACTGTGTGTACCCAGCTTGACCAATGGGAAGGCACGGTTCTTATAAAGGATATCTTGCCATTGATCTGGCTGGCAGCAGGTGGGACCCAGCAGGGAGAATATGCACAACTTCAAGCCACTTGTAAGGGGCATCAGGGCAAAACACAATGATGAGGACTGAGAAGTTTAGGTACTAACATTGAGTACTTTTAAGGGGAGGGGGGAGGTTACATTGATTATAATTGCGCTTTAATACAGTGATGTCTAGACAGTGGCCATTCATCTTTTAAAAATGTAACTCCCAGCATTCCCTGGCTGCACTCTGTAATAGGGACTTAAAGGACCACTATACTCACCCACCACTTAAGGTGGCCATACATCTATGAGATATTACTTACCCGACCGAGGGCTCACGCGATGTTCCTTCGATCCTGCCGGTACCGCTTCTCCCGATCTTACATTCGACCGACATGCGATCGCAAAATTAATGTGATTTGCGTTCCGCATTTTTAACAGCAATCGCATGCGTTTTCCTATACCTAATGAAAAAACGCATGTGCAAATGCAACAAAATTGCATGCGATTCCGTGTGCGATTGCGGCGCAGTGTGGCCGTGCCCTAAATGTATTTTTTTAAAAAGTGTACGTTTGCAGCATTATGTATTAGGGATTTTTTTAATACAAAAATGCAGATGCAGTCATTTTATTTGCCAATTCAAAACTAAAATCTGAATGCCTTTATCTGTTTTAACATATTTCTAAAGTCATCCAAATATATCTAAAATACAGCATGAAGAGTAGGGGTTAAAGAAAGGCAGTCAAGATGGGCTTCCCAGACATTGGCCAGTATTGCTTCTTTGGCAGGGTTTAGGACAGATGAATGGTCGCAGGGAATATTCAGCATGCTAGCTGAGTAGATGCAGCGTAACAGGCAATGATTGAACGGAAATAGTCTGCCATCTGTCCTGAAAGAGGCGTTTTCCTAGTTTGTTGTTGTTAAGCTGTTCCCATCAAGGGAATGCACGTAGTTAAAAGCCTGGAAACGTTCCGAGACGTGTGCGGGAAAGGGCTGTGGGCTCATGAGGGGGACTACAGAGAACTAGTGATGCTGTTTTATGCAGAATAGTGTGTTTACCTTTACAGAATAACATACTAATTTTGTCTCTGTAACCTGTATACAGCCATCTCATTTTATACTGTGAGAATTATCTAGGTAATCTTAACCCCATCATCAGCTTCTTTAGGGCTAGGCCCCACTGCCAAAGTTCAGATCGTGTTATGCCATTTTTTTGGTGCGGAATGCATGCATTGTAATTAAGGACTATTGGCCAATCACAACAAATCAGATGGTGTCCCATGTTTTCCATCTATAGTAGACCAGTAAAAAAGTTACATCTGATTGGGTGACGAAAATGAAGGCTGGAAAATCACGGCCGATCATTCAGTCTTCTACAGACCACACGAGTCTCGGCAAACTCTCAGACACGGCTACTTTTGTTTTGAACGACAGTGATTTGGGCCCAGTCAATTTCTCGCTGTTTGCAATCGGTCGGTGGGGGCAAACAATCTGCTGGTGTACTCAGCTTAAAGGGCAAGTCCACTCAAAAAAAACTAAAAATGTAGATTAACCCCCAAACCTAAGGTTCGCATTACTAACTTATGGCAAAGATTCTCCTGAACTTCCTTACTTCCTCACCGTCCAGGTGCCTGCTCCTGTTTTGGGCCCACTTCGAGCAAAAACAGGAGCAGTTGGCTTCTGCACTGACAGCCACTCCACTTCCTGGTCGCGGCTGTCACATCACACCTTTATTGACAGCCGCAACAAGGAAGTGGAGCGTCTGTCAGCAGCAGAGTAGGAGCGGCGAGGGACCAGGTCAGGTAAGGAAATTCAGGAGTATCTTTGGCATAAATTTGTAATGCAAAACCTAGGTTTGGGGGGTAATCTACATTATTAGCTATCAAAGTTGGGGGTTTTTTTTTGAGTGGACATGCCCTTTAACAGCTGACAAATTTTTGCGCCTCTTATTAAATAAGCCCAATCCTATCCCCATTTGGTGCAGAATTTCCAGAGCCAACACTGTTTTTAGCTTATAGATGTCCTCTATACACAGTAATCAGTTAAATTTCCATTTAGTTATAAATATTCCACACACACAAGAGGTTATGCTGGAGTTATTTCCCTCCAAGCCTTTCAACTATCTTGGAACATATTTTTCCTATAAAAATTGAAATCTTATGTATGAATGGGCTGCAGGCTTCCACCTCCCAAGTGTTTTCTCCAACCAGCTTTTCATACATTAAATCTTGTGTTTCCGACAGTGGAGCCCCATGAGTCCCTGCGACAACCCTCTGTTGCCTAAACACCATTCCCCTAATCACCAGTAGTTTTTTATTGCATATACACAAAGCTTTTGAAGTGTGCACTTTCAAGCTACATTTGAATGCACATTCAACACAAAAACAAACTGACCTATAGTTGAGTTACTGAATAAAGGCATTGTATTAGCTCTATGAATGCTGTAACCTGCATTACATGCAAATATATACAACAATGTGTTCATCTGTCTCACATGCAGGCATCCCAAGGTGGCCATAAACATGCGATTACCTTTGCATGTATGCTGCCATAATCTGTCGGCAATATGCAGATGGTAATGCCATGAACGGACCTGACCAACCTGCTATATTCTGTAACTTCCCATACTTAAAGTAAAGGGTGCTGATACAGACTAGCAGTAGTTCGTTGGAACCATGTTTGGTTGTTTTCTGCCTAGACAATATTATGCAAATCCTGTTGGATCCAACAAAATTCGCGTAATATTGACAAAATGTTTTGTGGTCTTTAGCCATCAAGTGGGGCATTATTGACACTTCTTATTATGTGACAGCTACACACTATTGATGCTATCTCTGCACCAAAAAATGCATGTAACCTTAAAAAAAGTATTTCACCCAAAACACATTTGCCTTCCATAAAAGCCCCGAGAAGGATACGTAAATGAAGTTTCACTTTCTATTTTTTTTTTCCAAAACCAGACATACACCTGTGTGAAATTACGCTTTCTAGTCACGAACAGCCTGGATATCATCCCATCTGACATGTATGTGCAAAAGAAATTGTAAGTGAAACTTTATAAACAAAGAGCAATGTGTGAGAGGCAAGTTAGCTGGATTCAATGAATTATAAATATGCACAGTACTTGTTTGGAAATTCACTAGTAACTCAGAAACATCTGGAGGTCCGCAGGTTAGGAAACCTTGCTCTGAGTTCAAGAGAGCTTGAACTCAGGAATTTTACTGGAGGATTTAGGCTACGTTCAGGTGAATGGTTTTTTACCGTCTGTACACATTTCACTGACAGTTTATTAGTGGCTGACGACAGGAAATATTACATGCAACTGCTGGGAAAATGCATGCACAATAGCCAAAAACCATTCATCTGTTGTGCTCCCAATACCTAGAAGTCTCAGCCATTTTAAAGGAAAGTGTGAGAAAAGGGGTGGGCCTTGATTTGATCTACTGGACATAGCTAAAGAAAAGAATTAGATTCACTGGGGGCAGGTCTGACAGTAATGTGCATTTCAGGTAATTATGCAAACAATTTAGGCCTGGAGCAGTCTCGAAAGAGTTGCATTAACTCTCTGTCCGGGATCTATTGATGGTCACCACAGGAGAAGTTTCCGGCTGCTTTTAGATTAAAAGAGATCCCAGCAATGCAATATTTGGTGGTGTGTATCATATATGTATAGGAATATGTATGGTGTTGAGTATAAATGCCATGAATTAAATATCTTCATGTTCACCATAAAATGAACTTTGTTTAATAATGTTTAAAGTCCCTCCCCCCCAAACCTAGGTTCCGCAATATTTTTAAGTGTCAAAGATGCCCCTGAATGTCCTTACCTAACCCGGGCCCTTGTCACTCCTACCGCTGACAGCTGCTCCACTTCCTGGTCGCGGCTGTCATTCAAGGCGTGCAACCAGAAAGTAGAGCATCTGTCAGCAAAGAGACCCTCTGCTCCTGTTTTTGCTCGAAACAAGCCAATAGGGGAATCTTTGTAACATAAGAATATTGCGAAACCTAGGTTTGGGGGGGGTGTTAAACATTTAAAAGAAAACTTTTTTAGGCTGGACTTGCCCTTTAAGTAATTTGTTACAGAGATGATAAAATCTGACTGTACATTAAGGCAAACTAAAAATAATCACAGGCCTAAGTTGTCAAAGATTGCATTGTCCCTATACCAGTTACCTAGGTGCCTGCAGGTAGGGAACAAATCTCTCTGTAATTGTAACGGCACAAGTGCGTATTTCAGAGGATTGATTCACTGCAATGTTGTCAGGGTAGCAAAATACCTGAAATAAATGTCAATCCACCACATGGTCTGCTATCAGTGCCTGAGAAGCTAACTGGTGCGTTTGGGGTGAATATTAGATTTTTATTAACTTAAGGTGATTCTGGTTTCAGAGACTGTTATATTATTCATATTCAGACATGAATAAATAATTTCTTAACATGCAGCATGCCACTAATCTTGCTAGTATTTTGGCATTCACTTTTTAATGTGTTCACACTTTGCCTGCAGCCTTTAGCACGGATATGGAATATTTTTACCAATAGATCAAGGTTAAAGGAAAACTCCACCCTCATAAGTACATCTTTTAGAAAGAATGGCCTCTTTAAAATATGCTGATATATCCTACTTTGTCCTATGAATTCATTACTGCATGCCTGCTATGCATATGGAAACTGAGCAATTTAGAAACCTGTACTGAGCCTGGGCATGCTCAGAAGAGGCAGACAGGGGATTAACATTCAGTCATTGACTGTGATGTCAACTGTCAAATCTATAACTGACAGTTACTAACTGGAAGAACCAGGAAGCAGAAACAGGGGAAACAGGACATTGTGCAGGATTTCAGGTTAGACTTATATAGTTCAGATTTCAAACTATTACTGTTTGGGGTTTTGGGGGGTGATTTACCTGTATATAAGTTTTCAATTTGGGGCTGGACTTGCCCTTTAAACTGGAAAAACATGAATATATATATATATTATATATATTACCTGACAAATAAATGATTGGATAATAATTTTGGATTATCAATCAAAATATGATGCACTCCAGGATGAATGGTGAAATTTATTCCAAACCAGTCACAATGTTTCAGGGGTACAAGCCCCCTTATAGCGATTGTCACCTGACTTACTAGTTACTGTAGCAGAATTAAATGAACATATTTGCCAATTAGTGACAATTTCCAATGGAATGGGGCGACTGTGTGTGTCTGGATTGCGTTTTGGAGGAAATGACTAAAAAATACCAGTGAGGCCTGGGATAACTAACAACAATTCTGTAGATATCACAGCACATGGATAATATTTTCTCAAAAAAAGTTATCACATCAGTTCAAAAACAACGTTTACCGTCATATTGAGAGATTCCGTAGGCATGTAGTATGTAGTGCAGTGGCATATAGTATGTAATACAGTGGGGTGTAGCAAACGTTCCAGAGACAGCACTTGTGCGCCGTCTGTGTGGAATCAACCTTGAATTCGAACCTTATTTTCCACTTCCCTCCCCCACACAGCTCCACCCCCCCTCTCATATCATCCGACAGGAAACTTCAAGTTGAAATGGAAGCCCACCCGCACCAATACTGTGATCACACATGAAACGGAGCTGGTGGGCAGGAAAACCTTTCCTAATACATAGACCGGGGGGGGGGGGGGGAATTAACCAGCACTTTCTGGTTGCATCCCCTCCCTCCTCCTTCCCCCTCCCGCACTGAAGACAGAGGGAGCTGGGGACTCGGTCTATTTCTGGCTGTGTGTACATGTATAAGCGATCGCTTCCGAGTCGGAACTACCAGCGCTTCCCTATTGCAGCATTATCCCTACATCTGCACACAGCGCTACAGCGTTAATATGAACAGCAATGCATGATGGGACACAGACCATAAGCCAATAGAGATTGCATTTATGGGCTAGGCCACACTGGTGCACTTTTAAACTTGGTCCGATCGAGCTTACAAAATCACACACTAGTGTGGCCAATTGTGGTGGCCACGTTTGTGATCCGTCGATCAGAGCGCATGCGTTCTGCATTTTCCTGCACAATCACATGTGCTCCAATTGCGCAATATTTTGCGATGTACACGCTTGTGTGCACGTTTCCAGCTCACTTGAAAGCGCTACAGTGTGGCCTCGGCCTGAACAGTGTTAAAAGTCATAGAGCGGCTATTAATCGCAAATGCAAAAAAGTTGGAGGAGCACACTACTTCGTTCTCAGTGTTTTATTTCAGCAAAAAGACATACAACGTTTCGGGGGATACAAATCCCCCCCGAAACGTTGTATGTCTTTTTGCTGAAATAAAACACTGAGAACGAAGTAGTGTGCTCCTCCAACTTTTTTGCATTTGCCATATTGCTGTGGCCCTTAAGGTGGAGGGCTGGGAGGATTGCACCTACCAACCAAAGGCCGTGCCATTGAGGTGTGCTGGAGTGTATTTCACTGAAAGTTTTGGCTATTAATCGCACTCTGCTATGGCTCTGTTGGGGAGGTTCACCAGGGCCGCAATCGATCTGGATAAATCTCCCCTCACAAAATTGAGATTAGGTTTGCGTGCATAAATTTTACACGCTAAATCTAATGCAAAACACAGTATAGTTGCCTTTTGCGATACTCACACAGGGAGTTAAAGTTTAATTAACCGATTCACTAGATTAGCACAATTTTAACTACAAAAACATGCTCACTGCTTAACCATTAACGCCCGTGTGTCTCTTTGTAGAACATTGCACGAGGAGCACAGTGGATTCTGTGCTCGAATATTGATGCAATGTAATGGAGGACTTTAGACATTAAATCCAATTCAATGTTTGAACGGACAAAAGACAAATTGGCTTTAATGTCCAATGCCTCAACCGAATAATGCTTTACCATTAATGTTATGCTCACATTTTACAATCAACGTGACAGCTGTGGGTTGGGGAACACATTTTCGGTAACTTCACAGGTAAGTTACTAGTAAGGCTGAGACCCCACTACAACGCATAAAGTCGCACACGATATCCCGAGCATTATCGCATGTGCGATTTCTGTGTGTTGTTGGTCGTTGTTCTGCATGTGTTTTTGTAATTAGCATTATAAAAACGCATGCGTTTGCGTTATAAAATGGTGCATGCAAAACGGACACGCAATCGCATGCGTTTTGGAAAATCGGAAATCGTGGGAACTTTTGCTTTTCCGCAATTTTTTGCATTTCCATGCTAACTAAAATTACATGTGCAATTGCGTGTGGAAAAGCACAAAAAACGTGTTGGTGTGGCCTGGCACTTCAGTAGTGTAAAGCAAGCATAAGTCTATAACCACAAAAACCTGAAAATAAGCACTTAAGTTGTAGTTTAGACACCATTGGGTGCTGGTCCCAGGTATACTGCAAATTACTAGGTAACAGCAACCTTATATGAAAGTTATATAGGAGACCATGCAATCAGGCAAAAATTGCTCACTTATCCATCCAATCCTGTTTTTTGCCCAATTTTGATGAAAAATGCTGGTCACAGAAAAAATTCTAGGCAATATTTTGAACCAACTAACTGAAATATTGCACCAGGCAATCAATTGGGTAAAAATACTAGCCCATGTACACAGCCTAAAAGTGATAAGGCCCATACTGCAAATTGTAAAGCAGTCTAAAGAAAGAGGTCTAAAAAAAACGTGCAAACAACAATTTCCATACAGGCGTGATGCATGCTTAGCAGTATCCAAGCAGCTAGTTCTGTGTGAAATAGAGAAGGGAGGGGAGTGTTTTCTAAACATCATTTAGAAATCTGGCAAGACCGCTCACTAAATGATGACGGGGGAGCCTTTACACATAGACAAACATTGGTTCCCCCCCTGTAAATAAGGTGTAAATAAGGACAGTTTTTCTTCCCTCCCCTTCACTCCTCTTCTTCCACCCATTAATAATACCTAGTGTGAGGGTCTAAAGTCCTCACCCTTGAGTACTTTATTGATCAGCTGTTATACTTTCATTACGTTTCCCTCCGGTCCTCCTCCAACTTACCTCTGCAGTCCGTGATAGAGCCAATGTGAGGAAGCATCTTTCCATTGGATGGATTGAGTGGCCAGGGAAATTTCATGTTTAAAAAAACAGCTTATTGATAAAATACCCAGGGGTGAGGATTAAGTTCACTTAATTGATAAAGGGATGATTCAGTCGGAAAAAAATTCGGCAGTTCTAATAGATCACGAGGCCAACGGTGGACATTTGACGTCCTCTGGAACAATCAGAACTGCAGTATACCCATTACACGTCGGTACCAACATGATTGTCCCTGACGGACACATCATGAGCTGTCATAAGCCCCACCCCCCAAAAAAATCTTTTGAAAGCTAAATATTCTGGATATCCACAATAGGGTGTATTTGAGTGTCGGGTTACCCCTCTCTTATGCATCCATCCAACATGCATTGAGAATTAATATCCATTAAACAATAGGCGAGGGGGTAACAGATAGGCTGAGGCAGAATAACTGCCAACAGCTGTTTATTACATGCCGCAAGAAATAAATGTTTGCAGTTATTCTGCCTCAGCCTATCTGTTACCCTCTCTCCTATTGTTTAATGAACTTTTGTAAAGGCAGTAACATGCCTGCAACCATCCTCTTTGCTCTCCTCTGTCTATGTAAACCTTTGGGTGAGGCCACACTACAACGCTTAAAAGTGCATCATTGTGACTTAGCCCTTAGGGAGAGAAAACACTTCCTTTCAGGTTTGTGGCTAGCTTTAAAAACCATAAATAATTTTGATGTGGCACCTCCCCTCTAACCCAGCAGTAGGATACAAGTGGGCATGCTCAACACATCTATGAAGCACAGCAATGGTGCCAATTATATTACAGCTCATAGTTTAAGCAGGAAGCACCATACTGCTGTAAGTTTGTACAGATTGCAGCTAAAAGCATTATACTCAACTAATTTTAAAGGGCCACTATACTCACTCACACAACTTTACATTATCTGAAACTACAATTTGACAAGTAAAATGGTGGTACTCTCATATTTACATGTGCTTTCTTTGTCATTGAATTATTGTTTAGTGAGTGCTCCTTATTGCCCCCAACTCCCTTACTCACTGCCTTCTTTTAGTGTCTGCGACACTTATAAGTTCTGCACAGCCTCACCATGGACACTGCTCTGCTTACACATCTCCCCCTCCCTCCCCCCTGCTTTCTTTTTTTTCTCTGCTGATTCTCTTAAATGTTGCAGAAAGTGTGTTGGCAGGCAGCCAAAGATCTTAGTAAGGTCAGGGATGAGGCACGTTATCATTTTTGCTTCTGGAGTGAATGGTCTTTCCCTGTAAATGCTGTTGTTTCAAATGATGATTTCCGAGACTACAGCTCCGATTTTTTTTTTTTAGACATACCCTTTAAAGGTAAGAGAGTGCTCTTTTTAATAGAAGCACTTATATTGAGACCACAGTTGCTCTTTAAAGGTTCAAATTATCCACAAAATTATACCAAGCTGTTGTCTTGGGCCCAGAAAACTTTTTGTCAAAAAATTGCCTAAATTTGTCCAAAAATATTAATCATGTTGGTAATTCTGAGTGATATTGGTGCAATGTACAAAAATCGCACCCAGCAAATATAACAATCCTCATGTTTTGACATACATACCAGGGTTGACAAGTGTTTAAAGGAGAACAATAACAAGTGGTGAATAACATTTTAACAAACTATTCACAACTACTTACCATGTCGACACCTGCTGGGATGAGCTGTTTCTGTGAATTAGATGTGTGGCATTGCCCTGCCCTCACTAGACCAGGGATAAAGACGGGCATATTAATGAGGTCCTGTCCCCTTCCCAGAGATGGCATGTTTGCAGGGTTTACAGACTGAATTATCAAAAACCATGAAACAGATTTAATTACGATTACCAGCTATACAGCTGGCAGAAAAGCAATGAGGTGGATTTAAAATTTTATGTATCCTTCTTTGCAATGGATTTAGACTAAGATGAGAGCACAGAAACAAAATAGAATATATATTATATATTTTATATATATTGGTCTGGGTGCTGCTCCACATGAGAATATACAGTCGAAAACAACAGGCGCACTCTAAAGGTTCGTACACACCCTCTTTACTTCATTGCTAAATAGAATGAACATCTCTCCCCATTCCAGGGAAGCTCTTTATTTTTCTCACTCGACATCCTCAATCAACAGGGGATGGGGCCATCTCACTGGGTTAATTAAAAAATAAATACCCTGAACAGGATTACTTATCGTGTTGCCATTAGTAGAAAATAAAGGCCAAAGGTCATTCCATTCACGTGATTTAATGAAAGGTCCGATAATGTGCGATTATTGTGTGTTGTTGTCTACATTCCCAAGGCCACAACCTCCAGTTATATAGTGTGAAAGAAATACCACAGATTCAGGGCTAGGCAACACTGGCCTGTTTGTAACACGCTTATATCCGTTACCATGTGCAGTGCATGTGTTAGGGCACATTTTATGCACTAAAATATAATTTTGGGGGAGCATGCGATAATTTGTTTGTGAATTGCATGTACTCTAATAATGGAATATTGATGGATTCACAGCACAAGCGCATGGTAAAGCAAGTGAAATGCTCTACATTGTGATTGGGCATTTCACACACGTTACCAATGCGTGAATAATGTGGTCGCAGCCTCTGAAAGAATTAAGACACTATTCAATAGAAGTTAAAAATGGTGCTAATTTTGCCCCAACCAATCAGATCTTATTTAACATTTGAAATCTAACAACTGATTAGTTGGGGCAAAATTAGCACCATTTTTCACAATAAGAACTTTTATTGAATTTCCCTGTTAAAATCATAGCCAGGTTCCGTCTGCTGCCTATCAGCTGGTCTAGGGATACAACTGATTGAGTGGTCAGATTCAGAACTTTGATCTCTTGGCCTATAAAATGTATTTAAATCGCATGTTTTCTCACACTGATCAGTAACATCTTGGCTGCCTGTACTATGGAACTACAATATGGTTCTATGTCTTGCTGCTGGCTTGGTAACATTGTTCTGGAACCTGCCTGTCTGGCGCTCTGATTCCTACACAGCACCTTCCACTGAAGTGGAAAACTAACTTCTGTGTAGACCAATCACTGTGCTATCAAAGGGAACCAATCGCAATGTAGAAATCTACATAATACAACACTGACTCCCTTTCAGTCACAGAGAAATCAGGAACTCTCAATTGGATTGTTTGGCTCCATTTTGGGTTGTGTAACCAGTTCTACTTACCATTCTGTGCCGGGTCCATATACGATTGTGTGCCAGGGCCATATAACATTCTGGGACAGGCCAACATACAATTATATACCATCATTCCAGGTCTATATAACATTCCATACCAGTTAAATGTACCATTAAATACCGGGTCTATACACCATTCCATGCCAGGTCCATATAGAATTATATACCAGATCTATATAGCATTCCATACCAGGTCCATGCCAGTTCCATATAACATTCCACACTAGGTCTATATACCATTCCATGCTGGGTCCATACAACATTCCATACCAGGGCAATATACCATTCCATGCCAGGTCCAAATAACATCCAACACTGTGTTTAGGTAACATGTTACACCAGATCTATATACCATTCCAAACCAGGCCTATATAACACTCCATACTAGGTCTATATAACATCCCATGCCAGGTCCATTTAACATTATGCACAGGGTTTATATAACACCAGGTCTATATACCACTCCATGCCGGGTCTATATACTATTGTATACTAAGTCTATATACCATTCCATTCCAGGTCTGGGTCTATATACCATTTCATGCCAGGTCCATATAACTTTTCATACCGGCTCTAAATCATAGATAAAATAAAGCTAGAGGTTTATTGTGATCAGTCTAGTTCGTTTCTAGTGTTTGGCTGCTGAGGATTGTCAGTAGATCGATGCAGAGAGGCCCGAGAGGATTTTCCTTCTTCCTGCACTCAGAGCCCCAGACTGTCTGACTTTACATTGCGGGTCCCAATTTCTCACCAACAACCCAGACCGATAGAGAAAGAATTAATGACCAGGGCCCTAAAGGGACCAGCTTAACCTCTTCATTAACCCCAAGGAAACTGTAGTTCGGGCAATTCCAAAGCTCCTGATTACACAGGGAGTAAAATGGCAGTGATGACAGGGCACGTGAATAATGTAACCAGACGTGGCGTTCCGGACAATGCCATGAGAGGGTTAAACGTTTCAAGTTATTCTATGCGCATCGCAGTGCTGAGTGGCTTCAATTTCCTCCTCACACCACCTGCCCCTGTCCATTAATTGACAGTTATTATGTCATTAATAGGGAGATCTAGTGGGAGGGGATATCATATCGCTCAATATCTGAACTCACTATGGGATTAGGATAAGATCTATATAGGAGCAGCATTACAATGGCAATTGCCCCGCTTGGTGCTTGGATATTGCCTAGTGACAGAACATTTCTGTTCCCAAATAATAAGTCACTTAGCACAGCGCTGCTCCATCCCAATGTAAATAAGCCTGTCTAGCACAGTGTTTGGTCCTTTTTTCACGCGCTGTGTTTTGCGATCCAATAATGTATGAGAATCACTAGTGCATTACAATTACAGTGGCCCCATTGTATGCACTGTGCTGCCATGTTTTGCGAATCGTGTGCACTCCGATAACCGCGGTAACATGCATGAAATGCGCTGAATTGCGATTGTGCATTTTACGTGTTACCGCCACAACCTAATGGGATCTTTATATTTATATATGTATGGCAATATAGTTATTATATCCGAGTCATTACACCAGGTATTGGGGAATCAGGGTAGAGCGAGAGTGCTATAGCTGATCTAACACCCCCTTTCCTTATTAGCCCGCTGTTGGTTCTATGTTCCTCGGCACAGGGACAGTGAGACAGTAGGGTTAACCGAGGCTCCATTCATAAGGAGGCGTTTGATGTGGGATGATCGTGCCTGTGACTGGGTTTTCCTCGTTTAGCAAGAAACAGCCTCGAGAGCGCCTGATTGATTAGACGTCCCTCCCCCAAAGCCCTTTATTCCCCCATCCCCCTCCTCCTCCTCGGATCAGCAGGACACAGATCCCCCGGGGGGAGGCAGGAGAGGGAAGCAAAGCGCCATCTCATTATACAGCAAATGGCCGGCAGCGCGATATTAAACCTGCTCCGCTGTCTTCCAGCTACTGTAAGGGTTTAACCCTCTCCTACACCGGGCTCGGCCCTGGGAACATTTACCAGCGAGGCCCGATTCATTGCAGAATGTCAGGTTTAGATCGGGAGCCGTGGGAAACTTCCCATGCAGCGCTAAACAGAAATGACAGATCTTATCTGGGCGACTTCCCAAGACCCGCAATGCATAAATCCCGTATTAAAGGGACACTAACCAATTAGAAAAATGATGCTTGCTTGACTTTAAAAAGGGATTTGCAGTCAGTTGCACAGCTGCTACAATGCTAATAAACATAACATGGAATTTTATATTTGCGTTGCTTTCATGCATTTCTTGCAACGGTTGCATACTCTGATTTCCGCGTGCCATCCTAGCTGCATCACTGCAAGTGTTTGAGTGACTAAAGCTGGTATACACATTCCCAACAATGGGCCAATCCCGCATCAGGAACGATCGTTATCGTTCTAAATGGAATATTTCCCTCTATAGACCCCTATATTAAAGTATACGGACTCACCCGCAATCGTACTTTATATAGGGAGAACTATTGTGTCTGTACTCTGATGGTAAATGCAGATTATGTTTGTCATCTTCGATGGATTGATACAGTGTGTACCCACCTTTAGTCAAAATACATAGCCCTGGTTGAATCGCTTGCTCTGCACTAAATATTGCGCTACATTTTAGCAAGAAAATTAATCCCTTTTCAATTGAGGAGTAAACGCCCTGCAAAAGATCACAACTTGATGTACTTTCAGTATTGTATTAAAGAGTATGTCCATCAAAAAAGTAAGTTGGTTTCTATCTGATTTACTGAAGAACAGGAGGTAAACGCACTCTCGTACCTCCCGTTCTTCAGTAAATCTTACAGGAGAGGAGGTGGCACTTACCCGCGGACCCGCTCCAGCGCCGAATTTTCCGACGCATCTCCAGTCCTTTGCACTGTGCGCGCATGCGCACACAGTGTGAAGGAGCGAGGACGCTTTGGAGACTGTCAGTGAAGTGAGGATATTGCTAAATGGGTTGGACTGGATTTGTTTTTATTTAACCTAAAATACTATATTACACATTGCATTTTCCCCAAGGAATCAACAGGAGTGAGACAGATACTTGTTTTTTTTTAAGTGACTGAAATGTGTATTTGGCCCCTTAATGTTCCTGGTGGGCCCCAAGAACCTTATCCGACACTGCATTAATAGCCCTGTATGTTATTTCCTGCTTCAGAAGCCTGTGTCTGCCTGGCTAAAAGAGGGCAATGCAATAAAGGGAGCTATTCCTGAATTAGTGTAAAATCCACCTTACACTCATTTGTTGGTGTTGTGCCATAACTTTTTAGAAAAAGCACAGCACACCCGATACAATAAACTAAAAGTTAAAGTTTTGCTCTACTTTCTAGCACAAAACTTAGACAGAGGTGCAATATATTGGGCTATCCCTTAAATGAGTCCCTAATGCACTATTGGGTTATGGCTAGGCCACACTAACGCGACTTCTCACAAACTAACAATCATGCTTGTGATCCGTTAGCGTCTGAGGATCGCAGCACAATGCATGTTAATGTGGGTGGCCACATTATCAGGGATATTCAATAAAAGTTCTTATCGTTAAAAATGGTGCTAATTTTTTTCCCCAGCCAATCAGATGTAAGATTTCAAATGTTAAATAAGATCTGATTGGTTGGGGCAAAATTAGCACCATTTTAAACGATAAGAACTTTTATTGAATCTCCCCGTATGTTTTCCAAGCAAATTGCAATCACCATTTTTTTTCATGCTCCAATTGCGCACACTATTGTCCACATCACAGCACAAATGGACAGTAAGGGCTAGGCCACACTAGCGCGATTTTGATGTGTTTGTGCATTTTTTCGACCATTGCAATTGTGGCAACGCACCAAAAGCGTGCAATTTCGGGTGCAATGCGATTGCGCATCCATAGGCAAATGCATGCAATCTGCATTGTTATGCGTAATTGCATGTGTTTCCTTAAAAGAAAAAAGTGCAAACGCATCAAAACCGCACCAGAATCGCACATGCAATCGCATGCGATTGTGTGTGCGGCACAGTATGGCCGTGCCCTGAGGGCTAGGCCCCACGGCAGTGTTTAAACACGCAATCCGATTGCAATGTGAGTTAAAAACCACACTAGTGTGGGCCAATTGGTCAGGTCACACTGGGTGCACTGCTTTACAATCTGCTTATCCGAATGCAAGTGATCACCATTTTTTTGTGAATAGTGTGCGCTCCATTACGCGGATCACACAGGAAAACGCACTCACACTTTTCGTTCAATGCTGGTATAGTGTGGCCTCACCCTAATGCATATGCTTTTCATAGGGTGGCCTCAGCCTCAGCCATTTCCAAAGCTTTTTAGAAACAGCGCACTAGTGTGTGTCCGGAAGCGGGCGCGTTAACACTTGCAATTGCACACGTGTTCCTGGTGCACGTGTTGCTGTGCATGCGCGATTGCCCAATGTTTCAAAATCGGAGAGCATACGTTTGCGCAAAAAATGTAGATCACAAGCTCCGATTAAAGCATTGTACACACAGCGCACTAGTGTGGCCATATCAATTGGCCTAGCCCTTAGCGATGATTTTTGCACTACTTTTTTGTTTTTCTTTTTCTATTAAACCTTGCAAATTACCTTACCCCACTTCTGAAATGCTAAAAAAAAGGTTGCAAATTGATTACTGCCTTACAGGAGCGCAACAAAGTAAGCATTGCGTTTACATGCTGCATTGCAATGTTAGGTTTCGTGCACGTGTTGGCTTTTGCCTGGCAACAAATGTTCAAAGAATAACTGCTTTTACATGTGTAGCAGCTTCCGCCTGCATCGTTTGTGATCTGTCTTTTCGGATCAATGAACGATGCCAGTTATTACACACGTACGATTGTCAGCAAAAGCGATCAGCCATCTGTCTCTACCAGTCTACAGAAATGTTACGTATGTACGGAGTTTGAGTTGCTCTGCCCCTCCCTTGAGGCAGACAAGATAGAAATCTGCATAATTTTCAGCATGTTATTTAGTCCCACAGTTTTCAAACTTATTCTTAATTGACAAAATACATTTTTACCTCCATACAACTGCACTTTAATCACTGCACTTTTGCATAAATACCATAGGCTTTCCAGTGTATGTTGTTACAGAATTTAGAGGGCATACCTTTAAATTCTGAAACAAGCTCACACTCACCCTGGCCTCTGTTTTCCTCTTCCCATGAGACACCTGGTTTTGGGACCCTCCTCTTCCAAATAGCCAGAGCTGTAGTCAGTAATACTCAAGTATAGCCAAACCTTTAAAATTGCACATAATCACCAAGTTTATACCTCGACTGTTGCCCACTTTTATTTCCTTGAAACAACTTTAAGGATTGTACACAAGTCCTGCACAATAATAGTCTGTGTGCTGTGCAGTTAGATCAAAAATGACACCTGAACGAACAGCTATTCACAGATGGTTATTGTCATGCATGATCACCTGTAAGTACTAGCCTTTAAAAACAACCACTGGCAAATGACCAAGAGCACCACTCTGGTTGATTTTCTGGCAGAATGAGTCAAGAGGTAGACTTCCTGCTAGGAGCTTAATGGAATGAGGTATGTATGCATATATTCAAAAAATGCCTATTTGGCCAAACCACTGATACATGTGGGACACACTTGAGACTAGGGTTTTTATTGCTAACAGATTTGTGAACTATTCAAGCAGGGTCAGCCTTTGATATAGGCACAACCAGGGGGGCGCCAGCAGGAGGTGTTAGGTCACAGACCTGTAGGTAAAAGTTGTGCATCAGTGCCACAGCCCCCACAGTTACAGTCCTGCAGATCAAATGTATGTCACGGCACCACCCCACAGACAAAGTTTTCTATATGCTGTGCTGTTCTGTCTGTGCATTTAGTGCGTTACGTTTTACGTAATGATGTACGCACAATGTATACACGCACGCATTGCAAATACTGTTAGACAGTAAGTGCAGGTCACAGGCTTGATTTGAAGCAGGTCAAGGCAAGCAGCATTAAGCAGTGTGCACAGGGGAGTGTTTTGGAAGGGGTGCTAGGTGTCCGTAACTAATCTTGCACAGGGTGCTATTAATGCTAAGGCCGGCCCTGTATTCAAGTCCTACTGAATTGAGAAAGCCAATCAGGTGACTAGTGAAAAGTCTTCAAGAACTTAACTTCAGTTGATCTAATTCCATACCGCAGATACACCAGAGACTGGATATATGGTTTCCATAAAGCTATGGATTTAGTTGCCGGATACCCTCTTTCTGTTAACAGTGCTGGTGGTACAAAATGTTTAGAGAAGATTTCTGTACTGTTTGACTCAAAGAGAAAAATAAAACTTTGGAATTATAAAAACTTGTTCAACCTCATTTATATATTTTTTGGGGTTTTCCTTTAAACCCATACCAAGGTGTGTTTCCTGGTTTTGAGAATGAATTAAGAATGTTAAGAGTTTTTGTTATTTTGCCCACAGCAACAATTCCTGCTTTATCACTATTATTTCTACTCTTGAAAGAGTGCTGGTAATTCTTTGTTTATTACTGTTATTACTTACTCATGAAAGACTACCCAGCATTGTTTCTGATCCAGATTTTCTTCTAACATATGCAATGCTCGCTGTCCTGTAATATATATTTAAAAAAAACCCACATCATAAATCTTTGTTTCATAGTCTCTGAATTTTGTGCACATGACCTGTTCTTTCTTGTTATCTTACAGGAATTTGCATTGTCTGCACCTATGTATCTGTCACTTAAAGGGCATGTCCACCCCCCATAAATTACCTTTTCTCAATAGGCCCTTTAAGGTGCTGAAATATTTTTTTTGTGGCCTAAAAGCTATAATGCCTGTCAATCAAACCCGTATACACAAGTGAACAGCACATCAATTTTAGGGTAACTCACAGTATGAGCAGTTCCTTTACCAACAGTTTGACAGGTCATGTGCTTTTTCTGTGCTTGGACGAGCAGAGTTAGGCTAGGTCCACACGAATGATCGTGTGGACCATAGGAGGCTGCACGATTGGCTGAAATGTACCAACATGTCTGATGATAATTTTTTCCATTTTGGATGAAAGAATGACCAGTCAACAGCAGGTAAAAAAGTACCCACCGATATTTCAGCCCAGCTAACTGAAATATATCTATTAGTTGGGTCAAAATATTGTCCTGTGTGTCCCTAGCCTTAAAGGGACAGTTCAGTGGAAATTACTAATATTTGTTAAATTGTTAGTTTGTGTAATGCCTTCTTAGTTATTCTACATATTCTCTCCCATTTTGAAAAAAATTAGTTGATTTCCGGTGGCTCAGTGGTTAGCACTGAATTCCTGAGTTCAATTCCACCCTTGGACACATCTGCAAGGAGTTTGTATGTTCTCCCCATGCTTGCGTGGGTTTCCTCCGGGCACTGCGGTTTCCCCCACATTCATAATTCAAATCAATGTGCTTAGATTGTAAGCTCTTTGGGGCAGGGCCCCGGCGCTACGGAAGATGTTGGCGCTATATAAAAATCCACAATAATAATTATACCCATTGCTGTTCCCTGCTGTTGACATTAGTGAGCTGACATTTCAGGTTCTAACGGTCCTTCTTCTTTCCAGGATGCCCCACATCCTTGGAATGTTCCTAACAGTAATTTCTACTGATTGGCTGTTGGATGAGTCAAAGATGCTCAGATCTCTACTGAGCAACTGAATCAACTCAGGCGCTGGGTCAAGGGCAAGACCATAACGGTCTCTACTAGGGGCCCAGCAAACAGGAAGTCACTATTTCGGTTGCATTTATTTATACACAGACAAATCTGTTGAATTGGCAGATTAAAGTCATTGGGATGAAAAATACTGCTCTTTTTTTCTGAAAAGTACATGTATTTGCACTGAACTTCCCCTTTAAAGCTGGTACATACAATGCAACATTTCGGTCCGATCAACTAATAGTTCAGTGTATCGGTCAATCGGGCTGAAATGATCACATGGATTTTCATCCGTGTCTGACCGACAGTTTGTCCAAATCAGATGAAAGGAAGATCGGTCATGGTAAACTGTCTGCCGCGGGCACTATTGCCGCGGGTTTTCTTTGAGTGACTTTGAGTATGTGAGGGTACAGATAAATTGTATCTATGTATATGTTTATTTATATAGGGCCACTTGGGGACACAGCGCTGTACAAAATAGACAATATGTGACTGTCGTAGCACTATTCCATTGGAATCTGTTGGTAATATGCAACAATTTGCATACATAATCAAATGATTGACCTTGACATACTCTGGGAATAACTATGATTACAATTGGCTCAGTTTACTTAACACAGGATATCGGTTATTTAGTGACCAATGGTAATAACAGGTAAGAAGCAACAGATCCTACAGCAGACATTGTTTCTTTGGTTGGTTATTTTCACAGTATACTGATCCCCATAATTGGCTAATCCTGTCATTACAGGATCTTAGCTGCAGCTCTGTACTGAAAAGTGACCTCCCCTTCATTTAAATGCAACAAAAATCCGCACTAACCTATTTGGAGTGATGTACCACATTTTAGCATGGTTTAAAGACACGTTCTGCAGAGGTTGCCGCAATATATGATGTTTTGCAAGTCTTCAAGACACAAGCAATGTACTAAGAATTAATAGTGGAACATTCTTATAGCAGGACATTCTTATAGCAGCAAATACCAGGTTTTAAAATGCACACAAAGCACAAGACTGGAATTAGAATGTATTACAAGGAACTATTGACCTACTCCATTTGGATAACCAAGTAGAAAAGAAGCAATGGTGTCTCTCAGTGCATTACACTATATTTAAGGTTTGTGAACTCTGGATGATATTTTTTGCACATATCTGTCTGAATCTTGTGCTCTAAAAAATGTGCAAAACCATTTTGTTAAAGAAGCAAAAAAGAATAATCAGTTGACGGACATCCGCTATTTCTACAAGCGCAAAAGCACTTTCTTTGTATGAATTTGCTGTGCTTCTGCTGTCTGCTTTGAGGTCTTTTAATATCTAATTAGCCTGCTGATTAGAATATATGTTCGATTTGCCTAATCAAAGATACATCTCATCTAGCTACTTTGTTGTGTATGGGCTGAAAATTACTTCCTGTTGGCATCAGCTCCCTCTACTTTAAGTTCCTGGTGTGATTGGGCCATGTATGGGCATTGGATTGATCAATTACATGGCAGTGTATGCGATTGCCACAGTTGGAAATCACTGAAATCTGTTGGGATATATGCAATGGCAGTAGCATTCATATGGGGGGCTTTAATGTACATACAGACACTAGTTATATGTTGCCTGACCCAACCATTCATGATCACATCAGGTGAAAAATTCAGTGCCTGACAACAAAAATGATCAATTGCTATTTCCCACCCAGCAGGGGGGTTTTACAGATCATTGTCCCCCCTCTCTATAGAACAGAATAGGTTCCTTGGCTTCATTCATATAACTGTTGCCTGGAACCATCACTAGCAATCCTTTTAGGCGACAATTATCTAAATGTCTGTACCCAGCTTCAGCGATGATTAGTCTGCTTCGTGGAGGAAGAGCGGGAGGGAGATAGAGGGAGAATAGAGAGAATTATCTAATGAGTTACTATGCATCTTCCTGTGCTAAGGAGAGGGGGACTAACAGTGAGAGTAACTGCACAATGTTTCTCACAGGTACATCAATGGTTAGGAATTACTTGAAAAAGCAAGCAAAAGAATGTTTAATAATGAATTATTATTATTTCAGTTTTATAAATCAGGGGGAAAATGTTTTAGCCCAAGGACAGACTTCCAGTATTACAGTTCTTCCTGAAATATACTTATTATTTGCCCCAAAATGTAGTGGAAAGGAGCATCTGTAGGGGAATGGGGGATTCAGGAATAAGCGCAATAAAGGGACACAAATGCTGTTTAAAGGAAAACATATCTGAGCAGGTTTATATTGCAGTAATGCCACAGCAGTGTTTTTTTTTTTTTTCAGCAGGTTACGAATCGGACGAAATATCAATAGTTTTTGGATTTTTAAATGAATTGCTGCTTTACAGTTTATTGGGGGGGGGGGGGTTAGCAGTGCAAGGCAGGACATTTCAATCTATTCTTCCCATTTAAATAATGCCAGATGGATTGAAAATGTAATCAAAAAAATATTATTCTCCCTCTTTACAAGGCACTGGTAAGGCCTCATCTGGAATATGCGGTGCAGTTTTGGAATCCAATATACAAAAGGGACATCTTGGAAATTGAGGCGGTTCAGAGAAGGGCAAATAAATTAATAAGGGGAATGGAGGGGCTTGAATATGGAGGCAGATTAGACAGGTTAGGGCTGTTTACATTGGAGAAGCGACGTTTGCGTGGGGACATGATAACCTTATACAAATATATTAATGGGCCATACATACTTTGGTGCATTGTTCACTAATAGGTCATATCAGAGGACTCGTGGACATCCTTTAGGAAAGGTTTCTTTACAGTGATAACAGTGAAACTGTGGAAATGTCTTCCAGCAGATGTGATAATGGCAAGTTCATTGAATAGCTTTAAAAAAGGCCTGGATAAGCTCCTAAAACTAAATAATATTGAGAATTACTGGTATTAATGCATATAGATCTGGTTGATCCAGGGATACTTTCCGATTGCCGTTTGGAGTCAGGAAGGAATTTTTTCCCCCTTTTTAGCTGTTTTTTTTGCCTTCCTCTGGATCAACTGTTAGGAATGGTTAATAAAAAAAATTAAAAAAAAGAGAGGGTGGATAGGTTGGACTTGATGGACGTATGTCTTTATTCAACCTTAATTACTATGTTACTATCAGAAAAAAAAAAATCAGCCTGTGTATGGCTTGTTTAGGTGTTAGGGCCTGTTTATGGTAAATCCATAAATAAGCCCTCTAAAAATTTTGTTGTGTTTACTAGCTCCAAAAATGAATGTTAACAGCCCGTTTGTTTGAGTGCAGACATTAGTTATCAAAGAACCAAAGAGTCTATTTATCAGCAATGTATATACAAACGTGACATTGTATATCTTCATTTGACACTGCAAGGCACTTACAGTATACATTTAAATAGTAAGCAGGGTGATTACTAGAGATAAGATCAGAATGCAACAGGCTCCATTTTTATCTTGAAATAGGAATTATCAGGGGGAAAGTGCTAAAGATGAATTGGTTGAATTGCTTTGCTTGTTGATGTAAAGCCAGGTGGTCCTCATACACTCAAAACTGGTCTGTGCCATCACTCCGGTTTCTCCCTATAGATGTGCTATGGAAATAGAAATCTAAAACCAGGATTGTCTGAGCCCTTGCAGTATAACTGGAGCCATCTGGCCATCCTATTAATCATACTGTGCTATGAGACTGTCAGTTGCCCAGGGATGCATTAATGTAGTTCACGATCTTTGGGCATAAAAGGGGTTAAAGCAGTGAAGTTGTCTTCAAGTGCCATTACCTAATACCCGTAAGCTGCCAGTAATGATGCTTAATAGAAGTGGCCTATGTCACTTCAGCTGAATGCTTTAACAAAAAAAAAATTCAGTGTCTTTGGACAGCCTAAAGTGTACTAGATTTGGCTTCATATTATGGACTCGCCATCCAATAATATTATATTATTCAGACACACACACGGAACAATTCATGAAAGCCCAACCTGCTTTCTGCCAGTTGAATAAAAGAAATGAACCTTGGGACCCAGCAGGTAAATGTGAATTTCTGGGCGGGCCTTGGGCTCCATGTTGGCACCAACCAACCCAGACCACCAGCTAGTGTCAGCCCACCCCACTCACCGCCATAACTCATACCCACTTTTTTTGTGGTGCTGCAAGAAGATATAGAGGGCATCTTTAAATGTTTGTCTTGAGCGATAAAAGGTCTAGAAATGCACCTGCCAGGGTGCCGCTATTGTGGCCCCCAGCCTGTTCATGGTTGGGCACCCCTGGTCTAATTAAAATATTCTTTAACACTGTAGATAAAAGGCTTTTTCATCCTTATCCTGAAAAGGTCACAGAACCAGACAGGTTTTTTTTTTAATTAGAACAACAAACTTAAGGAACTAGCAACCTGCGCACCTCAGTTTGGTATGAAACCCAACTCCTACCATTCCTTTTCCAAGCAGAGGTAGTGCGGATCTTTGGTGGAAAACTGCAAGTCATAGTGCCACAAAAAGAGGATTTACTAAGAACAGTAAAGTGTGATATTAAATATCAAAAGTTTTTTAGGTATTTTGATTATCTTGTGCCCTCATATGCCATTTATTTGGAGGTAGGGTCAGAACCAACCAAACTAAACATGACAACTTTGTAAAACTGAATTCAGGGGTAATAATATATTAGAAAAACAATGCTCACCACACAGGTGCAAATGATAGGTGGAAGGGGAATAATAATCCTTTATGTATCTAAGCAACTGGTAACCAAGCGACACCACAATTCTATATATAGTGTAATTGGCTAATATTTTATTTAAAAAAATATTAATGTAAAGAAGAATGAAACCCAAATTAACATGGGCTGATACAAGTCAATAATACACACAATAATCTTCTACACACTTATGAGTTGGAGGGAAAGGCTGCAGCTTATTTTATTATATACATTTGAAATTCATCAAATTAAATTTGGGCTTAATCCTTAGCTCTTTTAAGGTCTTTTTTCTCAAACCTTTCTCAAGCTTAAGAAAGGTCTGAGAAAAAAGGACAGAAACGTCACTGTTTTTTGAACCCTCAATAAAATGGTGAATGAAGGCCTAGTTGTGCACCTTGACTATATCGTTTTGCAGTGTATCGGGGGATTCTGGGTTGGGTGGGAGGGAGACCCTTCCTTGTCGGCTTAGGCGGAAAAGGCCGATTTCCGTTGGGTGCCACTTTTTAAACCCCCGCGGCTAGCCTCGGTCTGAATTGCCGGTTGTCGACGGGCCAGGTAAGTCCCTCTGCGTGTGGAAAGAGACAGGGGTGGGAGGGGTTAGCCCATGCTTCCATGGCTAGACCCAATGCTGCCCATAAGTCAGGCTGGTGAGTCGGGCCTGACTACATTACTTGAGAAATACACTTGTCTCAGCAAACCTTCTCAGCTTGGAAGACTCTACTAATGTGCCATTTTCCTCTGTAAGCTCACTGTTGGTTCTGTTTGTTCCATAAATCAAAGACTGACATTTCCTGTCTGCCAGCAGTTATTTGACTTTATAGCATTTACTGCACATGTGCGATCTCAACCCCCACCTCTACTCGGAGATCATGCTGGAAGGTGAAGAGAGGTTCACTAATTCATTGATTTACATATTCCTAGTAGCAGTGTTGTAGTGTGAATTTCTCTAGCTCTCCGTCAGCAGCAATATTACCTTCTGAAAGGGGAATGTTGGAGGGAAGTGAGAGTATGTTTTTGTAATATTTCCTACAGACAGCACTCCTGCTTCAACAATTTTATAGAATATCTATGCAGCATTCCCATTAAATAAGGTACACTCATTAGAGATGCATTGCAGAGCTGTGCTAAGATCAATTTATTTTTTATAACCCCATCCCCTGCAGCTCTGCACCATATTGTTTAAAAGGGGAATGTTGGTCGGTATGTAAAATTATGTCATACCCCTTAATATTCCCCTTGATGGGTACAGTATTGTCAAGCTATATTGTCAACTACCTGCATCTCTGTATAATGTTGCTGCTATAAGTTTACCAATTAAAGGTGTAATTTTGAGGGAGAGGGATATTCATTTGTGTTCTATAAAACTGATGCAGCAGGAGGGCTGTCTGTGGGATGTTTTGCATAAACAAAAACACATCTTCCTACCCTCCAGCCAGGAAACACTTAATAAATGTAATTAGCAGGGCTACACTGATTGCAAAGTGATTGCAATTAAACAACATTTCTAACTCAGCAGTTAATAGTTGTTTTACTGATCCGTTAACCCTGCCTTCAACATTCACCTATGAATAGGTGCACTATTGAGAAATGCATTGCACAGAGCTGTGCTAAAATTGGGTTCACTTCATTATGCTCCCCCTGAAGCTATGCGCCAGGTTGTTTTTATAAGAGTACCTTCATCACTCTTACAATGGTTGTCATCTCTCCCCTTCCCGTTTAAGACCCAAACAGATAGGAAATCGATATGTTGCAGTGCTAAGTGACATTGCATTAAATTACATACAGGGTTATTCAATAAAAGTTCTTATCGTTTAAAATGGTGCTAATTTTGCCCCAACCAATCGGATGTTAGCTTTCAAATGTTAAATAAGTTCTGATTGGTTGGTGCAAAATTAGCACCATTTTAAACGATAAGAACTTTTATTGAATCTATCTGATGGTGTATGGCCACACTAATATCAATGTTAATATCAATGCAACTTTGCATAACACTTCTAAAAATATATTGCAGCAATACACACTTCTATAAATGGTATAGGTGCACAAATAAACACATAAAAAGACACCGCCTCATGCAGAAAAAATGCTCATACATAAAAAAAAGTTAAACAGGTGGTTGCTTTATAAATACATATTTAAAGGTATAACAGCTTGAGGTCCATTCCAGCAAATTAACGAACAATGCCGACCGAACATGTGGCCACACGTTTAATCCTGCACGGATTGCAAATTTAACTACATTAATTCTAATTCAGCCATGCAGTATGTGTTATTAGGTGTGACATGTTTCACTCTTTCCATGGCGTAGGTGATGGGATTGGTAATAATGTTTGCTATTATATTTAAGCTGAAACAATAGCAAGGTCCCACTATGTGTGCAGCATTGTGCAGACTGTTTTGAGTGCGTTTACGAAAATGGATTTATCCACGTTTCCGCTCCGTTTCCGTGCGTGTGCAGTTTTTGAAAAATCAACAGGATACTGCAGAAAACAAGTCTGTTCTTATAGACTATTATTAAAGTGCGATTCTGACACACACGGACTGAAAGTCGTGCACGTATGCAGATAAAAAATGGACCACATTGATTTAGAAGGCAAATTATACATACAGTGGGAGCTGATTCTCGCGATTTCCACTATATTTTAAATTACATTGTGATTCGCAAAACGGAATGCAACGCGTATAGTGGGACCAACCCTAACTGTTCCCAAACAACTCTAGTAGCTTACAGTTTGCTATTACTAGAAATGAAGTGCCTCATTCTCCACATATTTGGCCTTGTATTTCAAGGGTCATCCTGTCCCAAATGTATCTGAAACCCACAGCTGTTTTAGCCTTACCATATTGTTGCAAGCTTTCACCACAGTAATACTTCCTGGGATTTCCCATTAAACTACCACCCTCTATCTTAACAGCATGGGCTCTTGTTCTGGCATTTCTCTTCTCTTTGAAACATAAATGCTCAATTATTTACCAGTGGAGCTGAATCTTCTCATTTTTTTAACACCAGACATCAGAGATATATCTTTTCTTAAAATCAGTATAAACGTAACCCCTTTGGAATTGATCATCTCTAGTGCACCTTGTCTTTTGACATGCGATTTCACTATTTTCTATTATGGAAATGCATGCGATTGCGAAAAAAATTGGTGATCATTCTCATGCATTACCAAAATGAACACGCATGCACAATCGCACGCGAATCGGAAATCGCAGGAATTTTTGCGTTCCCGAAATTTTCAGATTATTTAAAATTGCGTGCACAATCGCAAGTGGAATCGTGTGCGCAAACGTGTGAAAAACACGTTAGTGTGACCTAGCCCTAACACCTTTTTTTAAGCAAAATCTATCATTTTAAACAACCAATCCTACTGGTAAAGCACAAATTGAACACATAGAGATACGTAAGTGGTAATCTATGGCTGCTGCTGATACAAAGTACATTTAATTACCACATCATCACTAGTTTTATATTAAAGTGCCATGATGAGATAATGAAAAAAATACCAGCCAGCCAGGTATACATACATGGTGCAAAACACTGGCTCCAAAGCACCACCCACTTTTTTTGTTGGGGATGAGATTACACAGTCAGGTGCAACAGACCATTACTGGTGCCTGATGGTATGGAGAGCCTGATACCAAGAGATTGTTTTTTGTTTTTAATAGAAACTTGTTTGGTTAATCAGCCAAAAATGTCCATACAGCACCACTAATTAGGTGCTAAAAAATATTCAAAGGCCAATTCCCTTTGATAAGGAAAAGAGATGCTTGTAGAAATGTTATCAATAGCCTACTAGTCTTCCAGAGGAAGATACGCTGGAACATTTACTGGATTCAGAGGTAATCGTTGTATAGACACTAGCATTACAACTAGTATAAATATATACAAGGGGATTCCTGCACTCATCCAAGCATAAAATATCAATTTATAATCCAGGTGCCACCAGCCTGTGTAGTTCCATATCCTACACCATATACTTCAGCAATATGTAGAAAGTTCCAGAGCACACTGGGAAGAACATCAAACAGTCTTTATTAATGCAAAGTTTTGACGACGCACAGGCCATCCTCATCTAGGGTGACAACTTTAAATGCCCATACTCACCCCCGTGGAAACCAAGGTCTTCTTTTCAAAGTGCTGCTTTGGTCAATTGAGCTGGCAATCCAAGAAAAAGTTTTAAGCAACACATCAAATAGATGTTTACTTCGGCGACTCATTAGCATTTGAAACAATGGTCTATAATATATGTATACATATTACAAATCAATATTTCTGAATATTCTATAGACAGGGAGGCTCTGGGAGTGCTCCTACTTTTTATTTATAGGATGGATGGATGGTTTTAGTGAAGCAGAATGGAAGAAGGGAGCATTAAAATCTGCGAGGATATGAAACAGTACTACACAAGTAAATAAAGCAGTTAAAGATTATACCTCCCATGCATATCCTGTTACAGTAGATTTCTCTTTTGGGAACAAAAAAACAGGGTAATGTGAGATGATTTACTTGGTGTGAATATTCAATAATCAGAAGGCTCACTGGTCACTGGCAAAGGAAGAAAGTTTACCTGGGTGTGGGGGTGTGTGTGAGGGGATGAGGTTTCCCAAACAAAAATAAAATATTAAAGATTTACTTGTGTCCTGTTAGTACTGCTAGTTGTAATTGTTAATCTTAAAATGCTGCATGGTTGGTAAAATTGACAATCACACACAAGTTAATTGCCAATTACACCCCCCAAATGTATGTTAATTGTCATACAACACACAACATTTATCTAGCTACTTGCAAATGTGGTCTCCAATATGTAGGGAAAACTATTTGGTCAGACAATTTACGATTATGGGAGCACATATATGATGAGATCTCCGCCATATCTAAACATGAGTTGGAGGAACAGAGTGGTATTTTGTGAAAAATCATTAATCACTATAGAGGATACTTTGGATTGGTAAAGCCTAGTGAGAAATAACAATTTTCAGAACTCCATGTTCGTCACAACCGATCGTGCGGTCCATAGGAGATGAAATCACCTAAGATTTTTCACCCAGATCAATATCTGTATTATGTAAATATCGATCGTAACAGAACATCTGTTTGTTTGTACCCTGCCTAAAGGTTCGTACACACGTGCGATCGAGGGTCCCGACCCGCGACGCATGATGTGTATGAACGTTCGTTTCGGCAGATAATCGTCCCGTGTATGGGCACTTTATAGGCCGAAACGGGCGCTCGTTTGGAGATCTGTCCTGCCGGTCGGGCAACGATCCTCAACTGAACGGCCGTTTCGGTCGATAAAGTGCCCATACACAGGCCGATAATCTGCCAAAACAGACGTTCATACACATCATGCATCGCGGATCGGGACCCACGATCGCACATGTGTACGAACCTTTAGACACCTCTTTTGTTTTGAATAAGTTGGACTGCTTCCCTTTCACTATTTAATTGAAGACCAGCATAGATTTTTATAAATCAAAGTTATTTAGTCCCATACCAAATCGAAAAGGGTATCTGGAAAATGTGCCTGTTTTTGTTGGGTTTTGCCATTCATGGCCACGGGATGAGACAATCTTTAACCATACAGTCCCTAGAAAAGCAACCATTACACCACAGCATGTGAACACCATTAATTCAGTCAAAAAACACCTAGAGCCATTCTACATCTTCCGTGCTTACAATTACTGTCACAATAATAATGTTTTTGTGCAGGCTTGAACTTACCCATTCCATAAAATCACATACTGACTGTGCTTGTGGCATAAACTGCTACAAATTCCTTGCCTATAAGCGTTAAGGCAAACCCCTTGCTACTGCTTTCAACATGTTGGAAAGAATTTGTGAGGGCCTTTACAAGAAATAACATCAGCGGCATCGCAAAAGGGATTACACATAAAGGAAATGATTACTACAGACAAATAAAAAGATTTATTCTAAATATAAATATATCTGACAGTGGTGCGAGTTGCTTCATTTTATTCACTATTGGCTATTATTTAAGATAAAAAAAATCACAGAGCGCTAGACCATGGTTCCACTGCCCTGCTCCAAGGATAGGCAGCGGTATGTGTGTATCTCGGTCCATTATTTTAGTTGCAGTGAATACGGTAACTGATTTCATTAATGTTTTAGGCAGATGTTCAATGTAGTTTGTATGAAAGCCATCCTGCCCAGATCCCATCATACATATTTTCTTGCACCAAGCTATAATAACAATTCTAGGAGGGCCACTGTAGGAATAATGGCTTTAGGTCCAGAATATGTTTTTCACCAACTAGCCTTTCCTGGAGGTTGCGAAAATAAAATTTACCTTTGCAAAACATTTCTTAATTAGGTAGCTCAGCATGAAATACTAGGACAACTTTTTGAGTAAACCAATATCAGCATGCGTCCGTCATAAGACAGACATGCACTGAGCCATAAGTCTATGGCAAGGTTAAAATGCCCTGAATAGCTCAGTGAAAAAAATGCGGAAAAGCTGGCAGACGTGCAAATGAGGCCTGTCTTAGAGCTGGAGAACAAGTGACTAATGCTTTGGTGAAAGAACCAGTTTCCTCTGCATTTACACCCCTTCCCCCCCCCCAACACATTTGCCAGCTTCCATCTGAAATAGACACACATAAGTACCCCTCCTAGCTACATCTCCTTACTGCTTCAGCAAAGCCGTTGTCTCCTATTCTATTGAGACACACGGCTCTCACCTTTTCTTTAAGAGACACAGAGGACTCATTGTGAAATCAAAGACACATATCTCTCGCTCTCCCTGTAAATCACACAGACCTTACTCTGTGCACCAGGCACGTACAAACATGCTGATCTTTTCCCATTTATAGGATTTAGGGTCTTGTCTTCATTTAAACGCCAGAATGAGAGGCACAGAAATGACAATTAAATGACCTTGGAAAATAAAGCTTCCGTTTTATAGAGCGAGATAAAGACGTCACTGTCTAGATAAGGCACTTTACATTTATATTTTAAAGGTTCACTGCCAGCCCACAAATACAACCATGCATCTGAAATGAACTCTATTTATCTATATAAATGTCTTACAGGGCTGGTTTTAGGTAAAAAGGCCATTTACCCAAGGTTCCAACATACTATTAATCTGGAACCCATACAATGAGAAAATATACAATTATCAGCACATTTCATATTTCATATTTCTACTGAGTAGCCCAGCATTTCTGTCTTGTCTAGGTCCCAATTTTACTTATTTCAGAATCAAGCAGATGTTAAAAATAAAACAGTGTCTAAATATAGGTGCGCATCAATATAAATAGGTGATTATGTTATTACTATTATTATGGCTCTTCCGTGGCGCTTTACAATTACATAGTCATACATTACATACAGGGTAATACAGGTTATTATATGCATGTTATGTTTTAGTGGTCATTGAGCCTGGTACAATCTGGTCAATTTTGACACCATATTGCTGGTGTCAGTGGTGCAATCGATCGCGTGGTCATTATCTTTATGGCAAACAATAGTATGAAAAATGGTGGTCAAGGCAAGTATTTTTGCCAATATTTCTATAAAACCAACTGAAACATATGGGGCAGTTGATCAGATTTTAACAACCGATGTGTACCTAGTCTTATTCTCAAGGATTCATGGGCCCATAACAGAAAATACAAATTCATGGCTCTTTAGCAGCTACTACTAACATCATTAGACATGTCTAAAGACCTGTACATGCCTGTAGCATGTGAACACGGCTTTACAGAGGACTCTGGTCCAAGGGTTAAGCTTCGTACAGATATAGGATTGTCCCAAAGCAGACATTGTTCAGCCAACAATTGTATGTGTGTGTCAGTTCTAGTCAGCATCGTGCAAGTGTTTGCCTGTGTTATTAATCAGTAGCAACCAGTCAGATTTTAGTTTTTTAAATAGTATACTGCAGTTAGAGAGCATGACTGGTTACTGCACATTAATAGCACAGGCAAACGTCTGCACCTTTTGGTACATAAGCCTTATAATATTTACAATATGCTTAAAGCTCATACACAGGCCGTATAAGGCTGAAATATTTAGTGTTTTTGCACCAATAAATTGCACATGGGGAAGTACCTTTGGACTCAATGTCTTTCTCTTGCTTAAGCTTGGATTCCTACTTCATTGCTTAATGTGCTTATAGCTACTTGTACTTTAGCATTTGCGTTGTCTCATATTTGCCCTCGGTCATATTAGCCCTTCCCTCATTGCTAATAGAATTGACAGGAGTCCATAGGTCTATGAATTGAAGTATTATGGCCACTGTCAGTTGTTAATGACTACTAATGATTATTGATGGAGATTGGGGATCCTTTCCCACCAGAACCCCAATATCTACATTTCTTTTTTTAGAATCACACCAACTATTTACTGGGGAAAAGTGAGATTTCATGATACTGAGCATCTGCCTGCAAATGGAAATCACACAGGAGATACGAAATGTGTTAATGTTGAAACGAAAGCTCAACAGCAAGGAAGGAAAGTTATAACCTAGAGGCTTCCCGCAGGAGCGCACACAGATTAGCTATTCCGAGATTTGTTTAGTGGGAGGGATAGGAAGACAGAAAGAGAAAATAGATTAACTCTTCTATTGACTCGTATGATGTTATTGGAATCCTGTAATATAATAGCTTTAAAATTTGTGGGTTTTTTTCACCAATTTATTAAGATGCTTGCACAACACAAAGCTAAGGTATGCCTTAAGAAAACAGAACACTTCATTTAAAATAGGGCAGCATTGATGGCTTTGCACATAGGCACTTCCCAGCTAAATGCTCAACACAGTCTGTGCTATTACTAATAAACCCTATAAAAGAGCCTCTATAAGTAATGTTACTCGGGAGATTGCAGAGAGAGACCCAAATTCAGTTGATAGGCAACAATTCTGCAGCATAAAACCTCTTCAGTAGAAAGAAAGCAATGGCGGAAGGGAAACTTGCTTGCACAGGTTGATATTACAGACAAAAGAACAGTATGCAGCAAAGGATGTACCGGTAATACTCCTGTGTCGCACTAACCAATAACCGAAACATCGGTTAGGATAACTTTAACTACTGTATTGCTATTGCGTGGCTAACCACTAGAGATGGAATTTAGGTCCAATTTGGACCCCGTTCTGAAGTTCCGTCGGAACCGTTTGGAACTTTTAGATCTTGGAAATGTCCATATTTTCAATAATTATCAAATTTAAAATTCAAGGGTTATTGAAATATGAAGCTACTTTTAAGGGTTAACAAATATGCAAGGCTTCTTTCGAGGGTTATCCAAAACATTATTGCATGTACAGGAAGTTTGTTTTTAATAAGATTTTGGTGATTTGTACGTGTTCCTCTGACCATTTTCCAGGTCCCTGAGCCATTTACTGTTAGTTGCTATTTACACCTTAAATTTACTCTGAACTTTTCAGCCCCATTGACTATCTGTGGACCAGTTTCCAATGTTTGGGGGAATTTTAAAAGAAATCTGAAAATGGAACTCTACTAACCACACAGCCGCCGCAAGCCATGTTATTTGCAGATAGACTATTGCGGCGTTATAGCTGGCATTAAAAGTGCTGCAATGGTTAACAACACTTTGCAATGTGTTGAGAGCTGCTATCGGGATATAACATCTCCGGCACAATTCCAGCGGGGAGTTGATATTGTCTCTCGGTGCATCGCCCTAGAAGCATCTCTAAAGATATACTAGAGCTATAATGCAAATGGGTCTGGATGGATTCTGTAATTCCAAACTAGCAGATTAGGTTACATCTATAAAGTGAAGTGTTTTACCACCATTTTGTATGGTATCCTGCAATGGATATCAGCTATACAGATGATAACATGTAGCCTGAAAATGCATGGTTTATAACTTTTTGACTAAAAAAAGTGGGACCTAGAACTTTAAGAAAGTCTACAGTGAACAACAGGACCCCTACTAGCTACAGATTTAAATATTGTCATTTATTCATTATTTTAGATCTTTCCCTAATAAATATTTATTTTAAGCAAACCTTAAAAGTTTTCAGTATGATCGTCAGCACTGCACCTTCACTGTTTTGTGGCCTGGGCATGCTCAGAGTGCATGTCTCAGATCAGCTACTTTATATCCTTTTTTACTAGGTAAGAGGGAAGGGACAAGTAGGGGTATTCATGCAGAGCCCACAGCACACACTGAAGGGGTTAAAGTCATGCTTACCGATTCACCCATAGGTTAAAGGCCCCCCAACAACCCTGAAACAGACAGGTTCAACAACACAGGTGGGGAAGAGGAAAGGACGTCTAAAAAATGCATGCACTAAAGTCACAAGTCACCAGTAACAATATTCTGGCAGCAGTCAGATTTGGTTATAAGATTGTGTTAATAGATATTGTTTGTCTGCTTTGTAGTTTATAGCTAGGGATTACTACACCGTCATCCTGGGCATGGCACATGCATCATTCTACAGCCTATCCCACATACTTTTTTTTAACCCATTACTTACCGTGTTCAGTTAAGTATGACAACATGCTTGATACATACCTGGCGTGTGGGTGTACTAAAGAGCCACAATTGCTCTGCACTGCCTTTTCAATGCTGATGATGTGCCAAAGCTATAAGAGCTATGAAATTCCTTTGTAAATACTATAACACCAGTGACACAAATAGGCCACCAGTGCTTTGGTAAATCGCTTGTGGCATAAAGACTTGCAAATGGGCACAACCGTTCAAAATACCATATTAAAATGACACCACAAATTCATCAGGTGAAGAAGGGGGATTGCACCCCCGAAACGTTGTGTTGGTGATTGGTTTGGAATAAATTTCACCATCCACCCTAGAGTGCAACTCTGCAACGTATTTGATTTGACTACTATATTCCCTTGGAAGTAGGGAAACTGGACATCTGCACCCGTGTGGGTAGTGTGCATATGGACTTTTGTTTGCTGTATGGCAAGCTTTACACTTTTGCACACACACACACACACACACACACACTGTCTCTATCTCTCGCTCCCTGGCACGCGAATGTATTATGTACAGACAGCTCAGCTGTTACACACCTCTCCCCAAGGGCTGGATATAAATAGAACTGGATGGCCCGGTCTCCCTGTTCTGGAAGAAAAGCAGAGTCAGGCAGCAATGACACACTGGGAGACACAGGGCTTTGTGTTCGGAAACAGCAAGGTTACTGCCAGGCAGAGATGAAACTGGGAAAAGGGCATAGTTTTTTAACCAGCTATGTGCCAATTTCCCTAGACACCTGTACAATATATTGTTTAAAGTGACATTTGTAAAGGTGGCCATACACTATCACGATCGTAATTACGATCTTAAACCGACCAATACTTTGAGAGACAGATTTACAATGTTAATTGTACGTAGCTGTACCATACATATTGTTTAACATTCAAATTGTTTTGTGATTAATGTCGAATGTCATCTATTGTGAGGTTAAATTATATTAACATTTAATCGGAAACATTACAATAATTTTACCAATCGACTTAAAAAAACTACTTTCCCGATCGTTATTACGATCTAATGCCGCATAATAAAGTCGTGGAAAAGTACAATTTTTCTGCCAATCAATGTAAATGTTGGATTTTAAATAATATTGTCCTAATGTATGGTCACCTTAACAAAGTAATCTTTAAGTTTCAAAAAAATATAACAATCCAGAGCACCATTCAGAACAAAGAAATCAATCCTTTACACCATGGCTGAATGTGTGGGGCTGTGAGAAGCATTGAGCGATATTCTATTATATGGGGCTGATCGATCCACTGTAGAATGCATACCAACAGTTCATACATAAAGGAATGATCAATGGGAAAGGTAGATGGCTCCCAGGATCCTGTATACAATGTATGTTATATAAAACAAAGTAAGCAGAAGTTACTTGTATTTTAATCCCTACATTTATGGCCTCACCCCCCTCGCTCAATGAGCTCAGACATGCTCAATCTGCTTTACCTAGAAAAAGAGAGAGGAATTCTCAGGTCAGCTACTTTGTCTCCCAGTGGTAAAGGGAAAGCAGAAAAAAATTGAAGGAGAAAGTAACCGTACAGCTTTCTGTAGTAAAACTGCATTTTTATTTACTACTAAAATTTCTTTAGTAGTGAAATACACAGAAAGATAAGTGATACATTATCTGCAATTATTAAGAGCGCTCCTTTAAGAAATTTTCAGTTTCAATAACAGTTCCTCAGGGAGATTCAATAAAAGTTCTTATTGTTAAAAATGGTGCCAAGTTTGCCCCAACCAGATGTAAGCTTTCAAATGTTAAATAAGATCTGATTGGGGCAAAATTAGCACAATTTTTAATGATAAGAACTTTTATTGAATCTCCCTGTTTGTGTTTTAACAAATTGAGTGGGAACAGTCAAATCAATATATCCTTGTCTGTCTTAATTTAACCACATTGTAGACAAAAGGTTTTGTGATCTTCCTTAACTCTCGTACAATCATCACACGTGTGTGACAGCTTATTCGTTCGTAGATCCTCCTGTCGGATCTACGACTGATACCCAACCAAGTGGCCACACATGTGAGACAATTGACCAAAGCAACCATTCGTTGCATGCTTGGCAGTTAGGCCTTGATCACACTCTTGTACTTGTATACGAAGCTTAAGGCTGTGAAAACAACAAACACTTTCTTCCTTCAGACTACCAATCTGTACTCTGGTGGGAATTAAGCAGGACTGCCAATACTTTTGCACAAACAACTGTGCCCAAATACTTTTTGTCCAATGAATAAAACAGACAAATGGACAAAGAGCTCAAAGGTGATGAAAATCTTCCCCAATATGCTACGACCAACCGATGCAACCAAACTTTTCAGCTTTTTGCAATGGCATCTCAGTTTGAATGTAAATCATGGTGACTTGGCCCCAGTTTATGTGTTGCAATATTTTTTTTTGAAAAATATGTGATTAACAATCCTTGGTTCATTCTTGTTCGGATCACACGTCTTTGGAAGCACAAAAAGAAGGTGGAAACAAACGGATACAAAAATATTAATCCTTGGTTTGGTGTGTCCCACACTTCCGGTTTGACTATATAGGTCTCTACTCAGTACAGTACAGTAGTTACAGCAATCAGAATAGGATTGGAATCATGCTTGAAAAAGGATCCATGTAAGAGCACTGAAATAAAAGTTGTTTGCAGTGGAATACTGCGTGGAGCCTCCTTCCAATCCTATTCTGATAGCACATCTGTTGCTGGTGAGTTTTTCCAAACAAAAATGTGATAAATGCAAAAAGCATTTAAAGTGGATAGGAACAGATATAAATACTAAAATCATATACCACATACAAGTGCAACTATAAAATGCACAGAAAACTCAATGCATTTTATTTTGCTCTATAAAGCCTCTTGTACACATGTAAAATACTGTTGGCCAAACAACCAAAGGACTTTCAAATGATGAATGCTTTGGACAACAATATTAGTTATGTGCCAGCTCCTGTCATTTGTAGTCTGCACTGCTAGATCAATGAATGACCGATGTAAGCCACCACACATGGAAGATTGTCGGGCAAAGTGGTGTGTACAAGACTTTAGTCAGCATGTTTAAACATTAGTCTGTTTACCCAAGGCACAGAAAAGGAAGAAATGGGCACGGAAATACACAAGGATAAACTATGCTATATAATGATTGTGTCTAAGATTACATATGATTTGCTTGAAGTTAGTTTATGAGTTTTGCTGTTAAACAGCAACTTTTATTAAATAGCAACAAATATAAATGTCATTTGTGAGAATGATACTTCAGTGCACTATTTTCAGACTAAATTATTGTGGTGGTAAGAAAAACAATGGAAAGAAGGTCTTAATTTAATTTTCTATTAAACGTACTGCACAGTGCACTGGTCTTTTAAAACTACACACAGGGATATTCAGCTGCAAGAGCTGTGGTTAGCAGGTATTTGTCTGCGTGTTAAGACGGGTTTTGCAGGCCATGTGTGAAAAGCATTGCATTTGCAAGTCTACACTGCGCAAGGTATTTCATCTATAGATTGAAAATTAAAATAACACTGGTTTTAGGCAATTTTTTTAAAAAAGGGGAGAATAAAGAAATAACTCTCAACCTTGATTCTAAAATTTAAGCCTTGCTTACTGATCTGATGTCAGGAGCACGAAACCTTAGGCAAATTTAAGCAGAAATAACATGTAAACATCCAACTCTTTTAGTTTACCTGTAGGTTATGTAAAATGGCATTAAAATGTACTAGCATCACTAGGCCTTCAATCTACTAAAGCACCTGTTAAACCCACGGTCGCGCTTGCAGTCATAAGCCAAGAAACTAATGTACAGGAGATAAAGTACTGTGTGATTCAGGCTTTATACAAGGTTGTCCCCAATAAGGGCAGCCAGCGGCTTTTGCCAGGCTCCGGTTAGTTCTACTTGTATGCCTCTCATAATCAGAGCTTTGTGCAAGTGCAGGAGGCTGGTGAGGGCTGCCCGCAATCAAACAGCTGTCACATTATTTGCACTAGCTGTAAACAGCCTTTACATTCTCTCCTTGCCGCATAGTTAAATCCAAGCTAATAATCCACAGTGAGAGATCAGCCCAGCAACAGCACCAGCCTTGTGTCTGATTCTACTGCTTGAGTTGCAGCTGGCAGCCTCCCTTATAAGGGACCCCCTTTTCCCCACCTGCTACTTTAATTGGGCTGTGCCAGCTTCTCACTAATCAACTGAAGTGGCCATAATCTCACACTGGCAAATCTCACTGCTGTCTCTGCTTTTCTCAATGTTTTTCTTAAGAAGTTGGGGGGTCATGAGTCTTTCTAGAACTATACCACTAACTGCAGGGAAACCTAACAGCACTCTGACATTTCAACTACTATATGCAGCTAATTTGGTATGAAGTACAAAAATTTGGCCTGTTGTTCCATTGGGAGCACGTTTAAGTGCTTAGAAAGCATCTAATGATATATTGTTGGTTGCTGCAGATTAATAACACGGGGGGAATCCCGTGTTGAATAATCCCCAAATGTTCTCTAAAATAAAAAAATAAAACCTATAAATGGTTAAGAGTACAAAATTAAAAAAAAAGGCCTGAGCAATTAAAATTCCATGCAGGAAGGAATGCTATGTGGCATAATCTTGTTATGCGGCACCCAGGGAGACTAACTCTTTCACCGCTTCTCGTAATACTTTTGTAATATACAAAAAGTAATAGTATAAGAAAAATTAAAAGTAAATTCCATGGTCTGTGTATAGCAATATATACATACGGTAATCTGTGCAGATACAGAATGACATTTTGTGCGCTATATACAGAATGGTCTGTGTTAAGTCAGATTTCAGGCACTACATATAGGGTTTTTTGATTGGCAAGCATCTAGAAATGCCTAGGATACGCTGACATAATGTTAAGGGCATTCTTGTGAAAGTAGCCTCAGTTTTTAATGCAACTTCCTAGTGGTTCAAAGACAATAGTCAGCATGGCCGTGTGACAAAACCTCTGAGGGCCCCCACAACCCTTGATAATTCAAAGCCTGTGGTTTGCCCTGTTCATCCCACGGTGAAACTGGCCCTGGCTGCCATTGACTCTTAACATCTGGGTCCACTCGGAGGGTTCATCAAAAAAACACTCATGTGAAAGCAGCCTTAATCTACTCTATGCACAGATTGTCTATGTATTTAGTACCAAACTACCAACATCTGCATCAAAATCTATCACCCATTCAACCCCTCCCCCAAGATATTTTGGATGATTAAGACGAAACATAGACACAACTTTTTAGCGCAACAGAAAGACCTCAATATATCTTTAGCCCAAATTGAATTAAAGTTTAACTGGGCCTGTTGGTAAAGTTTAGCCAATTACATGGTCTTCAATGGGCCACAAAATAATGTTAGACTAGGTACACGTGAGCAAATTTTCGGGCCAGCCATTTCCTAGTTACAATGCAGTTGTGATTGGTGTTGTATTGGATTTAGATTTTAAATACAAGAACATGCATATGTTTCCAAGACCTTATAATTAAATATAATCTCAAGACGATTGAAGCATTTCTCTTGTTAACCAATGTGGATGATTGTTGGGGATTAAAACAGGAACCGTTAATTTATTACGGATTATTGGATTTTATTAGATCACATAGGTAAGGTTTTATTTGTTAGGCTCAAATAGAATACTTTCCCTTTAAAATCCAGCAAAGGCTCTAGGCCTATAAAATAATCATAAGAAATGTTACAATCTGGTACCCTTGTTGGATATTATGAAAATATAATGACCATTTCTCTCTCAGTAATGCTGACTGCAATCCCCTCTGTCCACTTTTGTACTAATGGCTTTAAACTTAAAAAGCCCCTACCACCTTGTTCTAAATTGTCAAATTGTGGCTTTTATGAATTGGTGTCAGGTTAAACATTTCCATAATAGTCAGTATTAGGGCAAATTACACGCCTAATCAGTCTTTAAATGGATTTTAATTAAACAGCCATTCCAAGCTTGGGTTTTGTGGATTTGAAAAAAAAAAACACCCTTGTTCCCCTGCTTGAATAATCACATCTGATGGAAGAATCAAAAGGGGGAAAACAAAAACTGTTAACAGCATTGGCTCTGTTTACATTCTCATAATGTCTGGGGTGGGAAAAGATAAACTTTGTCTGTATTCCCGGACAAAGCACAAAAATCCCACAAACTGTAATTTAATGTTACAAAATGATGTGAAATGATGATGGCAATTATTCAATAGTAATTATCTGTCTCACAATAAGACTTTCTGTCAAGGTGGATACATCCGAATGCTAAAAAAAATAAAATAAAAACAGTAATAACCAATGTGAGACATTAAATTATTCAACAACAAATTGGTGAACAGAGGTCGGGAAAAAACAAAATATCTAAATGTATTTTTTAAAAAATGGTAAAAAAACTGGCAAACCACCATCTATATTTTGACAAATTCGATCAATTTGTTGAATTGTCAAAATTATCAACAATTATTGTCTTTACACACACATGTATAAATGGAGCAATATTTATATAAATTATTTTATGATAAACAATGATGTGGATGACTGATAACCTTAATCAGAGCCATACATCAGTTTCCCTGTAAAGGACCGTGGTGACACTGTCTGGATGTTACCATCGCCGTGCCAAGGTGAGGTGGCAGAAGATATGATACATAGCAAATGATTGAGATGCAGTGAGCGCTCCTATTATAGCAGTGACAGGGATGATTCTGCACTTATCAGCATTTATTTTTCTTTCCTATCCAGTTTGAGCTTGAGGGCTTCGAGACTTTTCAAAGTGCTCAGTCCATGCCCTACGCCTTCATTTTAATTACAATAGGACCTAAAGCACTGAAGCAAGTGGAAGGATTTACATAAGAAGATTTAACACATTCTGTATCAGAGGGGTCTGCTGTGACTTAGCAGTGGAAATGAGAAAGAAGATATGCAAGAGGGATTCATTAAGTGACAGCAATGTGCAAAATCCTGGTTTACCATCAGGTTTTATGTGTGGGAATTATAGACTATGTGGGATAACGGAAAGCATAATAAAAAGACTGATTGGGCTCCCTTTATTATCAATCACTGTATTCTGTGAGAATACACATTTAAAAGTTATTAATCAAAAAATTCATAGGGTCCCTCTATGGCAACTTAACTGTTTGTTTTTGATCTGATAACAAACTCAGGAGATTATTTGTATTGAATCTAACTGATTGAATATTGAATTGGAATAATTTGTTGTGATATCGTTGGTTTCAGAGCGCCTGCCTGAAAATATGTCCTTAATAGAAAGAACCCATTTGAAATGTTCCCTTTTCATAGGAAGTAATGGCTTCATTCAAAACATAATGCTCTGTGCATACTTTTTAACTAAGGGGAGATCAGAATTACAGTAAACACAAATGCAAAGGCAGAATGCATATTTTCTGGAATGTCTGTGTGACAATTCAAGAACTATCAACTATGAAAGAAAGGGGAGCTTGCATTACCTGAGGAGCATGCCAGCCTGTAGGCACACAGGGGAAGATGCAATATATTCCATTATCGCAACCTACGTGCACTCGTTTCCGCAATGTATTAAGCACTTTGCGATTGTTAATACATTGCGAAAACGCTAGCGGTAAGTTGCAACCTTTTGCGCATATTTTAATTTTAATTGTTGTGCAAAAAACGGCGCAAAATTTATTGCATTGCTTTGCGGTGCACAAATAAAAAAAAATTTGGTGCAGGCAGTGCAAAACCTTCGCTACACGTTAGTACATAGGTTAGTGTGATTTTAGCGTGGGATATTGCATCTCTCTGACAGTGTCAAGAATAAGACAGTCATATCTCATCCTTCCCTTCACACATTAACTGAGCATGTATATGTCCAGTTAGAGCCAGTGATGATGAACATGGCACTCCAGATGTTTAGAAACTACAATTCCCAGCATGCCTAGCTTGCAATCTGCAACCAAGGCATGCTGGGAGTTGTAGATTCCAAAGCATCTGGAGGGCCATGGATTATCACTGGTATATGGAAGCAACTGACTTAGGGCCTAGCATGATTCTCACATGCTTACATTCGCATGTGCTAGATAATGCAAAATCTCATTGCAAAAGGACAGTAAAGCGATCTTTTCACGCACATTACCGTCCGCTCCGGTGTGGCCTCAGTCTTATAGTTTTTTGCCCTGTGTTTTAAAATGTGCTTGTATCGTTCTGTCTAGATCTGTCCGTGTGTATAAGAGGAGTGTAATGGGAACACTGGATCTCATATATCAGAGGTGGCAAACCTATGGCACTCATGCCATGTGGCACTCAGACCCCTCTCTGTCGGCACACAATTTCATTACCATAAGGAGAATACACGAGCCACACTGCTCCCCCCCCCCCCCCCCCCCCCCCCCCCCCCCCCCCCCGTGATCCATGAACTGTAGCAGCTGTCTGCAGAGGGAGAGAGGTCACATGAACATCAGTCTCACTCGCTCTGCTTCTGCATATTCAAGCAAACAAGGAGGGGGGTAACAGCAAGTGAAAAAAGGCGCATGATCTCTCTGTCCTCTTTCCCGGCGGCTGCAAGGAAATGCTAAGGAGGCGAGGAAAGTCATTGTCATTTTTATTTACTGCTCTACATTGTTTGAAGGGGGCTGCCTAAAAATAATCTACTTCTACTGCCACTTCTTACCCAAAATAAAAGTAAATTGATTGTATGTTGGTGCTCACTGTCTTCACTGTTTTTAATCTTAAACTCCTGTGTGGTAATGTAGAGGTTAATAGGTAATCTATTATATATTCTATATATCTTACTGTATCCCTCTGTCTGTCTGTGGCTGAGGCCACAATGCACCTCGCTCCTGGTGCAGGAGAACAAGTTGCCGTGCAATAGCAATCGCCCAATCATTCACAATCGGAGCACATGCGATTGTGCAAAATATACAGATCGCTTGCGCTCCAATTAACAAATCGCACACGCAGCGCTCAGTAGCACACTAGAGTGACCACATCAATTAAATAGTGCATCAGTGTGACCTATCCCTGTGTATATGTATATCTATCTATCTAATAATAAGAGTACTGTGATACTTTTTCTATGGACTAACAGTTTATTTAGTTGACAAGCTTTCGAGGGCTATAAATCACATGGGGTTGTGCGCTTTGTGGCACGTTTGAGCACGCAATTTGTCTATGGTAACGCCTGATATTGCACAAAAACATCTGCTCTGACCTGATGAAGAGTGTTTAGCCCTCGAAAGCTTGTCAACTAAACTGTTAGTCCATAGAAAAAGTATCACAGTACTCTTATTATTTTTTCATATCTAATATTACTAAGAAATATACTGGTTAAATTGTGGTGTTGGCCCTTAGCGGTAAGTGTGTTGCACACTGGTCTCTAGGTTAGCCATCACATCATTCAGACAAGTGGTGCACATTTGGTGTTATTATTCCCACAGAACTAATCCCTTGTTAATTCTTATTTGCAATATTGAGAGGAGAAAGTATCTTCATTCCCTCCCCATGCTGGATAATCCTCTTATAGTTACAGTCTGTTCCCCGTCCCATTATTACCCAGGGACCTTTGTTGCTGGCTGGTTACAGGGCATCTATTGGTTGGCACCATAACCCTTCCAACAGCTCCCCGTGGTTTACGTGAAGGGAGAGCGATAACTTGCCCGGGGAAATCGAACAGCGCAGACAGCACATTCCAGGGAGGGCTCAGCGATCCGTGCGCTTCGCACCACACAAAGCCTGGACGGGGGAGGGGAAGGAAGCTCTAGTGTTTCCAAGGCGGGAGGGAGGGGTCCCCAGGGAGGTCGCGAGCAGGCAGAACTTCAATCAAACACAGAGTTCTCTCGCGGGCACTCAGCAGGAAATCCGATCTCCCCCGGAGAGGCCCATTGGCGGCCCCATTCTCCAGCCAGACACCCTAGAATGAACAATCATCTGTGCCACTGACACCCCCATTCAGAGGGCGGGGAAGGTTCTGTTCACCCCGGTCAGTGCCCACATTCTCACCCATTGACATATACAATGTAGCCACACATTGTGCGCTGGGCCATAGAAAGTCATTACCATTAGTGGTTAGTACAGTGTACTAGATAAGGACTGGTGGGACCAACCCCCTAATGAGCCGGTATTTCAGCAAATTAAAGGGCATTTAGGTTGATCGGGCCAAAATATCGGCCTTCTTGACAGTCACTGTCCGATGTTCCTCGTTCATACAAATAGGACGATAGTTCGATCGGACAGGTCTGTATGTTTTTCTGACTACCAGCCGTGTGTAGCTTAAAGATATTTAGAGATGTTAGATCTGCCTACAATCTCTAGCTTAAAGCCAATGTGTGTGTGTGTCCGTCCGACCGTCCCTTCGGTTGGGCGTTGTTGGTGGTTTATCCCCCTGGATCAAGGAACAACATGTGTAGTAAGCTGCCACAGACATCCTGCCCGGTCGGATCACTATGATTTTGGGGAGTGATCCTATTGTTCTCCCACATAGCAGGAATTCTCCAGATCTCTCCCTCCTCCCTTCTTCATTGAAATAAAACAGGCTGCTCGATCACTGCATTCTACCCTACAGAAATCTACAGAGAAGTATCTGTACATCCCACCCTACAGAAATCTACAGAGAAATATCTGTGCATCCTACCCTACAGAAATCTACAGAGAAATATCTGTGCATCCTACCCTACAGAAATCTACAGAGAAGTATCTGTACATCCTACCCTACAGAAATCTACAGAGAAGTATCTGTACATCCTACCCTACAGAAATCTACAGAGAAGTATCCTTACATCCTACCCTACATAAATCTAGAGAGAAGTATCTGTACATCCTACCCTACAGAAATATACAGAGAAGTATCCTTACATCCTACCCTACATAAATCTAGAGAGAAGTATCTGTACATCCTACCCCTACATAAATCTAGAGAGAAATATCTGTGCATCCTACCCTACAGAAATCTAGAGAGAAATATCTGTGCATCCTACCCCACAGAAATCTAGAGAGAAGTATCTGTACATCCTAAAACCCCCACAGAAATCTAGAGAGAAGTATCTGTACATCCTACCCTACAGAAATCTACAGAGAGTATCTGTACATCCTACCCTACAGAAATCTACAGAGAAGTATCGTACATCCTACCCTACAGAAATCTACAGAGAAGTATCTGTACATCCTACCCTACAGAAATCTACAGAGAAGTATCTGTACTTCTGCAGTTAGTAAGGGCGCAGAAACGTGCTAATGGGATTGTGGGTCATTTTCACGAAGTCTAAAAAAAATTGGCAGGCAACAAAAAATTGCTCACCTTTCGTTTTGTGATTCAATATTTTCATAATAATCTGCATATTAATAAATTGGCTGTGCACAATAAATGTGACTGATGTGAAATAATCTGTTTTACATTCACTTACAAAACTACAATCCTTTTTTAGTATAAAATGCACATGCTATGCAGTTCTAGGTTTATGTTTGTAAATGGTACATTCCTTCTAATCCTTTTACTGCCATGAGGCTGCCTGAAATGTCTGCACTTAGAATGGAGCATTTATTGCCTTGCTCTAAAACAGTTATAGAGTTAAAACTGTTGTAGACTGAAAATATAATTTTAAGCCTAATTTTAATCTATAAATGAATACATGTAAGCAGCACTTACTTTGATGTGTTTTTGTTGCTGCATGACTTCAATCAAGTACTTGTTTTGCTCCAACTCAGTCCCTCGTCCCCCAGCCAGACTATCTGACTCTCTGTGAGGGCAAGCATGCTCAGTAAGCCCTATGAAACAGCATTGGGAGAGGGAATTTCCCACCATGCAGTTCATGTACCAACTGTTACCATTCCAGAGACAGCAAAGCTATACATAACAGAATAGTTTGATACGAAGGCACTTGATTGACAGCTGAAATGTATGATGTTTCAGACTGGATATCTAAAGAAATAGGGGACAGATCAACAAAAAAATTGTACAGTGATACGAAGAATTATAGTTATCAATAATGGGCAATTAAAAAAAAAAAATCCCAGTGTACATATTGTTTAAAATAAAATGACTAACTATCCCTATATTTATAACTAACAATGCATGGTTAAATTAGGGGAACAAGATCCCTTGTCTTTAGCAGTTTATTTTTGATTCTCGCTTAAAGGGGAACTGTGGTCCAAAAATAACTTTAGGTAAATTGATAGGAATTGCTCCCCTGAGAATTTTTGCAATTTATTTCCATTGTTTATTTTGCATAGTTTTGAAGATATTTACATTTTTATGTGTGATATGGCAGCAGCATCACCAGGTCCCCTGCACTTCCTGCTTTCTGCTCTGAATCTGTCCTGTGTCTCCTCCTCCACTTTGCAGCCCCCCTGGTCCCTCCCACTCATGGACACCATGGTCCCTTCAGTTGCAGGCCCCCCATGGCCCATTATCTTACAGCCCCCGCGGGTGCCGTGGCCCTGCCCACTCGCGGGTGCCTAAGCCCCGCCCACTTGTGGGTGCCTAAGCCCCACCTACTCGCAGGTGCCATGGGTTACCCAGACCCCCCCCCCCCCCTACAGAAAACTCTGTGGAATCAGCCTGGCTGTTTTCACATAGTGAGAGAGAAGGGCTGTAGATTCCCTTACCTTCTCTGCAGCTGCAGGTCCTTCACACAGCAGAGAGGAGGAGAGACTTCCTGTCTCCCTCACACACTGAGGGAGTCTGAGGCTGTGCTTGCTGGTGGCACTGAGCAGGAGAAGCCTCAGGAATGTCACATGTCAGCCTCCCACCCATTAACTTTCTGGTCAGTCATTTCTTTATATCTTGGGCTGTGGAGCACGTAGAGAGGTGGTCGATGGCTCGTTTTAAAGGTAGGAAACTGGCCTTTCATTTAAACTTAACTTGTTTGGAGACCACAGTTCCCCTTTAAGCTGGGTACACACTTGGCAGATTTTTCAAAGATGACGGACAGGATTTGCATCCGCAGATCAGACAGTATCACGCTTTATCGGTAATGTGTGTCCGTAGCTTTATCCCCCACAACAATGCAATCTCTTCTAGTTAATGAACCCCAGATACATAGGGCCCATATTGGCTAAGAACCATTAGCTTTTACCAGTGGAGTCCCTAGGCCCTACTATGAGGGAGATTAATACTGGGACCTACTGCTCAGACCAGTGCAAAATACTACCTGATGTTATATTGGAATAGGTTTTTCAAACAGTGTAGCTCACCTGATGCAATACAAATTTTGTTAAGGTTTGCACTATACTAGGAGGGTAGTTTTTTTTCTATGCAGGTTTGTAAAAAAAAATTCTATGGTGGTTTGATCCATGTGTTGCTTCCTTTTGATAGATTATCTGGCATTAATTAGGTTGGGTACACACAGGAAGATTTGTCTCAACCAACCATTTTCCTCTAGCTACTTTTGAGTGGCTGTCAGTTTCCCGCAACAGATTGTGCAGTCCCTTAGGAAAATGCACAATTGGCCGTGATTTACAACATCCCCGCCCACATAACATTTCTCTCTGAACGAGGTATACATGGTAATATCGGTCACACGGAAATATTGTATGGTGTGTTTCCAGTATAAGGCTGAGGCCAAACTAGTGATACATCTTTCTGTGGGTTTGATCTGAAATTTTTCCAATATTCATTTATCGGAGAGAATGAGATGTGCACCAAAAATATGCGATACGATAACAGTGCAGTGCAAACAGTGTAATGCACTGGTATGATTCCCACGCACTTCCAATCATGTTTTTTGGTTCACGACTAGCATGTGAAAATCGCATGCTTGTTCTTTTCAATTTAATGTTTAGGTTATGGCCAAACTGGACCTGATGATAAGATGTGTGAAAAGCGTCCACATATTGGTGTGCATTACTGTCTGTTTGCACTGCGATTTGCGCATGGAGCGTGCAAAAAATTGGTGATCGCATGCGCTCCAATAACAGAATGCATGCATGCAATGTGACCACCCACATTGACATGCACTGCCATGGATTAATCACACGATAACGGATTGCAAAACGCGATTGTAAGTGCATAATAAACACGCAAGTGACTTAACACTGTATGCGATCTGTCTTTGGTTGCATGCAATCACCATTGTTTGTTTGAATTGCACCCACTCCAATAAACAGGATATTGCCAAAACTACAGTAAAGTCTAGGCCACATCAGATCAGATCCTGATTGCGATTCGATCACGTGTTAAAAAGCACACACTAGTGTGGCCCAATTGTTGTGACCACACTAGGTGCTCTGCGATCGGGAATTGCACATGCAATCGTGCACGCTTGCGTGTCAGTTTCTTGAGGGTTCGTGAGCATTACAGAGTGGCCTCTGCCTTAGGGCTAGTCCACACTACTCCATTTTAATGCACCTTAAGTGTTAAAAAGCACACACTAATGTGGCTCAATTGAAGTGGCCACAAAAGGTGTGCTGGGACTGTTTGCGCTGCGATCCGTTTATCGGAGCTCATTCGTTCCTGCAATTCGCATGCGCTCCAATCCAAAAATTACAGGGATCACAGAGCATGCGATCATCATTTCCCCCCACAATCGCATGCACTCTGATTGCGCAACATTGCATATGTGTTTGGATATGCGCTGCAGTGTGGCCTAATAACAAAGTTTAATAACAGGGAGATTCAATAAAAGTTGTTATCCTTAAAAATGGTGCCAATTTTGCCCCAACCAATCAGACCTTATTTAACATTTGAAAACTAAAATCTGGTTGGGGCAAAATTAGCACCATTTTTCTAAGAACTTTTATTGAATCTCATTGTAGGAATTGTAATGGAGAGCGCCTCTCTGCACATCCCCTCCATGTGTGCAATGCAGAATATTTTTTGTTTTTTCCCAGATGCACGATTTTCCGTGCGGATTGCAAGCGTGAGAAACGCAAACGGACTGGAAAATACATGGCAACATAGAGCGTAGCGGGCCGAGTCCCGAGCGTACGTGCGGCTCAGTCAGCCAGTATCCTTTCCCACTTCGCTCTGTAATTCTATCTCTAGATCTCAGATTCCTGTCAGCCAGGGAACTTACCGAGCGGGAGATTTTATAGGAAATGGCTCCGAGCGACCAGTCTGCCTAATGTACCCGCCTTATGGAACGGGGAAACGGCTCTGGAAGGGAGGGAAGTGCGCTATATATAGACAGGGAACAGCTCGGGCTGATCACAGTGATAGGGTCGCTAATGGCAGGGGACGGGGGACCGGAGATAGACCCCCCAGTCCCTCGGTCTATTGTTCGGACTGGGATCTTGTTACCAGGACAAAGAGCGAACTGTGTATGGGAAATACAGCTCGTACACGGCCTGGGGTATTTATATTATCCCTATACAATGGAGGGGAGGGGGTACAATCTATATTATAAAATAGACATTACACAAAGCGATTTGTTTTTATCACATAGTGCAAATGAACAGGCCCTTCACAACACTATCCATACAGTGTACCTTGCACAGACCCACACTATCCATACAGTGTACCGTGCGCACAGACCCACACTATACATACAGTATACTGTACAACAGACCCACACTATACATACAATGTACTGTACAACAGACAGACCCACACTATCCACACAGTGTACTGTACACAGACCCACACTATACATACATTGTACTGTACACAGACCCACACTAGACCTACAGTGTACTGTCACAGACCCACACTATACATACGTGTACTGTACACAGACCCACACTATACACACGTGTACATACAACAGGCCCACACTATCACACAGTGTACTGTACAACAGACCCACACTATCCACACAGTGTACTGTACAACAGACCCACACTATACATACAATGTACTGTACAACAGACCCACACTATACATACAATGTACTGTAAACAGACCCACACTAACCTGCATGTACTGTACACAACCCACACTATACATACAGTGTACTGTACACAGACCCACACTATACATAGTGTACTGTACACAGACCCACACTATACATAGTGTACTGTACACAGACCCCACTATACATAGTACTGTACAACAGACTTCCATAAGTGCGACACCTTCCCCTTGCAACCATTAGCTGCCCTACTGGTTACCTCTGTACTGCGCCTCCAACACTAACCTTGTGTACCGAAAAAAGTAGATGAGGTACCAAATAAGGACTTGATGCAACTCAATTGGTGAAATTGCTTATTTATTCATCCCACATGAAGTGTGATGAATAAATAAGCAATTTCACCAATTGAGTTGCATCAAGTCCTTATTTGGTACCTCAAACTTTTTTTCGGTACTGTACAACAGACCCACACTATACATACAGTGTACTGTACAACAGACCCACACTATCCACACAGCATGACCGCCCATACTATAGAGTGTACCGTAGGACAGCCCTATACTATATATAGAGTGTACTGTATGACAGCCTTATACTATATTTACAGTGTACCGTATGACAGCCCTATACTGTATATACAGTGTACCGTATGACAGCCCTATACTATATATACAGTGTACCGTATGACAGCCCTATACTATATATACAGTGTACCGTATGACAGCCCTATACTATATATACAGTGTACCGTATGACATCCCTATACTATATATACATGTTACCCCGTTGACAGCCCTATACTATTATATAGCAGTGTCCGGGAGGACAGCCCGAGAAAAGAGGCGAGGGTCTTGATGCGACAGGGGCCGGAGGGCAGTGACGTGAACCGGCTAGAGAGACAGTGAGGGGAGGCAGGGAGAAGAAATTTAAAGATAGGTAGGGGAGGTAGAAATGTAGGAGAAAGGCAAGGGTTTCAGGGATAAGAGGGGAATATATAGAAGGGTACATGGGGGGAGAGATGGGTAGGATAATGAGAGTTACAGGGTATGAGATGTTTAATATATATGAAGGTTACATGGTATATATGTTATATGATATGAAGTTTACATGGTATATATGTTATATGATATGAAGATTACATGGTATATATGTTATATGATATGAAGGTTACATGGTATAAATGTTATATGATATGAATGTTAACTTCTTCATTCTACTGAACCCAGCGCCGATCTGCTCTGTGCGATAACAACCCAGCGCCGGGCTTCCTTCCAGCTGGGCCCCGCAGTGGGAGAGACCGGAGACGGACATTAAGTGGATATTGTTTAGGAAGCTGCGCGATAGCGGAGTCGTGGGATGGGAGTACCCAGCATTGTGCACACGATAGAAACCATGGGGGTTTTGAAACTGCAACACTCTGTAGTGATTGTAACTGACCCCCGTTCTTTTACTCCCCGGGTTCGGTCCCAGTCACCCCCGGGTTCGTTCCCATTCACCCAGTTACCCCCCCTGGGTTTGGTCCCATTCACCCCCCAGGTTTGGTCCCAGTCACCCCCGGGGTCGGTCCCATTCACCCAGTCCCCCCGGGTCCGGTCCCAGTGCCCTATCGGTATAGGTGCCATTACAGTTATCGCACCTGGGGCCGAACCCTCCCATCCCAGTCTCTCCATTGACCCTCCCCCACCTTCCTTCTCTCCCAATGCAAATCAATATGGCAATTACCATGTAAAAGCTCGGCCGGCCCCGGGTCAATGTAAATTGATCATTGTCCGCCCTGTGCACAATAACACGGGGAGTCTGTAATGAGATTATCCTGGAAACTGTCTGACTGATCACTAATGATATTTCATACTGTCCGTGTCTAATCACCGGGGATCTGCTCTATCTCCCCTTCTATCTGTACGGTAACAATGGGAATGGCTGGTTCTGGTCGGTCTACAACTCCCAGCATGCACTGTTAGAAGCCCTGGCTATCGGTAGTGTTGGCACTGTACAGCGGCCATGTGATGTGGGGAATACAATGTTCTGAGAAATCTTGGCAGGGGAACAGGCAGTTTCCGAAAACGACATAATTACCGCCCAGTCTAGATCTGCTGTACTGAGTATCCATTATTCATACAGTCATTACGTACAGGGGGGGATCGGGGCTGCCCGTGCCCGCGCTCTCGTTGTTGACACACGCGCGCGTCCGAGACCAGAAATTGGGCCCCCGGGAAAGCGAACACAAAGAACCCAGTGGGGGTTTCAATCAGTAAAACTCCACGATACACCCACAGGCACAGAACAGCCGCGATCGCACAGAGATTCCAGTGATAAAACAACCAGTCTGTACCGGCCTCATTCCATTCACTATCATCTGGTTTAGCTTTAGCCCTGGACAACCAGACCTGCCGCCCCAATCACACCAGAACATATTGGGTATATCAGTGTATTTTCCTATGTGTATCTGCCTATAGAGTGACTATAGGTCTGTCTATAAGCCTATAGATGTTAATATAGATGTATCTCTTGTAGGTCCATCAACATATAGGTCTTACAATAGGTCTGTCTATAGGTGTATCAGCCTATAGATGTTAATATAGGTGTATCTCTTGTAGGTCTATCAGCATATAGATCTTACTATAGGTCTGTCTATAGGTGTATCAGCATATAGATGTTAATATAGGTGTATGTCTTGTAGGTCCATCAGCATATAGATCTTACTATAGGTCTGTCTATAGGTGTATCAGCATATAGATGTTAATACAGGTGTATGTCTTGTAGGTCCATCAGCATATAGATCTTACTATAGGTCTGTCTATAGGTGTATCAGCATATAGATGTTAATATAGATGTATGTCTTGTAGGTCCATCAGCATATAGACTTACTGTAGGCCTGTCTATAGGTGTATCAGCATATAGATGTTAATATAGGTGTATCTCTTGTAGGTCCATCAGCATATAGATCTTACTATAGGTCTTTCTATGGGTATTTCTGTTTAGCTCTGTAGCCCACTCTGTATTGGAACATAGAACTGATTCTTTTCACTGGTTATTATCCGCCCGGCTGTAATGAACAAGTCCAGATCTCCGCAGCCCTTCCTGATACAATTACATTGGAATAAGCCGAGGGAGCAGAACACAAACCATTCGGCTGCACTTAATTGCCCAGAGATCAGTCAGTGTGGAGCGGTGATTGTCAGGCTGATTCCGCTGCACATAACGTATTAATCCCATCACTCAGCCCAGGCATCGCTTACATACAGTGCGCACAGCCCACAGGACCAGTTGGGGGGGGGGGGGGTGAGCCAGATGGTGAATTCTATAAACCTTTCCATACAATCTGGCAGCACTACTAGGGGGCCGCCCCAACCCCACCTTGTTTTAATAGGTGTTAAAGTGAGGTAGGTAGGTTATTACCGTCTGTTCTAATGACACATAAAATCCCCTCACCAACCCTATGGCAGTTGGCACTTACAGTACACAACACAGGATAATACGTGACAGGCACGGACAGTATTTACTAATCCTTAATATTCCGTCAAATCTCTGGGTCCCATTCATTTCCCCTCTTGACCCAGCCACATCTTCACTGCACCCAGATCATATGGCTCCCCTCCAGACTCGCACTGTACCCGGGGTCTCTGTAACTATTCCAGTGAAATAATAGCATTGCATTTACGCAGGGAACAGTAGAAACGAGCGATGTATAAAGGGCAAGTAGTTCCATTGAAAACAAAAACCCCAATACAAGAGCTCCGACCAAAACTGCTAACGATCAATTATAAATCGCTCATGCACTGTAGTAATTCCCAGTGACATTACACTATTCCATCGAGCACATGGCTGGTTTCAGACAGGGAGTTGTATTATCTATTGTTGAAATGAACATAGAAAATGATGTACTGTTTCCTACCCTTTATTACTAGTGCGGACATCCTTCCTAGAACCGAACTGGTTAATAACCTCCCAGGGGAGATTTCGCTGAAAGCTGCCGTGTCCCTTTGCCCTCTGCATATTAGATGTGACCCCATATGCCTGTGGCTTGTGGTGAACTGCAGTTTAGGAAAAGCATCGTTCCTTCCCAGAAATGGTTCCCAAATGTTCTGCGCTCTGAGCTCTGCGGGGGGCTGGAGAGAAGGAGGCTGGAGAGCAGGGGAGAGCAGCTCTCTAGTACTCGGTGTACTGGGGGGAGAGAGAAACCCTTTACGTGCTGGGTGGGAAGGGAAGCTGCGGGCAGATTGGTAATTCAATGTGATGGGAAATGTGCCAAACTGCAGGGGTAGAGCAAATGTGTTAGGACAGGGATTAGTGTGAGGAAATCACCTTGTCTGTACGTGTGAAAGTGCATTAACCCACTGACAGAGACGGGGAATGTACAGAGCGGTGGGGGAAATCTGCAGCGCGATAAGGGCACTGGTTTGTTTACCAGCTAGGTCTTTATCAGACACCCATACACGGGCCGAAGGCTTTCCTTCGGTATCCCAATTCCCATAATTGGTCGGAATATCGATGCCGTGTATGGGGGTCGTATTTCGAGCTGTAATATTTCGTGGTATCGGTCTCACATCGTCCAAGGCAGTTCTTGTAGAACAACTAGAAACCAAGCTCTGAACTGCACCACCGGCCTGAAGGTTCTGCAGCAAAACGTCCCACTATTGATTTCACATAGGAACGAAAACACACGAGCCAGACCCCCTGAAACAGGCAGATTCTGTCCGATACATTCACTTTTTTTGCCTTTGGAAAATACAAAACTCTCGCGGATACGGAGTGGCCTTTCCCTACACAGCCGGTTGCACCCACGTACGGTGGGAATTAGATTCCATTGTACTTATATATATTGCAACGTTGTTCTTGTCCTGAAACACCAAACTACTCGTACCACAGCTCTAATCAACAGGTAGGTAGGTAGTAGCTCCAACTTTTAGGGCTAGGCCACATTAACGAGTTTTCACGTGTTTGCGCACACGATTTTGGTTACAATGATAATAGCGGGAACAAAAAGATTAATGCGATTTTCAATTGCGCATCCGTTTCCATTTTGCACGCACCATTTATTGCGAAACGCACGTGTTTCCATACTGGAAGATCGCAAAATCACATGTGCAAACACAGAACATGCAACAACACAACAGAATCGCACACATTAGGCCTCAGCCTAAAAAGCACCAAAGCTCACAATCGCGCATGTTATCCCATGTGATTGCATGTGCGATTTCTGTGCATTGGAAAGGCATGCGATTGCGGAGGGAAAATGGTGATCACATGCGTTATCAAAACAGACATGCATGCGCAATTGCACGCACATTGGAAATCACAGGAATTTTTGCATTCCTGTGATTTCCATGTTATTTAAAATCACGTGCACAAACAACACGTTAGTGGTTAGTGTGATCTAGCCCTACAGCTCATTCATAGAATATTTCAGCAAGTTTCCCCTACATAAAAAGTCAATAGCTTCTTCGCTTTTTCCCTCACTTCTACCATCTCCCAGTGGGAGGAACATGCTCAGTGCGTTACGTGTTAAAGGGGCTCCCACATTTGGTAAGAAAGGGTAAAAGTGAAGAGCATCTCACAAGAGTGTACATTTGGGATAGAAAGTGATAAATCATTATTATTAGGTAGCTACTAGGCTTGTGGGTCAGGAACATGTGTTTAAGGGCACAGATGTCCTATAAAGGACAAACCTCTGCGTGTTGTCTTCATGCTGCCCTATGGGGTATAAATAACCAACATGGTGTACAGGCCTTCTAAGACTCTTATATGTTGACGTGTTACATAGAAACCTACTTTACCGGTGACTGCCTGGTTCTCCAGCAGTGAGAGAGTTAATGAGACAAGCCAAGTGACTGGCAGTGAGCCCCCCTTCCCCCTCCCCAAAGAGCTGTATATAAGTATCAGTGTGTGAGCTGAGATGTGTGTGTATTTGCATCAGGGATCCTGGCGTGATCTTTTCAATAGAGCCAGAGCCCCGGAGCCAAGTGTACGGACAAAAAAAGATTAAAAGCAGCGTGAGCTTCAGGCGAAGCCAACACCAGGCAGCCTTCATGTGTCTCTTTACAGCCTGGGACCGCGTGACCTTCCTGAGCGCTGGAGGGGAATGAAAGGCACAGTGACCCTTCTATTCAGTTTAAACGCAGGCGCCCGGAGCCCAATGTATTAGTGTGGTGCGTTCACAAAGATTCCTCGCTATCAATGTTTAACTCTTAAGTAACCACACGGATGTGACTGTCAATATTCAATGTACATAGAATTTCTATTTATACACAGAACTTGATAACCAGTGCAATGTGTAGTAGACACTGTTATCCATCTGCATATGGTATACCTCCTATACTACATAGAAACTAATAACCAGTGCAATGTGTAGTAGACACGGTTATCCATCTGCATATGGCATACCTCCTATACTACATAGAAACTAATAACCAGTGCAATGTGTAGTAGACACTATTAGCCATGTGTATACGGTTTATCTCCTATACTACATATAAACTAATAACCAGTGAAATGTGTAGTAGACACTATTAGCCATCTATATACGGTATATCTCCTATACTACATAGAAACTAATAACCAATGCAATGTGTAGTAGACACTATTAGCCATCTGTATACAGTATATCTCCTATACTACATAGAAACTAATAACCAGTGCAATGTGTAGTAGACACTATTAGCCATGTGTATACGGTTATCTCCTATACTAATATAAACTAATAACCAGTGAATGTGTAGTAGACACTATTAGCCATCTATATACGGTATATCTCCTATACTACATAGAAACTAATAACCAATGCAATGTGTAGTAGACACTATTAGCCATCTGTATACAGTATATCTCCTATACTACATAGAAACTAATAACCAATGCAATGTTTAGTAGACACTATTAGCCATCTGTATACGGTATACCTCCTATACTACATAGAAACTAATAACCAGTGCAATGTGTAGTAGACACTATTAGCCATCTGTATATGGTATACCTCCTATATTACATAGAAACTAATAACCAGTTCTATTGGTAGTAGACAGCTATCTGTATACTTTCTATACTACATAGACTATAACCAGTTTTATGGTTAGTGGACACATGGTACCTATCTGTATACTTTCTATACTATACAGAACATAACCAGTTCTATGGTTAGTGGACACATGGTAGCTATCTGTATACTTTCTATACTATATAGAATGTAACCAGCTCTATGGTTAGTGGACACGTGGTACCCATCTGTATACTTTCAATACTATATAGAATGTAACCAGCTCTATGGTTAGTGGACACATGGTACCCATCTGTATACTTTCAATACTATATAGAATGTAACCAGCTCTATGGCTAGTGGACACATGGTAGCTATCTGTATACTTTCTATACTATATATAATGTAACCAGCTCTATGGCTAGTAGACACGTAGTACTTATCTGTATACTTTCTATACTATATATAATGTAACCAGCTCTATGGTTAGTGGACACATGGTACCCATCTGTATACTTTCAATACTATATAGAATGTAACCAGCTCTATGGCTAGTGGACACATGGTAGCTATCTGTATACTTTCTATACATATATATAATGTAACCAGCTCTATGGCTAGTAGACACGTAGTACTATCTGTATACTTTCTATACTATATAGAATGTAACCAGCTCTATGGTTAGTGGACACGTGGTACCTATCTGCTACTTTCTATTACTATAAGAATGTAACCAGATCTATGGCTAGTGGACACGTGGTACCTATTTATACTTTCTCTACTATATAGAATGTAACCAGCTCTATGGTTAGTGGACACGTGGTACCTATCTGTATACTTTCTATACTATATAGAACGTAACCAGTTCTCATGGTTAGTGGACACATGGTAGCTATCTGTATACTTTCTATACTATATAGAACGTAACCAGCTCTATGGCTAGTGGACACATGGTACCTATCTGTATAATGTTCTGTTCTATTATTGTTACACTGAACCAGTCAGACCTGCCCTGTTGAAGCAGATGGGGGGGGGGAATCAGCATCACAGTGATGGGTTCTCCATAGCCCGTTGTTCTATAAACCCAGTTAGGGTTGTGACTGTGAATTATACAAACAGAAGGGGAATGTGAACTGGGTGTTACCGGTGGGTGGGGATCAGACAGTGTCTCTCCCTCTCCACATCCAGGACAGGAGCGTTATCTGTTTGTACAGCCACACACCACATTAAAGGACCCACTAAGGAACCACTCAAACTTTCTCAGATGGTGGGACCTTTCCCGGAGAGGAGGAGGAGGTGGGGGGGGGGGAGGGGGAATGGGCTGTTTGCTCTGCATGAAAAGCAGCTCTTGTTCATTATTCCCATTGCTTCTGGGGATTCAGCCCGGCAATGCTTCTTCCGCGAAAACCTTCCACACGGCAGGTCTGTCATCTCAATCACAGGCTGTGCGGATCACTCGCTGCAACTGAATCGCGTCCTAGTCTAATGGATTCCAATTGAACGTGCACGTCTCTCTCTCTCTCTCTATCTATAAAGGAAGGATCCATCCACAATGAGGGGATTATATACAACATTACACTACAGGAAAGCAAGTTCCGTTGGAACCCATAACAGCGATTCAGTCGCAGTATGACATTGTGTATAACATTTCAGATAAAAGAACTCAGACGGATAAACCATTTCAAAAATTGAAGGACATCGGAGCTATAAAACCAACCTCATTCCTGCAGCTAAACCAGGGATAATCCAACACACGTGTCTGTTTATTCTACACCTGCCAAACTCATGACATACTGGGTACACGCATATAAGCACACACACCCGTGGGTACACGGACACACACAGACTGTGGTAACGGATATACATGCACACACTCTTGATACAAGAGACACACACTCTGCGGGTACAAGGAGGAGACCCACTCTGTAAAGGAGACACACACACACTCCGGGTACACCGAGAAAGTCCAGGTTCACTCTAGCACACTGACCTGGCTATATCTTAGTGCTCCACTACCGTCACACATACTGTCTACCTGTCTCACGTCTACCCAATCGTACATAGAGGTCAGGTATTCTATATAGAGCCAGATTACATGTGGGATTTTACTTTTAATGATTCCTGCTGTATCTCCGTGTCACAACAGTGGTGTGTCTATGTACCCAATAATGGAAAAGCAAGCGGAGCACATTACTTCTTACATTACTACTACTTTATTTAGTGCAAAAACATCAGAAAAACAGTTCTCACTGTCCCCTCCTGTGTATGGAAGGACAGTAGCTCCCCAGAATGTTCTGATGTTTATGCATAAATAGATTGTGAAGTTCACAAGAAGTAATGTGCTCCGCTTGCTTTTCCATCTATGGGTACATAGATACACACACTGTGGTGACACGGAGATACAAGCAGAAGACATTAAAAGAAAAATCACATGTAATCTGGCTCTATAATAACGATAATATATAGATATAATAACCATCAGCTTTCTGAAAAACATGTGGTGTGAACCGTATTAATTGCCAGCCCAGGGGGAATATACTAACACAATGTATACCATAGGATCACAACTTAGATCGGATGGTCCTTAAAATAACTTTAATCTCCAATAACAAGTATCTAATTGATTTCGATTAAGAAAATACATTGAAGCACCCAGCTACTCTCATTGCCATTTTTTGTGGCCAAATCACCAGTTTCTGTCACTAATTGGACCGTGTGCGGAGACTGGGAAGTGGTGACAATAAGTACAGTACACGGGGCAGGCAAGCTATGCGGCTTATTCATAACCTACAAGCAGTCCAAGGCCAATGATCAACCTTGAGATAAGATTAAGGTTAATGAGGGCAGGGAACAAAAACAATTACACCAAGAAATGTTACATTATTAAAGAAATCAACCCCCCAATGACCTGAAACTTGTTCCCCACGTTGATATTTGGTATATATTGGCTGATATGTGGTCTCTGTTGGCTGGTGTTTGGTTCCTGTTGACTAGTGTTGTGGTTGTTGGCTGATGTTGGTATCTGTTGGCGATGTGTGGTCTCTTTGGTTGGTATTTGATGTCTATTGGCTGATATGTGGTCTCTTTTGGTTGGTATTTGGTGTCTGTTGGCTAAATGTGGTCTCTTTGGTTGGTGATTGGTATCGGTTGGCTGATGTTTGGTGTCAGCAGATTACAGTGATCTAATTTGTCAGTAGCAGAGAGGGAGGGGGGCAGTGAAAAATCAGCACTTACTGTAAATTGCTATGATATAATCTATCCAAGTAATAGGAGCAGTAAAGCACAAAGGGTTACACACAGAATAGCTTTACAGTTTAAACACCATGCATCTACGGTTGTTGTGAATCCAAGGTTGGCACGCCTTCCGTTTCTCTTCTGTGATTGTTAAGCATTGACCTAGTGATGGAGAAATAATTGCACAGAATGACCTGGTAGTGACTGCCCCTACAGCTCCAATCTTTTCGTGTGTAGTAGGCCTTTAGTCGATATCTGTTTGAAGGACGAAATACAGAGCTTCAGTAGTACTGGTCCCACATGTTAACAATTCGGCTATGACTTCATGATGTAATGAGCATTTCCAACACTACGTCATTATAGAAAGACTATATGTCATTGTGACGGTGTGATCCCTTTCCCACTCTCTTGCTTATCCACCATGCACAGTGGCTATTTGTATAAACGAATTTCAACTGATGGACCGAGGCCTTTACATTGATCCATGTTACTTCTGAAAACACATTTCTAATAGTGTCACCAATGGTTACCCAGCAATGGGTTAAATACCCTCCAGTAGACTAGGGGCTGTCTAATTCCATGTGCTGTTTGAGAGAGCGTGATTGCGGGGATACGGTGCGGAGACAGCAGTGCAATCCTGCAATTAGGCAGCCCAATGGCTAATGGGCTGTGCAAGGATTGATGTGTAGAGATGGTCCTAATAACTCGCAGTCACCTATGTATGACAGCGACTCAGCGCTAAAGCCGTGTCATGGTGGCTTGGCAGTGGGAGCGAGGCTGCCAGGCAGAGGGTAAATGCAAGCAGGGGGTAGGGTGGGAAGAGGCTGCATTAACTCTTTACTGGTAAAACAATTGACCTCAGTACTGTGCGATTTTATCAAGGAAAATAACAAACCAGGAGAGAAAAAACATTACTTCACTTTCAGTTATACCAGATATGTAATCTACCCCTGCAACTGCCCCAATCGGTGTGAAATTAAGTCACAGCGCTAAACAGGACTAGACCCAGCACAGAGCGATCTTGTCACGGATCCATCAGTGTCACGGTCACGGGTGTGCCTTTATCAGAGACCTGGTGAACGTGATTCCCACTCTAGGAAGACTGGGGAGACAGGAGTAAAGTAAAACTAACAGCCTATCAATAGATCAGTAGCAGGGCTGTACTGTCCGCACATCAGCAACAGTGCGATCCGTCCAACAGCCTCTAAGCGCTGAGCCAGACCAGCTGCTTCCTGCAAGCCTGATCCCAATCCACCGGCACAGGCCAAGAGGAAACTTCCACCATGGCCATTGTGTCCGATACCCCATAATAGCATTAGATTATATATTGTATATCTATAATCCCCCCCACACACACATAATGACAACTGTCACCACGTGGGGTAGGTGTAATGACCCTTTATTATCAAGCACAGTGAATAATGTCTGGCAACCAGTACAGGTAGTTACTGGGTAATATGGTAAACATACAAGGAATTGTCCATCTGCATCTCACGAATAGGATCCGTTTTATATGGATATTATAATGTTATAACCTACCCCTGCAGTGGATTTTATGGGAGGAACGGTAAGATTATAGTTTTATAATCTTACAGTTCCAGGAGAAGGAAACCAGAACCACAAAGGGTAGGGGGTTATAATAAATAATGCACCCCAACTGTAAATTATAAGGATATTAGAAGTCACCTTGGAGTTCCGTGCCTGCGGCCTCTTGCTTTTATATAGTCACGGAACTCCTCTGACTTCTAATATCTTCTATTATAATTACAGTTGGGAGTGCATTATCCACTATATAATACACAGAGACACACACCGACATGGAGAAGATATAAACCCGTCCCATTGGAAACCATAGTTAAATAGTAACACGATGTCTCCCAATCCCCAGGTAACCACATTATAAATGATTCAGGTACAGATCGTTCCATTCATTCCCCCCACAGCGGGACACATAGCCCGATGCTCAGGGTGTAGTTGGTGGAACTAAACTCCTTCCTTACCGTGCCACCCACCGGCCCCCCGCACTGTCTACGGTCCGGCATTCTCACACCCTCCCACCGTCAGTAACTGAGCGAGGCCGAGACAGACAGAACTACAAGAGGTCCCATTCATTTCCATCGGGACACACACGGGACATCTGACTGGGCCCCGACGATCCTCCTTTAGAAGTTCCCGACCTGAAACAAGGGGCGGCTGGAAGTTCGGACAATCTTCGTGGGGCGCAGCTGCTTTTCTTCCGGGGACTGCGGGTGTCAGATCCCTTCCCTGATGTGGCGGGTCACGTTCACTCTCCCTGCCCGCCTGGTGGTCCTCACGGGGTCAGTCCGTACGGTGGTGACACCTTCCATGCTATGGACACTGCGGCGCTTCTCCCCCTCTACGGCCGCCTGAAGTCTCCCGACACGGACCTGTTCCTGTTTAATTGCTAGTGGCGGGGAACCAGCTAAATCCTATCGGCTTCTCCCAGCGCTCCCCCTCCCTGTCCGTCTTTCCTCCCCTAGTGTCCACAGACGCACTGGGCTTCCGAGACTGAACGCGCGGTTACGAGCGAGGTAGGAGCCGGGAAAGGGGATACTTCCCCCATTCTCTCCTTCCACTCTCTGTAGGCCCAGACCTTGTCCCACTGGCCCGAGCTGCTTCCGGGAACCAGAACTTGACTCTTCCTCTCCCCGAGCCACCTGCGCGTCTTCTCCTCAGGGTCACAGCGGGAAGAATTACCTCCAGACTCCTCTTCTTTACCTAAGAGGGCAACAGCAGTACAGTCACCACTGAGCCAATACCGTTTCATTCATCCAGCGGACAGGGCAGTCGCTGGTATTTATTTCTACATTGGTCAAGTTCCAGTCCTCAACGCAGATTATTAGTGTCGGCCACACAAACCATTATCGCTACATTCCATTGTAAAACGTGTTTAAAACTGGCCTAGAGTGCTGCACATCCAAATCCCGCACAGCGCCACTGCTGGTCCAGTAACCTATTGCAGCGTTTGTGCACTGTTCATTTTAACCAACACATACATGTTCAGTAACTACATCTGGTAACTGTGTGTGGACAGTGCAGTGTTCTTCTGATAATGGGAATAGACAGATCTATATTTTTAAGCAAAAAATGTGCCTATCCCAATAACAAAATTGTCCCGATACGATTTTGTCAGCGGGCACCATACAAGTGGTGATAATGGGCCGATACCCGGTAGTGGTGTGTGGCACCACAACTCTGCAGGCCTGTGCACACAATAATGTGTTTGGAATATGAGTGCTGTGGTGTGTAGCGCACAAAATTCCATTTTGTATGTGCACAGAAAATATATTTCTGCGCACACAAGACAATTTTAAAATAGAGGGAACATTGGTCAGATGCTTTCCCATAATTCAGTGTTTGATGCAATTTATATCCCAACCAACAAGCCAGGGTAGGTTTGATCTGTGAGTTGCAGGTAGCTGGCCATACACTACGTATGCATACACTGGGTAGTGGCGAATACTGCCGCAACAATCGTGCGGTCCATAAGAAACTGCCCAGTTGCTAGTGATTTACCTACATTTCGACATGACATCGGTCGCAGGGACAACTAAACAACTGCAGATTTTTTGTCCTGACCGACCAAACACGGAAATATGTCGGTTTGGCTTTCTGTAAAATTGCGCGTGTGTTACCCAACGAGTTACTGACAGTAGAGAGCTATGACTGGTTACTGCCACATAAGCACAGGAAACGTCTGCACCTTTTGGTACATAAGCCTTATAATATTTACAATATGCTTTAAAGCTCATACACAGGCCGTATTAAGGCTGAAATATTTAGTGTTTTTGCACCAATAAATTGCACATGGGGAAGTACCTTTGGACTCAATGTCTTCTCTTGCTTAAGCTGGATTCCTACTTCATTGCTTAATGTGCTTATAGCTACGTTACTTAGCATTTGCGTTGTCTCATATTTGCCCTCGGTATATTAGCCCTTCCTCATTGCTAATAGAATTGACAGGGTCCATAGGTCTATGAATTGAAGTATTATGGGCCACTGTCAGTTGTTAATGATACTAATAATTGATGGAGATTGGGGATCCTTTCCCACCAGAACCCCAATTCTACATTCTTTTTTAGAATCCACACCAACTATTTACTGGGGAAAATGAGTTTCATGATACTGAGCATCTGCCTGCAAATGGAAATCACACAGGAGATAGAAATGTGTTAATGTTGAAAGAAAGACTTCAACAGCAAGGAAGGAAAGTTATAAACCTAGAGGCTTCCGCAGAGCGCACAACAGATTAGCTATTCCGGATTTGTTAGTGGGAGGGATAGGAAGACAGAAAGAGAAAATAGATTAACTCTTCTATTGATCGTATGATGTTATTGGAATCCTGTAATATAATAGCTTTAAAATTGTGGGTTTTTTTCACCAATTATTAAGATGCTTGCACAACACAAAGCTAAGTGATGCCTTAAGAAAACAGAACACTTCATTTAAAATAGGGCAGCATTGATGGCTTTGCACATAGGCACTTCCCAGCTAAAGCTCAACACAGTCTGTGCCTATTACTAATAAACCTATAAAAGAGCCTCTATAAGTATGTTACTCGGGAGATTGCAGAGAGAGACCCAAATTCAGTTGATAGGCAACAATTCTTGCAGCATAAACCTCTCTCGTAGAAAGAAAGCAATGGCGGAAGGGAAACTGCTTGCAAGGTTGATATACAGACAAAAGAACAGTATGCAGCAAAGGATGTACCGGTAATACTCTGTGTCGCACTAACCAATAACCGAAACATCGGTTAGGATAACTTTAACTACTGTATGCTATTGCGTGGCTAACCATAAGATGGAATTAGGTCCAATTTGGACCCGTTCTGAAGTTCCGTCGGAACCGTTTGGAACTTTAGATCTTGGAAATGTCCATATTTTCAATATTACAAATTTAAAATTCAAGGGTTATTGAAATATGAAGCTACTTTTAAGGGTTAACAAATATGCAGGCTTCTTTCGAGGTTTATCCAAACATTTGCATGTACAGGAAGTTTGTTTTTAATAAGATATTTGGTGATTTGTACGTTTCCTCTGACCATTTTCCAGGTCCCTGAGCCATTTACTGTTAGTTGCTATTCACCTTAAATTTACTCTGAACTTTTCAGCCCCATTGACTATCTGTGGACCAGTTTCCAATGTTTGGGGGAATTTTAAAAGAAAACTGAAAATGGAACCTCTAACACCACAGCCCGCAAGCCCATGTTATTTGCAGATAGACTATTGCGGCGTTATAGCTGGATTAAAGTGCTGCAATGGTTAACAACACTTTGCAATGTGTTGAGAGCTGCTATCGGGATATAACATCTCCCGCACAATTCCGAGCGGGAGTTGATATTGTCTCTCGGTGCATCGCCCTAGAAGCATCTTCAAAGATATACTAGAGCTATAAGCAAATGGGTCTGGATGGATTCTGTAATTCCAACAGCAGATTAGGTTACACTATAAAGTGAAGTGTTTTACCACCATTTTGTATGGTATCCCTGCAATGGATATCAGCTATACAGATGATAAACATGTAGCCTGAAAATGCATGGTTTATAACTTTTTGACTAAAAAAAGTGGGACCTAGAACTTAAGAAAGTCTACAGTGAACAACAGGCCCCTACTAGCTACAGATTTAAATATTGTCATTTATCATTATTTTAGATCTTTCCCTAAAAATATTTATTTTAAGCAAACTTAAAAGTTTTCAGTTGATCGTCAGCACTGCACCTTCACTGTTTTGTGGCCTGGGCATGCTCAGAGTGGCATGTTCAGATCAGCTACTTTAATCCTTTTTTACTAGGTAAGAGGGAAGGGACAAGTAGGGGTATTTCATGCAGATCCCACAGCACACACTGAAGGGGTTAAGTCATGCTTACGATTCACCCATAGTTAAAGGCCCCCCAACAACCTGAAACAGACAGGTTCAACAACACAGGTGGGGAAGAGGAAAGGACGTCTAAAAAATGCATGCACTAAAGTACACAGTACCAGTACAATTATCTGGCAGCAGTCTCAGATTTGGTTATAAGATTGTGTTATAGATATTGTTTGTCTGCTTTGTAGTTTATAGCTAGGGATTACTACACCGTCATCTGGGCATGGCACATGCATCATTCTACAGCCTATCCCACATACTTTTTTTAACCATTACTTACCGTGTTCAGTTAAGTATGACAACATGCTGTGATACATACCTGGCTGTGGGTGTACTAAAGAGCCACAATTGCTCTGCACTGCCTTTTCAATGCTGAGGATGTGCAAGCTATAAGAGCTATGAAATCCTTTGTAAATACTATAACCCAGTGACACAAATAGGACCAGTGCTTGGTAAATCGCTTGTGGCATAAAGACTTGCAAATGGGGCACAACCGTTCAAAATACCATATTAAAATGACACCACAAATTCATCAGGTGGAAGAAGGGTGATTGCCCCCGAAACGTTGTGTTGGTGATTGGTTTGGAATAAATTTCACCATCCACCCTAGAGTGCAACTCTGCAACGATTTGATTTGACACTATATTTCCCTGGAAGTAGGGAAAACTGGACATCTGCACCCGTGTGGGTAGTGTGCATATGGACTTTGTTTGCTGTATGGCAAGCTTTACACTTTTGCCACACACCACACACACACACACACACTGTCTCTATCTCTCGCTCCCTGGCACGCGAATGTATTATGTACAGACAGCTCAGCTGTTACAACACCTCTCCCAAGGGCTGGATATAAATAGAAATGGATGGCCCGGTCTCCCTGTTCTGGAAGAAAAGCGAGAGTCAGGCAGCAATGACACACTGGGAGACAACAGGGCTTTGTGTTCGGAAACAGCAAGGTTATGCCAGGCAGAGATGAAACGGGAAAAGGGCATAGTTTTTTAACCACTAGTGCCAATTTCCCTAGACACCTGTACAATATATTGTTTAAGTGACATTTGTAAAGGTGGCCTACCACTATCACGATCGTAATTACGATCTTAAAACCGACCAATACTTGAGAGACAGATTTACAATGTTTAATTGTACGTAGCTGTACCATACATATTGTTTAACATTCAAAGTGTTTTGTGATTAATGCGAAGTTCATCTATGTGAGGTTAAATTATATTAATTTAATCGGAAACATTACAATATTTTACCAATCGACTTAAAAAAACTTACTTTCCCGCTCGTTATTACGATCTAATGCCGCATAATAAGTCGTGGAAAAGTACAATTTTTCTGCCAATCAATGTAAATGTTGGATTTTAAATAATATTGTCCCTAATGGATGGTCACCTTAACAAAGTAATCTTTAAGTTTCAAAAAAATATAAACAATCCAGAGACACCATTCAGAACAAAGAAATCAATCCTTTACACCATGGCTGAATTGTTGGGGCTGTGAGAGCATGAGCGATATTCTATTATATGGGGCTGATCGATCCACTGTAGATGCATACAAACGTTCATACATAAAGGATGATCATGGGAAAGGTAGATGCTCCCGGTCCTGTATACCAATGTATGTATATAAACAAAGTAAGCAGAAGTTTACTTGTATTTTAATCCCTACATTTATGGCCTCACCCCCCCTCGCTCAATGAGCTCGACATGCTCAATCTGCTTTACCTAGAAAAAGAGAGAGGAATTCTCAGGTCAGCTACTTTGTCTCCCAGTGGTAAAGGGAAAGCAGAAAAAAATTTGAAGAGAAAGATAACCGTACAGCTTTCTGTAGGTAAAACTGCATTTGTATTTACTACTAAAATTTCTTTAGTAGTGAAATACACAGAAAGATAAGTGATACATTATCTGCAATTATTAAAGACGCTCCTTTAGAAATTTTCAGTTTCAATAACAGTTTCCTCAGGGAGATTCAATAAAATTCTTATTGTTAAAATGGTGCCAAGTTTGCCCAACCAGATGTAAGCTTTCAAATGTTAAATAGATCTGATTGGGGCAAAATTAGCACAATTTTAATGATAAGAACTTTTATTGAATCTCCTGTTTGTGTTTAACAAATTGAGTGGGAACAGTCAAATCAATTATCCTTGTCTGTCTTAATTTAACCACATTGTAGACAAAAGGTTTTGTGATCTTCCTTAACCTCGTACAATCACACACGTGTGTGGACAGCTTATTCGTTCGTAGATCCTCCTGTCGGATCTACGACTGATACCCAACCAAGTGCCACACATGTGAGACAATTGACCAAAGCAACCATTCGTTGCTGCTGGCAGTTAGGCCTTGATCACACTCTTGTACTTGTATACGAAGCTTAAGGCTGTGAAAACAACAAACACTTTCTCCTTCGACTACCAATCGTACTCTGGTGGGAATTAAGCCGACTGCCAATACTTTTGCACAAACAACTGTGCCCAATACTTTTGTCCAATGAATAAACAGACAAATGGACAAGAGCTCAAAGTGATGAAAATCTTCCCCAATATGCTACGACCAACGATGCAACCAAACTTTCAGCTTTTTGCAATGGCATCTCAGTTTGAATGTAAATCATGGTGACTTGGCCCAGTTTTGTGTTGCAATATTTTTTTTGAAAAATATGTGATTAACAATCCTGGTTCATTCTTGTTCGGATCACACGTCTTTGGAAGACAAAAAGAGGTGGAAACAAACGGATACAAAAATATTAATCCTTGGTTTGGGTGTCCCACACTTCCGGTTTGACATATGGTCTCTACTCAGTACAGTACAGTAGTTACAGCAATCAGAACAGGATTGGAATCATGCTTGAAAAAGGATCCATGTAAGAGCACGAATAAAAAGTTGTTTGTTCAGTGGAATACTGCGTGGAGCCTCCTTCCAATCCTATTCGGATAGCACATCTGTTCTGTGAGTTTTTCCCAAAAAATGTGATAAATGCAAAAAGCATTTAAAGTGGATAGGAAAGATATAAATACTAAATCATATACCAATACAAGTGCAACTATAAAATGACAAGAAAACTCAATGCATTTATTTTGCTCTATAAAGCCTCTTGTACACATGTAAAATACTGTTGGCCAAACAACCAAAGGACTTTCAAATGATGAATGCTTTGGACACAATATTAGTTAGTTGCCAGCTCCTGTCATTTGTAGTTCTGCACTGCTAGATCAATGAATGACCGATGTAAGCCACCCACATGGAAGATTGTCGGGCAAAGTGGTGTGTAAAAGACTTTAGTCAGCATGTTTACAACATTAGTTGTTTTACCCAAGGCACAGAAAAGGAAGAAATGGGCACGGAAATACACAAGGATAAACTTGCTATATAATGATTGTGTCTAAGATTACATATGTTTGCTTGAAGTTAGTTTATGAGTTTTGCTGTAAACAGCAACTTTTATTAAATAGCAACAAATTAAATGTCATTTGTGAGAATGATACTTCAGTGCACTATTTTCAATACTAATTATGTGGTGGTAAGAAAAACAATGGAAAGAAGGTCTTAATTTAATTTCTATTAACGTACTGCACAGTGCACTGGTCTTTTAAAACTACACACAGGGATATTCAGCTGCAAGAGCTGTGGTTAGCAGGTATTTGTCTGCGTGTTAGACGGGTTTTGCAGGCCATGTGTGAAAAGCATTGCATTTGCAAGTCTACACTGCGCAAGGTATTTCATCTATAGATTGAAATTAAAAAACACTGGTTTTAGGCAATTTTTAAAAAGGGGAGAATAAAGAAAAACTCTCAACCTTGATTTAAAATTTAAGCCTTGCTTACTGATCTGATGTCAGGAGCACGAAACCTTAGGCAAATTTAAAGAAATAATGTAAACATCCAACTCTTTTAGTTTACTGTAGGTTATGTAAAATGGCATTAAAATGTACTAGCATCACTAGGCCCTTCAATCTACTAAAGCACCTGTTAAACCCACGGTCGCGCTTGCAGTCATAAGCCAAGAAACTAATGTACAGGAGATAAAGTACTGTGTGATTCAGGCTTATACAAGGTTGTCCCCAATAAGGGCAGCCAGCGGCTTTTGCCAGGCTCCGGTTAGTTCTACTTGTATGCCTCTCATAATCAGAGCTTTGTGCAAGTGCAGGAGGCTGGTGAGGGCTGCCCGCAATCAAAAAGCTGTCACTTATTTCACTAGCTGTAACAGCTTTACATTCTCTCCTTGCGATAGTTAAATCCAAGCTAATAATCCACAGTGAGAGATCAGCCCAGCAACAGCACCAGCTTGTGTCTGATTCTACTGCTTGAGTTGCAGCTGGCAGCTCCCTTATAAGGGACCCCCTTTTCCCACCGCTACTTTAATTGGGCTGTGCCAGCTTCTCACTAATCAACTGAAGTGGCCATAATCTCACACTGGCAATCTCACTGCTGTTCTCTGCTTTTTCAATGTTTTTCTTAAGAAGTTGGGGGGTCATGAGTCTTTCTAGAACTATACCACTAACTGCAGGGAAACCTAACAGCACTCTGACATTTCAACTACTATATGCAGCTAATTTGGTATGAAGAAAAAATTTGGCCTGTTGGTCCATTGGGGCACGTTTAAGTGCTTAGAAGCATCTAATGATATATTGTGGTGTGCTGCAGATTAATAACACGGGGGAATCCCGTGTTGAATAATCCCCAAATGTTCTCTAAAATAAAAAATAAAACCTATAAATGGTTAGAGTACAAAATTAAAAAAAAAGGCCTGAGCAATTAAAATTCCATGCAGGAAGGGAATGCTATGTGGCATAATCTTGTTTGCGGCACCCAGGGAGACTAACTCTTTCACCGCTTCTCGTAATACTTTTGTATATACAAAAAGTAATAGATAAAAAAATAAAGTAAATTCCATGGTCTGTGTATAGCATATATACATACGGTAATCTGTGCCGATACAGAATGACATTTTGTGCGCTATATACAGAATGGTCTGTGTTAAGTCAGATTTCAGCACTACATATAGGGTTTTTTGATTGGCAAGCATCTAGAAATGCCTAGGATACGCTGACATAATGTTAAGGGCATTTTGGAAAGTAGCCTCAGTTTTAATGCAACTTCCTAGTGGTTCAAAGACAATAGTCAGCATGGCGTGTGACAAAACTCTGAGGGCCCCCACAACCCTTGATAATTCAAAGCCTGTGGTTTGCCCTGTTCATCCCCCGGTTGAAACTGGCCCTGGCTGCCATTGACTCTTAACATCTGGGTCCACTCGGAGGGTTCATCAAAAAACAACTCATGTAAGCAGCCTTAATCTACTCTATGCACAGATTGTCTATGTATTTAGTACCAAACTACCAACATCTGCATCAAAATCTATCACCCATTCAACCCCTCCCCAAGATATTTGGATGATTAAGACGAAACATAGACACAACTTTTTAGCGCAACAGAAAGACCTCAATTATCTTTAGCCCAAATTGAAATTAAAGTTTAACTGGGCCTGTTTGGTAAAGTTTAGCAATTACATGGTCTTCAATGGGCCACAAAATAATGTTAGACTAGGTACACGTGAGCAAATTTTCGGGCCAGCCATTTCTTAGTTACAATGCAGTTGTGATTTGGTGTTGTATTGGATTAGATTTTAAATACAAGAACATGCATATGTTTCCAAGACCTTATAATTAAATATAATCTCAAGACGATTGAAGCATTTCTCTTGTTACACAATGTGGATGATTGTTGGGATTAAAACAGGAACCGTTAAATTATTACGGATTATTGGATTTTATTAGATCACATAGGTAAGGTTTTTATGTGTTAGGCTCAAATAGAATACTTTCCCTTTAAAATCCAGCAAAGGCTCTAGGCCTATAAATAATCATAAGAAATGTTACAATCTGGTACCCTTGTTGGATATTATGAAAATATAATGACCATTTCTCTCTCAGTAATGCTGACTGCAATCCCCTCTGTCCACTTTTGTACTAAGGCTTTAAACTTAAAAAGCCCCTACCACCTGTTCTAAATTGTCAAATTGTTGGCTTTATGAATTGGTGTCAGGTTAAACATTTCCATAATAGTCAGTATTAGGGAAATTACACGCCTAATCAGTCTTTAAATGGATTTTAATTAAACAGCCATTCCAAGCTTGGGTTTGTGGATTTGAAAAAAAAAAAACACCCTTGTTCCCCTGCTTGAATAATCACATCTGATGGAAGAATCAAAAAGGGGAAAACAAAAACTGTTAACAGCATTGGCTCTGTTTACATTCTCATATGTCTGGGGTGGGAAAAGATAAACTTTGTCTTGTATTCCGGACAAAGCACAAAAATCCCACAAACTGTAATTTAATGTTACAAAATGAGTGAAATGATGATGGCAATTATTCAATAGTAATTATCTGTCTCACAATAAGACTTTCTGTCAAGGTGGATACATCCGAATGCTAAAAAAAATAAAATAAAAACAGTAATAACCAATGTGAGACATTAAATTATTCAACAACAAATTGGTGAACAGAGGTCGGGAAAAAACAAAATATCTAATGTATTTTTTAAAAAATGGTAAAAAAACTGGCAAACCACCATCTATATTTTGACAAATTCGATCAATTTGTTTAATTGTAAAAAATATCAACAATTATTGTCTTTACACACCACATGTATAAATGGAGCAATATTATATAAAATTATTTTATGATAAACAATGATGTGGATGACTGATAAACTTAATCAGAGCCATACATCAGTTTCCCTGTAAGGACCGTGGTGACACTGTCTGGATGTTACCATCGCCGTGCCAAGGTGGGAGGTGAGAAGATATGATACATAGCAAATGATTGAGATGCAGTGAGCGCTCCTATTATAGCAGTGAAGGGATGATTCTGCACTTATCAGCATTTATTTTTCTTTCCTATCCAGTTTGAGCTTGAGGGCTTCGAGACTTTTCAAAGTGCTCAGGCCATGCCCTACGCCTTCATTTTAATTACAATAGGACCTAAAGCACTGAAGCAAGTGGAAGGATTTACATAAGAAGATTAACACTTCTGTATCAGAGGGGTCTGCTGTGACTTAGCAGTGGAAATGAGAAAGAAGATATGCAAGAGGGATTCAAAGTGACAGCAATGTGCAAAATCCTGGTTTACCACAGGTTTTAGTGTGGGAATTATAGACATGTGGGATAACGGAAAGCATAATAAAAGACGATGGGCTCCCTTTATTATCAATCACGTATTCTGTGAGAATACACATTTAAAGTTATTAATCAAAAAATTATAGGTCCCTCTATGGCAACTTAACTGTTTGTTTTTGATCTGATAACAAACTCAGGAGATTATTGTATTGAATCTAACTGATTGAATATTGAATTGGAATAATTTGTTGTGATATCGTTGGTTTCAGAGGCCTGCTGAAAATATGTCCTTAAAGAAAGAACCATTTGAAATGTTCCCTTTTCATAGGAAGTAATGGCTTCATTAAACATATGCTCTGTGCATACTTTTTAACTAAGGGGAGATCAGAATTACAGTAAACACAAATGCAAAGGCAGAATGCATATTTTGGAATGTCTGTGTGACAATTCAAGAACTATCAACTATGAAAGAAAGGGAGCTTGCATTACCTGAGGAGCCTGCCAGCCTGTAGGCACACAGGGGAAGATGCAATATATTCCATTATCGCAACCTACGTGCACTCGTTTCCGCAATGTATTAAGCAATTTGCGATTGTAATACATTGCGAAAACGCTAGCGGTAAGTTGCAACCTTTTGCGCATATTTTAATTTAATTGTTGTGCAAAAAACGGCGCAAAATTTATTGCATGCTTTTCGGTGCACAAATAAAAAAAAATTGTGTGCAGGCAGTGCAAAACCTTCGCTACACGTTAGTACATAGGTTAGTGTGATTTTAGCGTGGGATATTGCATCTCTCTGACAGTGTCAAGAATAAGACAGTCATATCTCATCCTTCCCTTCACACATTAACTGAGCATGTATATGTCCAGTTAGAGCCAGTGATGATGAACCTGGCACTCCAGATGTTTAGAAACTACAATTCCCAGCATGCCTAGCTTGCAATCTGCACCAAGGCATGCTGGGAGTTGTAGATTCCAAAGCATCTGGAGGGCCATGGATTATCACTGGTATATGGAAGCAACTGACTTAGGGCCTAGCATGATTCTCACATGTTACATTCGCATGTGCTAGATAATGCAAAATCTCATTGCAAAGGACAGTAAGCGATCTTTCACGCACATTACCGTCCGCTCCGGGTGTGGCCTCAGTCTTATAGTTTTTGCCCTGTGTTTTAAAATGTGCTTGTATCGTTCTGTCTAGATCTGTCCGGTGTATAGAGGAGTGTAATGGGAACACTGGATATCTCATATATCAGAGGTGGCAAACCTATGGCACTCATGCCATGTGGCACTCAGACCCCTCTCTGTCGGCACACAATTTCATTACCATAAGGAGAAATACACGAGCCACACTGCTCCCCTCCCCCCCCCCCCCCCCCCCCCCGTGATCCATGAACTGTAGCAGCTGTCTGCAGAGGGAGAGAGGTCACTAGAACATCAGTCTCACTCGCTCTGCTTCTGCATATTCAAGCAAACAAGGAGGGGGGTAACAGCAAGTGAAAAAAAGGCGCATGATCTCTCTGTCCTCTTTCCCGGCGGCTGCAAGGAAATGCTAAGGAGGCGAGGAAAGTCATTGTCATTTTTATTTACTGCTCTACATTGTTGAAGGGGGCTGCCTAAAAAAATACTACTTCTACTGCCACTTCTTACAAAAAAAAGTAAATTGATTGTATGTTGGTGCTCACTGTCTTCACTGTTTTTAATCTTAAACTCCTGTGTGGTAATGTAGAGGTTAATAGGTAATCTATTATATATTCTATATATCTTACTGTATCCTCCTGTCTGTCTGTGGCTGAGGCCACAATGCACCTCGCTCCTGGTGCAGGAGAACAAGTTGCCGTGAATAGCAATCGCCCAATCATTCACAATGGAGCACATGCGATTGTGCAAAATATACAGATCGCTTGCGCTCAATTAACAAATCGCACACGCAGCGCTCAGTAGCACACTAGAGTGACCACATCAATTAAAAGTGCATCAGTGTGACCTATCCCTGTGTATATGTATATCTATCTATCTAATAATAAGAGTACTGTGATACTTTTTCTAGGACTAACAGTTATTTAGTTGACAAGCTTTGAGGGCTATAAATCACATGGGGTTGTGCGCTTTGTGGCACGTTGAGCACGCAATTTGTCTATGGAACGCCTGATATTGCACAAAAACATCTGCTCTGACCTGATGAAGAGTGTTTAGCCCTCGAAAGCTTGTCAACTAAACTGTTAGTCCATAGAAAAAGTATCACAGTACTCTTATTATTTTTCATATCTAATATTACTAAGAAATATACTGGTTAAATTGTGGTGTTGGCCCTTAGCGGTAAGTGTGTTGCACACTGGTCTCTAGGTTAGCCATCACATCATTCAGACAAGTGGTGCACATTTGGTGTTATTATTCCCACAGAACTAATCCCTTGTAATTCTTATTTGCATATGAGAGGAGAAAGTATCTTCATTCCCCTCCCATGCTGGATAATCCTCTTATAGTTACAGTCTGTTCCCCGTCCCATTATTACCCAGGGACCTTTGTTGCTGGCTGGTTACGGGCATCTATTGTTGGCACCATAACCCTTCCAACAGCTCCCCGTGGTTTACGTGAAGGGAGAGCGATAACTTGCCCGGGGAAATCGAAGCGCAGACAGCACATTCCAGGGAGGGCTCAGCGATCCGTGCGCTTCGCACCACACAAAGCCTGGACGGGGGAGGGGAAGGAAGCTCTAGTGTTTCCAAGGCGGGAGGAGGGGGTCCCCAGGGAGGTCGCGAGCAGGCAGAACTTCAATCAAACACAGAGTTCTCTCGCGGGCACAGCAGGAAATCCGATCTCCCCCGGAGAGGCCCATTGGCGGCCCCATTCTCCAGCCAGACCACTAGAATGACAATCATCTGTGCCACTGACACCCCCATTCAGAGGGCGGGGAAGGTTCTGTTCACCCCGTCAGTGCCACATTCTCACCCATTGACATATACAATGTAGCCACACATTGTGCGCTGGGCCATAGAAAGTCATACCATTAGTGGTTAGTACAGTGTACTAGATAAGGACTGGTGGCCAACCCCCTAATGAGCCGGTATTTCAGCAAATTAAAGGGCATTTAGGTTGATCGGCCAAAATATCGGCCTTCTTGACAGTCACTGTCCGATGTTCCTCGTTCATACAAATAGGAGATAGTTCGATCGGACAGGTCTGTATGTTTTTCTGACTACCAGCCGTGTGTAGCTTAAGAATTTAGAGATGTTAGATCTGCCTACAATCTCTAGCTTAAAGCCAATGTGTGTGTGTGTCCGTCCGACCGTCCCTTCGGTTGGGCGTTGTTGGTGGTTTATCCCCCTGGATCAAGGAACAACATGTGTAGTAAGCTGCCACAGACATCCTGCCCGGTCGGATCACTATGATTTTGGGGAGTGATCCTATGTTCTCCCACATAGCAGGAATTCTCCAGATCTCTCCCTCCTCCCTTCTTCATTGAAATAAAACAGGCTGCTCGCACTGCATTCTACCCTACAGAAATCTAAGAGAAGTATCTGTACATCCCACCCTACAGAAATCTACGAGAAATATCTGTGCATCCTACCCTACAGAAATCTACAGAGAAATATCTGTGCATCCTACCCTACAGAAATCTACAGAGAAGTATCTGTACATCCTACCCTACAGAAATCTACAGAGAAGTATACTGTACATCCTACCCTACAGAAATCTACAGAGAAGTATCCTTACATCCTACCCTACATAAATCTAGAGAGAAGTATCTGTACATCCTACCCTACAGAAATATACAGAGAAGTATCCTTACATCCTACCCTACATAAATCTAGAGAGAAGTATCTGTACATCCTACCCCTACATAAATCTAGAGAGAAATATCTGTGCATCCTACCCTACAGAAATCTAGAGAGAAATATCTGGCATCCTACCCCACAGAAATCTAGAGAGAAGTATCTGTACATCCTACCCCACAGAAATCTAGAGAGAAGTATCTGTACATCCTAACCTACAGAAATCTACAGAGAAGTATCTGTACATCCTACCTACAGAAATCTACAGAGAAGTATCGTACATCCTACCTACAGAAATCTACAGAGAATATCTGTACATCCTACCCTACAGAAATCTACAGAGAAGTATCTGTACTTCTGCAGTTAGTAAGGGCGCAGAAACGTGCTAATGGGATTGTGGTGCATTTTCACGAAGTCTAAAAAAATTGGCAGGCAACAAAAAATTGCTCACCTTTCGTTTTGTGATGCAATATTTTCATAATAATCTGCCTATTAATAAATTGGCTGTGCACAATAAATGTGACTGATGTGAAATAATCTGTTTTACATTCACTTACAAAACTACAATCCTTTTTTAGTATAAAATGCACATGCTATGCAGTTCTAGGTTTATGTTTGTAAATGGTACATTCCTTCTAATCCTTTTACTGCCATGAGGCTGCCTGAAATGTCTGCACTTAGAATGGAGCATTTATTGCCTGCTCTAAAACAGTTATAGAGTTAAAACTGTTGTAGACTGAAAATATAATTTTAAGCCTAATTTTAATCTATAAATGAATACATGTAAGCAGCACTTACTTGATGTGTTTTTGTTGCTGCATGACTTCAATCAAGTACTTGTTTTGCTCCAACTCAGTCCCTCGTCCCCCAGCCAGACTATCTGACTCTCTGTGAGGGCAAGCATGCTCAGTAAGCCCTATGAAACAGCATTGGGAGAGGGAATTTCCCACATGCAGTTCATGTACCAACTGTTACCATTCCAGAGACAGCAAAGCTATACATAACAGAATAGTTTGATACGAAGGCACTTGATTGACAGCTGAAATGTATGATGGTTCAGACTGGATATCTAAAGAAATAGGGGGGCAGATCAAAAAAAAATGTACAGTGATACGAAGAATTATAGTTATCAATAATGGGCAATTAAAAAAAAAAAATCCCAGTGTACATATTGTTTAAAATAAAATGACTAACTATCCCTATATTTATAACTAACAATGCATGGTTAAATAGGGGAACAAGATCCCTTGTCTTTAGCAGTTTATTTTTGATTCTCGCTTAAAGGGGAACTGTGGTCAAAAAAAAACTTTAGGTAAATTGATAGGAATTGCTCCCCTGAGAATTTTTGCAATTTATTTCCATTGTTTATTTTGCATAGTTTTGAAGATATTTACATTTTTATGTGTGATATGCAGCAGCATCACCAGGTCCCCTGCACTTCCTGCTTTCTGCTGAATCTGTCCTGTGTCTCCTCCTCACTTTGCAGCCCCTGCCGTCCCTCCCAATCATGGACACCATGGTCCCTTCAGTTGCAGGCCCCCATGGCCCATTATCTTACAGCCCCCGCGGGTGCCGTGGCCCTGCCACTCGCGGGTGCCTAAGCCCCGCCCACTTGTGGGTGCCTAAGCCCCACCTACTCGCAGGTGCATGGGTTACCCAGACCCCCCCCCCCCCTACAGAAAACTCTGTGGAATAGCCTGGCTGTTTTCACATAGTGAGAGAGAGGGCTGTAGATCCCTTACCTTCTCTGCAGCTGCAGGTCCTTCACACAGCAGAGAGGAGGAGAGACTTCCTGTCTCCCTCACACACTGAGGGAGTTGAGGCTGTGCTTGCTGGTGGCACTGAGCAGGAGAGCCTCAGGAATGTCACATGTCAGCCTCCCAACCATTAACTTTCTGGTCAGTCATTTCTTTATATCTTGGGCTGTGGAGCACGTAGGAGGTGGTCGATGGCCTGTTTAAAGGTAGGAAACTGGCCTTTCATTTAAACTTAACTTGTTTGGAGACCACAGTTCCCCTTTAAGCTGGGTACACAATTGGCAGATTTTTCAAAGATGCGGACAGGATTTGCATCCGCAGATCAGACAGTATCACAGCTTTATCGGTAATGTGTGTCGTAGCTTTATCCCCCACAACAATGCAATCTCTTCTAGTTAATGAACCCCAGATACATAGGGCCCATATTGGCTAAGAACCATTAGCTTTTACCAGTGGAGTCCTAGGCCCTACTATGAGGGAGATTAATACTGGGACCTACTGCTCAGACCAGTGCAAAATACTACCTGATGTTATATTGGAATAGGTTTTTCAAACAGTGTAGCTCACCTGATGCAATACAAATTTGTTAAGGTTTGCACTATACTAGGAGGGTAGTTTTTTTTCTATGCAGGTTTGTAAAAAAAAATTCTATGGTGGTTTGATCCATGTGTTGCTTCCTTTGATAGATTATCTGGCATTAATTAGGTTGGGTACACACAGGAAGATTTGTCTCCAACCAACCATTTTCCTTAGCTACTTTTGAGTGGCTGTCAGTTTCCCGCAACAGATTTGCAGTCCCTTAGGAAAATGCACATTGGCCGTGATTTACAACATCCCCGCCCACATAACATTTCTCTCTGAACGAGGTATACATGGTAATATCGGTCACACGGAAATATTGTATGGTGTGTTTCCAGTATAAGGCTGAGGCCAAACTAGTGATACATCTTTCTGTGGGTTTGATCTGAAATTTTTCCAATATTCATTTATCGGAGAGAATGAGATGTGCACCAAAAATTGCGATACGATAACAGTGCAGTGCAAACAGTGTAATGCACTGGTATGATTCCCACGCACTTCCAATCATGTTTTTTGGTTCACGACTAGCATGTGAAAATCGCATGCTTGTTCTTTTCAATTTAATGTTTAGGTTATGGCCAAACTGGACCTGATGATAAGATGTGTGAAAAGCGTCCACATATTGGTGTGCATTACTGTCTGTTTGCACTGCATTGCGCATGGAGCGTGCAAAAAATTGGTGATCGCATGCGCTCCAATAACAGAATGCATGCATGCAATGTGACCACCCACATTGACATGCACTGCCATGGATTAATCACACGATAACGGATTGCAAAACGCGATTGTAAGTGCATATAAACACGCAAGTGACTTAACACTGTATGCGATCTGTCTTTGGTTGCATGCAATCACCATTGTTTGTTTGAATTGCACCCACTCCAATAAACAGGATATTGCCAAAACTACAGTAAAGTCTAGGCCACATCAGATCAGATCCTGATTGCGATTCGATCACGTGTAAAAAGCACACACTAGTGTGGCCCAATTGTTGTGACCACACTAGGTGCTCTGCGATCGGGAATTGCACATGCAATCGTGCACGCTTGCGTGTCAGTTTCTTGAGGGTTCGTGGCATTACAGAGTGGCCTCTGCCTTAGGGCTAGTCCACACTACTCCATTTTAATGCACCTTAAGTGTTAAAAAGCACACACTATGTGGCTCAATTGAAGTGGCCACAAAAGGTGTGCTGGGACTGTTTGCGCTGCGATCCGTTTATCGGAGCTCATTCGTTCCTGCAATTCGCATGCGCTCCAATCCAAAAATTACAGGGATCACAGAGCATGCGATCATCATTTCCCCCCACAATCGCATGCACTCTGATTGCGCAACATTGCATATGTGTTTGGATATGCGCTGCAGTGTGGCCTAATAACAAAGTTTAATAACAGGGAGATTCAATAAAAGTTGTTATCCTTAAAAAGGTGCCAATTTTGCCCCAACCACTCAGACCTTATTTAACATTTGAAAACTAAATCTGGTTGGGGCAAAATTAGCACCATTTTTCTAAGAACTTTTATTGAATCTATTGTAGGAATTGTAATGGAGAGCGCCTCTCTGCACATCCCCTCCATGTGTGCAATGCAGAATATTTTTGTTTTTTCCCAGATGCACGATTTTCCGTGCGGATTGCAAGCGGTGAGAAACGCAAACGGACTGGAAAATACATGGCAACATAGAGCGTAGCGGGCCGAGTCCCGAGCGTACGTGCGGCGCTCAGTAGCCAGTATCCTTTCCCACTTCGCTCTGTAATTCTATCTCTAGATCTCAGATTCCTGTCAGCCAGGGAACTTACCGAGCGGGAGATTTTATGAAATGGGCCCGAGCGACCAGTCTGCCTAATGTACCCGCCTTATGAACGGGGAAACGGCTCTGGAAGGGAGGGAAGTGCGCTATAATAGACAGGGAACAGCTCGGGCTGATCACAGTGATAGGGTCGCTAATGGCAGGGGACGGGGGACCGGAGATAGACCCCCCAGTCCCTCGGTCTATTGTTCGGACTGGATCTTGTTACCAGGACAAAGAGCGAACTGTGTATGGGAAATACAGCTCGTACACGGCCTGGGGTATTATATTATCCCTATACAATGGAGGGGAGGGGGTACAATCTATATTATAAAATAGACATACACAAAGCGATTTGTTTTTATCACATAGTGCAAAGAACAGGCCCTTCACAACACTATCATACAGTGTACCTTGCACAGACCCACACATCCATACAGTGTACCGTGCGCACAGACCCCACTATACATACAGTATACTGTACAACAGACCCACACTATACATACAATGTACTGTACAACAGACAGACCCACACTATCCACACAGTACTGTACACAGACCCACACATATACATACATTGTACTGTACACAGACCCACACTATACATACATTGTACTGTACACAGACCCACACTATACATACAGTGTACTTACACAGACCCACACTATACATACAGTTGTACTGTAAGACCCACTTACACAGTGTACTATACAACAGGCCCACACTATCCAACAGTGTACTGTACAACAGACCCACACTATCCACACAGTGTACTGTACAACAGACCCACACTATACATACAATGTACTGTACAACAGACCCACACTATACATACAATGTACTGTAAACAGACCCACACTATACCTGCAGTGTACTGTACACGACCCACATACATACAGTGTACTGTACACAGACCCACACTATACATAGTGTACTGTACACAGACCCCACTATACATAGTGTACTGTACACAGACCCCCAATATACATAGTGTAACTGTACAACAGACTTCCATAAGTGCGACACTCCCCTTGCAACCATTAGCTGCCCTACTGGTACCTCTGTACTGGCTCCAAGCACTGAACTGTGTACCGAAAGAAAGTAGATGAGGTACCAAATAAGGACTTGATGCAACTCAATTGGTGAAATTGCTTATTTATTCATCCCACATGAAGTGTGATGAATAAATAAGCAATTTCACCATTGAGTTGCATCAAGTCTTATTTGGTACCTCAAACTTTTTTTCGGTACTGTACAACAGACCCACACTATACATACAGTGTACTGTAAACAGACCCACACTATCCACACAGCATGACCGCCCCATACTATAGAGTGTACCGTAGGACAGCCCTAACTATATATAGAGTGTAGTATGACAGCCTTATACTATATTTACAGTGTAACCGTATGACAGCCCTATACTGTATATACAGTGTACCGTATGACAGCCCTATACTATATATACAGTGTACCGTATGACAGCCCTATACTATATATACAGTGTACCGTATGACAGCCCTATACTATATATACAGAGTACCGTATGACAGCCCTATACTATATATACAGTGTACCGTATGACAGCAGCCTATACTATATATACAGTGTACCGTATGACAGCCCTATACTATATATACAGTGTACCGTATGACAGCCCTATACTATATATACAGTGTACCGTATGACATCCCTATACTATATATATATTATGCACTGTATATTATGTATGTTATGTATATGATATGAAGGTTACATGGTATATATGTTATATGATATGAAGGTTACATGGTATATATGTTATATGATATGAAGGTTACATGGTATATATGTTATATGATATGAAGTTTACATGGTATATATGTTATATGATTGAGTTTACATGTAATATGTTATATGATATGAAGATTACATGGTATATATGTTATATGATATGAAGGTTACATGGTATAAATGTATATGATATGAATGTTAACTTCTTCATTCTACTGAACCCAGCGCCGATCTGCTCTGTGCGATAACAACCCAGCGCCGGGCTTCCTTCAGCTGGGCCCCGCAGTGGGAGAGACCGGAGACGGACATTAAGTGGATATTGTTTAGGAAGCTGCGCGATAGCGGAGTCGTGGGATGGGAGTACCCAGCATTGTGCACACGATAGAAACCATGGGGGTTTTGAAACTGCAACACTCGTAGTGATTGTAACTGACCCCCGTTCTTTTACTCCCCGGGTTCGGTCCCAGTCACCCCCGGGTTCGTTCCCATTCACCCAGTTACCCCCCCTGGGTTTGGTCCCATTCACCCCCCAGGTTTGGTCCCAGTCACCCCCGGGGTGGTCCCATTCACCCAGTCCCCCGGGTCCGGTCCCAGTGCCCTATCGGTATAGGTGCCATTACAGTTATCGCACCTGGGGCCGAACCCTCCCATCCCAGTCTCTCTCCATTGACCCTCCCCACCTTCCTTCTCTCCCAATGCAATCAATATGGCAATTACCATGTAAAAGCTCGGCCGGCCCCGGGTCAATGTAAATTGATCATTTTCCGCCCTGTGCACAATAACACGGGGAGTCTGTAATGAGATTATCCTGGAAACTGTCTGACTGAGAACTAATGATATTTCATACTGTCCGTGTCTAACACCGGGATCTGCTCTATCTCCCCTTCTATCTGTACGGTAACAATGGGAATGGCTGGTTCTGGTCGGTCTACAACTACGCATGCACTGTTAGAAGCCCTGGCTATCGGTAGTGTTGGCACTGTACAGCGGCCATGTGATGTGGGGAATACCATGTTCTGAGAAATCTTGGCAGGGGAACAGGCAGTTTCCGAAAACGACATAATTACCGCCCAGTCTAGATCTGCTGTACTGGTATCCATATTCATACAGTCATTACGTACAGGGGGGGATCGGGGCTGCCCGTGCCCGCGCTCTCGTTGTTGACACACGCGCGCGTCCGAGACCAGAAATTGGGCCCCCGGGAAAGCGAACACAAAGAACCAGTGGGGGTTAATCAGTTAAACTCCACGATACACCCACAGGCACAGAACAGCCGCGATGCGCACAGAGATTCCAGTGATAAAACAACCAGTCTGTACCGGCCTCATTCCATTCACTATCATTGGTTTAGCTTTAGCCCTGGACAACCAGACCTCCGCCCCAATCACACCAGAACATATTGGGTATATCAGTGTATTTCCTATGTGTATCTGCCTATAGAGTGACTATAGGTCTGTCTATAAGCCTATAGATGTTAATATAGATGTATCTCTTGTAGGTCCATCAACATATAGGTCTTACAATAGGCTCTGTCTATAGGTGTATCAGCCTATAGATGTTAATATAGGTGTATCTCTTGTAGGTCTATCAGCATATAGATCTTACTATAGGTTTGTCTATAGGTGTATCAGCATATAGATGTTAATATAGGTGTATGTCTTGTAGGTCCATCAGCATTAGATCTTACTATAGGTTGTCTATAGGTGTATCAGCATATAGATTTAATACAGGTGTATGTCTTGTAGGTCCATCAGCATATAGATCTTACTATAGGTCTGTCTATAGGTGTATCAGCATATAGATGTTAATATAGATGTATGTCTTGTAGGTCCATCAGCATATAGACTTATGTAGGCTGTCTATAGGTGTATCAGCATATAGATGTTAATATAGGTGTATCTCTTGTAGGTCCATGCATATAGATCTTACTATAGGTCTCTATGGGTATTTCTGTTTAGCTCTGTAGCCCACTCGTATTGGAACATAGAACTGATTCTTTTCACTGGTTATTATCCGCCCGGCTGTAATGAACAAGTCCAGATCTCCGCAGCCCTTCCTGATACAATTACATTGGAATAAGCGAGGGAGCAGAACACAAACCATTCGGCTGCACTTAATTGCCCAGAGATCAGTCAGTGTGGAGCGGTGATTGTCAGGCTGATTCCGCTGCACATAACGTATTAATCCCATCACTCAGCCCAGGCATCGCTTACATACAGTGCGCACAGCCACAGGACCAGTTGGGGGGGGGGGGGGGGGTGAGCAGATGGTGAATTCTATAAACCTTTCCATACAATCTGGCAGATACTAGGGGGCCGCCCCAACCACCTTGTTTTATAGGTGTTAAAGTGAGGTGGTAGGTAGGTTATTACCGTCTGTTTCTAATGACACATAAAATCCCCTCACCAACCCTATGGCAGTTGGCACTTACAGTACACAACACAGGATAATACGTGACAGGCACGGACAGTATTTACTAATCCTTAATATTCCGTCAATATCTGGGTCCCATTCATTTCCCCTCTTGACCCAGCCACATCTTCACTGCACCAGATCATATGGCTCCCCTCCAGACTCGCAATGTACCGGGGGTCTCTGTAACTATTCCAGTGAAATAATAGCATTGCATTTACGCAGGGAACAGTAGAAACGAGCGATTGATAAAGGGCAAGTAGTTCCATTGAAAACAAAAACCCCAATACAAGAGCTCCGACCAAAACTGCTAACGACAATTATAAATCGTCATGCACTGTAGTAATTCCCAGTGACATTACACTATTCCATCGAGCACATGGCTGGTTTCAGACCGGGAGTTGTATTATCTATTGTTGAATGAAACATAGAAAATGATGTACGTTCCTACCCTTTATTACTAGTGGGACATCCTTCCTAGAACCGAACTGGTTAATAACCTCCCAGGGGAGATTTCGCTGAAAGCTGCCGTGTCCTTTGCCCTCTGCATTAGATGTGACCCCATATGCCTGTGGTTGTGGTGAACTGCAGTTTAGGAAAAGCATCGTTCCTTCCCAGAAATGGTTCCCAAATGTTCTGCGCTCTGAGCTTGCGGGGGGCTGGAGAGAAGGAGGCTGGAGAGCAGGGGAGAGCAGCTCTCTAGTACTCGGTGTACTGGGGGGAGAGAGAAACCCTTTACGTGCTGGGTGGAAGGGAAGCTGCGGGCAGATTGGTAATTCAATGTGATGGGAAATGTGCCAAAATGCAGGGGTAGAGCAAATGTGTTAGGACAGGGATTAGTGTGAGGAAATCACTTGTCTGTACGTGTGAAAGTGCATTAACCCACTGACAGAGACGGGGAATGTACAGAGCGGTGGGGAAATCTGCAGCGCGATAAGGGCACTGGTTTGTTACCAGCTAGGTCTTTATCAACACCCATACAAGGCCGAAGGCTTTCCTTCGGGATCCCCATTCCCATAATGGTCGGAATATCGATGCCGTGTATGGGGGTCGTATTTCGAGCTGTAATATTTCGTGGATCGGTCTCACATCGTCCAAGGCAGTTCTTGTAGAACAACTAGAAACCAAGCTCTGAAATGCACCAACGGCCTGAAGGTTCTGCAGCAAAACGTCCCACTATTGATTTCACATAGGAACGAAAACACACGAGCCAGACCCCCTGAAACAGGCAGATTCTGTCCGATACATTCACTTTTTTTGCCTTTGGAAAAACAAAACTCTCGCGGATACGGAGTGGCCTTTCCTACACAGCCGGTTGCACCCACGTACGGTGGGAATTAGATTCATTGTACTTATATATATTGCAACGTTGTTCTTGTCCTGAAACACCAAACTACTCGTACCACAGCTCTAACAACAGGTAGGTAGGTAGTAGCTCCAACTTTTAGGGCTAGGCACATTACGAGTTTTCACGTGTTGCGCACACGATTTTGGTTAAATGAAATACGGGGAACAAAAAGATTAATGCGATTTTCAATTGCGCATCCGTTTCCATTTTGCACGCACCATTTATTGCGAAACGCCAGTGTTTCAACTGGAAGATCGCAAAATCACATGTGCAAACACAGAACATGCAACAACACAACAGAATCGCACACATTAGGCCTCAGCCTAAAAGACCAAAGCTCACAATCGCGCATGTTATCCCATGTGATTGCATGTGCGATTTCTGTGCATTGGAAAGGCATGCGATTGCGGAGGGAAAATGGTGATCACATGCGTTATCAAAACAGACATGCATGCGCAATTGCACGCACATTGGAAATACAGGAATTTTTGCATTCCTGTGATTTCCATGTTATTTAAAATCACGTGCACAAACAACACGTTAGTGGTTAGTGTGATCTAGCCCTACAGCTCATTCATAGAATATTTCAGCAAGTTTCCCCTACATAAAAAGTCAATAGCTTCTTCGCTTTTCCTCACTTCTACCATCTCCCAGTGGGAGGAACATGCTCAGTGGTTACGTGTTTAAAGGGGCTCCACATTTGGTAAGAAAGGGTAAAAGTGAAGAGCATCACAAGAGTGTACATTTGGGATAGAAAGTGATAAATCATTATTATTAGGTAGCTACTAGGCTTGTGGGTCAGGAACATGTGTTTAAGGGACAGATGTCCTATAAGGACAAACCTCTGCGTGTTGTCTTCAGCTGCCCTATGGGGTATAAATAACCAACATGGTGTACAGGCCTTCTAAGACTCTTATATGTTGACGTGTTACATAGAAACCTACTTTACCGGTGACTGCCTGGTTCTCCAGCAGTGAGAGAGTTAATGAGACAAGCCAAGTGACTGGCAGTGAGCCCCCTTCCCCTCCCCAAAGAGCTGTATATAAGTATCAGTGGTGTGAGCTGAGAGTGTGGTGTATTTGCATCAGGGATCCTGGCGTGATCTTTTCAATAGAGCCAGAGCCCCGGAGCCAATGTTACGGACAAAAAAAGATTAAAAGCAGCGTGAGCTTCAGGCGAAGCCAACACCAGGCAGCCTTCATGTGTCTCTTTACAGCCTGGGACCGCGTGACCTTCCTGAGCGCTGGAGGGGAGAAAGGCACAGTGACCCTTCTATTCAGTTTAAACGCAGGCGCCCGGAGCCCAATGTATTAGTGTGGTGCGTTCACAAAGATTCCTCGCTATCAATGTTTAACTAAGTAAACACACGGATGTGACTGTCAATATTCAATGTACATAGAATTTCTATTTATACACAGAACTTGATAACCAGGCAATGTGTAGTAGACACTGTTATCCATCTGCATATGGTATACCTCCTATACTACATAGAAACTAATAACCAGTGCAATGTGTAGTAGACACGGTTATCCATCTGCATATGGCATACCTCCTATACTACATAGAAACTAATAACCAGTGCAATGTGTAGTAGACACTATTAGCCATGTGTATACGGTTTATCTCCTATACTACATATAAACTAATAACCAGTGAAATGTGTAGTAGACACTATTAGCCATCTATATACGGTATATCTCCTATACTACATAGAACTAATAACCAATGCAATGTGTAGTAGACACTATTGCCATCTGTATACAGTATATCTCCTATACTACATAGAAACTAATACCAGTGCAATGTGTAGTAGAACACTATTAGCCATGTGTATACGGTTTATTCCTATACACATATAAAACTAATAACCAGTGAAATGTGTAGTAGACACTATTAGCCATCTATATACGGTATATCTCCTAACTACACATAGAAACTAATAACCAATGCAATGTGTAGTAGACACTATTAGCCATCTGATACAGTATATCTCCTATACTACAATAAACTAATAACCAATGCAAGTAGTAGACACTATAGCCGATAGGTATACCTCCTATACTACATAGAAACTAATAACCAGTGCAATGTGTAGTAGACACATTAGCCACTGTATATGGTATACCTCCTATATTACATAGAAACTATAACCAGTTCTATGGTAGTAGACAGCTATCGTATACTTTCTATACTACATAGACTATAACCAGTTTTATGGTTAGTGGACACATGGTACCTATCTGTATACTTTCTATACTATACAGAACATAACCAGTTCTATGGTTAGTGGACATGGTAGTATCTGTATACTTTCTTACTATATAGAATGTAACCAGCTTATGGTTAGTGGACACGTGGGACCCATCTGTATACTTTCAATACTATATAGAATGTAACCAGCTTATGGCTAGTGGACACATGGTAGCTATCTGTATACTTTCTAACTATATATAATGTAACAGCTCTATGGTTAGTGGACACATGGTACCCATCTGTATACTTTCAATACTATATAGAATGTAACCAGCTCTATGGCTAGTGGACACATGGTAGCTATCTGTATACTTTCTATACTATATATAATGTAACCAGCTCTATGGCTAGTAGACACGTAGTACTTATCTGTATACTTTCTATACTATATATAAGTAACCAGCTCTATGGTTAGTGGACACATGGTACCCATCTGTATACTTTCAATACTTATAGAATGTAACCAGCTCTAGGCTAGTGGACACATGGTAGCTATCTGTATTACTTTCTATACTATATATAATGTAACCAGCTCTATGGCTAGTAGACACGTAGTACTTATCTGTATACTTTCTATACTATATAGAATGTAACCAGCTCTATGGTTAGTGGACACGTGGTACCTATCTGCATACTTTCTATACTATAAAGAATGTAACCAGATCTATGGCTAGTGGACACGTGGTACCTATCTGTATACTTTCTCTACTATATAGAATGTAACCAGCTCTATGGTTAGTGGACACGTGGTACCTATCTGTATACTTTCTATACTATATAGAACGTAACCAGTTCTATGGTTAGTGGACACATGGTAGCTATCTGTATACTTTCTATACTATATAGAACGTAACCAGCTCTATGGCTAGTGGACACATGGTACCTATCTGTATAATGTTCTGTTTCTATTATTGTTACACTGTAACCAGTCAGACCTGCCCGTTGAAGCAGATGGGGGGGGGGAATCAGCATCACAGTGATGTGGTTTCTCCATAGCCCGTTGTTCTATAAACCCAGTTAGGGTTGTGACTGTGAATTATACAAACAGAAGGGGAATGTGAACTGGGTGTTACCGGTGTGTGGGGATCAGACAGTGTCTCTCCCTCTCCACAATCCAGGACAGGAGCGTTATCTGTTTGTACAGCCAACACACACATTAAAGGACCCACTAAGGAACCACTCAAACTCTTTCTCAGATGGTGGGACCTTTCCCGGAGAGGAGGAGGTGGGGAGGGGGGGGAGGGGGAATGGGCTGTTTGCTCTGCATGAAAAGCAGCTCTTGTTCATTATTCCCATTGCTTCTGGGGATTCAGCCCGGCAATGCTTCTTCCGCTGAAAACATTCCACACGGCAGGTCTGTCATCTCAATCACAGGCTGTGCGGATCACTCGCTGCAACTGAATCGCGTCCTAGTCTAATGGATTCCAATTGAACGTGCACGTCTCTCTCTCTCTCTCTATCTATAAAAGGAAGGATCCATCGCACAATGAGGGGATTATATACACACATTACACTACAGGAAAGCAAGTTCCGTTGGAACCCATAACAGCGATTCAGTCGCAGTATGACATTGTGTATAACATTTCAGATAAAAGAACTCAGACGGATAAACCATTTCAAAAATTGAAGGACATCCGGAGCTATAAAACCAACCTCATTCCTGCAGCTAAACCAGGGATAATCCAACACACGTGTCTGTTTATTCTACACCTGCCAAACTCATGACATACTGGGTACACGCATATAAGCACACACACCCGTGGGTACACGGACACACACAGACTGTTGGTACACGGATATACATGCACACACTCTGTAGATACAAGGAGACACACACTCTGCGGGTACAAGGAGGAGACCCACTCTGTAGGTACAAGGAGACACACACACACTCCGGGTACACCGAGAAAGTCCAGGTTCACTCTAGCACACTGACCTTGGCCTAGTATTCTGTAGGTGCAATCCTCCACACTACCCAGAGGTCAAGGTAATTCTATTATAGAGCCAGATTACATGTGGGATTTTTACTTTTAATGATTCCTGCTTGTATCTCCGTGTCACAACAGTGTGTGTGTCTATGTACCCAATAAATGGAAAAGCAAGCGGAGCACATTACTTCTTACATTACTACTACTTTATTTAGTGCAAAAACATCAGAAAAACAGTTCTCACTGTCCCCTCCCTCGTGTATGGAAGGACAGTAGCTCCCCAGAATGTTCTGATGTTTATGCACTAAATAGATTGTGAAGTTCACAAGAAGTAATGTGCTCCGCTTGCTTTTCCATCTATTGGGTACATAGATACACACACTGTGGTGACACGGAGATACAAGCAGAAGACATTAAAAGTAAAAATCCCACATGTAATCTGGCTCTATAATAACGATAATATATAGATATAATAATACCATCAGCTCCTGCTAAGAAACATGTGGTGTGAACCGTATTAATTGCCAGCCCACGGGGGAATATACTAACACAATGTATACCATAGGATCACAACTTAGATCGGATGGTCCTTAAAATAACTTTAATCTCCAATAACAATGTATCTAATTGATTTCGATTAAGAAAATACATTGAAGCACCCAGCTACTCTCATTGCCATTTTCTTGTGGCCAAATCACCAGTTTCTGTCACTAATTGGACCGTGTGCGGAGACTGGGAAGTGGTGACAATAAGTACATTGTACACGGGGCAGGCAAGTGCTATGCGGCTTATTCATAACCTACAAGCAGTCCAATGGCCAATGATCAACCTTGAGATAAGATTAAGGTTACTGAGGGCAGGGAACAAAAACAATTACACCAAGAAATGTTACATTATTAAAGAAATCAACCCCCCAATGACCTGAAACTTGTTCCCCACGTTGATATTTGGTATATATTGGCTGATATGTGGTCTCTGTTGGCTGGTGTTTGGTCTCTGTTGACTAGTGTTTGTTGTTTGTTGGCTGATGTTTGGTATCTGTTGGCTGATGTGTGGTCTCTTTTGGTTGGTATTTGATGTCTATTGGCTGATATGTGGTCTCTTTTGGTTGGTATTTGGTGTCTGTTGGCTAATATGTGGTCTCTTTTGGTTGGTATTTGGTATCGGTTGGCTGATGTTTGGTGTCAGCAGATTACAGTGATCTAATTTGTCAGTAGCAGAGAGGGAGGGGGGCAGTGAATAAATCAGCACTTACTGTAAATTGCTATGATATATATCTATCCAAGTAATAGGAGCAGTAAAGCTACAAATGGGTTACACACAGAATAGCTTTACAGTTTAAACACCATGCATCTACGGTTGTTGTGAATCCAAGGTTGGCACCGCCTTCCGTTTCCTTCCTGTGATTGTTAAGCATTGACCTAGTGATGGAGAAATAATTGCACAGAATGACCTGGTAGTGACTGCCCCTACAGCTCCAATCTTTTCGTGTGTAGTAGGCCTTTAGTCGATATCTGTTTGAAGGACGAAATACAGAGCTTCAGTAGTACTGTGTCCCACATGTTAACAATTCGGCTATGACTTCATGATGTAATGAGCATTTCCAACACTACGTCATTATAGAAAGCTATTATGTCATTGTGACGGTGTGATCCCTTCTCCCACTCTCTTGCCTTATCCACCATGCACAGTGGCTATTTGTATAAACGAATTTCAACTGATGGACCGAGGCCCCTTTACATTGATCCATTGTTACTTCTGAAAACACATTTCTAATAGTGTCCACAATGGTTACCCAGCAATGGGTTAAATACCCTCCAGTAGACTAGGGGCTGTCTAATTCCCAGCTGCTGCTGTTGAGAGATCGCTGATTGCGGGGATACGGTGCGGAGACAGCAGTGCAATCCTGCAATTAGGCAGCACAATGGCTAATGGGCTGTGCAAGGCATTGATGTAGAGAATGGCTCCTAATTAACTCGCAGTCACCTATGTATGACAGCGACTCAGCGCTAAAGCCGTGTACTGGTGGCTTGGCAGTGGGAGCGAGGCTGCCAGGCAGAGGGTAAATGCCAAGCAGGGGGTAGGGTGGGAAGAGGCTGCATTTAACTCTTTACTGGTAAAACAATTGACCTCAGTACTGTGCGATTTTATCAAGGAAAATCTAACAACCAGGAGAGAAAAACATTACTTCACTTTCAGTTATACCAGATATTGAATCTACCCCTGCAACTGCCCCAATCGGTGTGAAATTAACGTCACAGCGCTAAACATGGACTAGACCCAGCACAGAGCGACTCTGTCACGGATCCATCAGTGTCACGGTCACGGGTGTGCCCTTTATCAGAGACCTGGTGAACGTGATTCCCACTCTAGGAAGACTGGGGAGACAAGGAGTTAAAACTAACAGCCTATCAATAGATCAGTAGCAGGGCTGTACTGTCCGCACATCAGCAACAGTGCGATCCGTCCAAACAGCCTCTAAGCGCTGAGCCAGACCAGCTGCTTCCCTGCACAGCCTGATCCCAATCCACCGGCACAGGCCAAGAGGAAACCTTCCACCATGGCCATTGTGTCCGATACCCCATAATAGCATTAGATTATATATTGTATATCTATATATCCCCCCCACACACACATAATGACAACTGTCTACCACGTGGGGTAGGTGTAATGACCCTTTATTATCCTAAGCACAGTGAATAATGTCTGGCAACCAGTACAGGTAGTTACTGGGCTAATATGGTAAACATACAAGGAATTGTCCATCTGCATCTCACAGAATAGGATCCGTTTATATATGGATATTATAATGTTATAACCTACCCCTGCAGTGGATTTCTATGGGAGGAACGGTAAGATTATAGTTTTATAATCTTACAGTTCCAGGAGAAGGAAACCAGAAGCCACAAAGGGGTAGGGGGTTATAATAAATAATGCACCCCAACTGTAAATTATAAGGATATTAGAAGTCACCTTGGAGTTCCGTGCCTGCGGCCTCTTGCTTTTATATAGTCACGGAACTCCTCTGACTTCTAATATCTTCTATTATAATTTACAGTTGGGAGTGCATTATCCACTATATAATACACAGAGACACACACCGACATGGAGAAGATATAAACCCAGTCCCATTGGAAACCATAGTTAAATAGTAACACGATGTCTCCCAATCCCCAGGTAACCACATTATAAATTGATTCTAGGTACAGATCGTTCCATTCATTCCCCCCACAGCGGGACACATAGCCCGATGCTCAGGGCTGTAGTTGGTGGAACTAAACTCCTTCCCTTTACCGGTGCCACCCACCGGCCCCCCGCACTGTCTACGGTCCGGACATTCTCACATCCCTCCCACCGTCAGTAACTGAGCGAGGCCGAGACAGACAGAACTACAAGAGCTCCCCATTCATTTCCATCGGGACACACACGGGACATCTGACCTGGTCCCCGACGATCCTCCTTTAGAAGTTCCCGACTGTAAACAAGGGGCGGCTGGAAGTTCGGACAATCCCTTCGTGGGGCGCAGCTGCTTTCTTCCCGGGGACTGCGGGTGTCAGATCCCTTCCCTGACTGTGCGCGGGTCACGTTCACTCTCCCTGCCCGCCCTGGTGGTCCTCACGGGGTCAGTCCGTACGGTGGTGACACCTTCCAATGCTATGGACACTGCGGCGCTTCTCCCCCTCTACGGCCGCCTGAAGTCTCCCGACACGGACCTGTTCCTGTTTAATCTGCTTTAGTGCGCGGGGAACCAGCTAAATCCTATCGGCTTCTCCCCAGCGCTCCCCCTCCCTGTCCGTCTCTCCTCCCCTAGTGTCACAGACGCACTGGGCTTCCGAGACTGAACGCGCGGTTACGAGCAGGTAGGAGCCGGGACAGGGGATACTTCCCCCATTCTCTCCTTCCACTCTCTGTAGGCCCAGACCTTGTCCCACTGGCCCGAGCTGCTTCCGGGAACCAGAACTTGACTCTTCCTCCTCCCCGAGCCACCTGCGTCTTTCTCCTCAGGGTCACAGCGGGAAGAATTTACCTCCCAGACTCCTCTTCTTTACCTAAGAGGGCAACAGCAGTACAGTCACCACTGAGCCAATACCGTTCCATTCATCCAGCGGACAGGGCAGTCGCTGGTATTTATTTCTACATTGGTCAAGTTCCAGTCCTCAACGCCAGATTATTAGTGTCGGCCACACACAACCATTATCGCTACATTCCATTGTAAAACGTGTTTAAAACTGGCCTACTGAGTGCTGCACATCCAAATCCCGCACAGCGCCACCTGCTGGTCCAGTAACCTATTGCAGCGTTTGTGCACTGTTCATTTCTTAACCAACACATACATGTTCAGTAACTACATCTGGTAACTGTGTGTGAACAGTGCAGTGTTCCTTCTGATAATGGGAATAGACAGATCTATATTTTTAAGCAAAAATTGTGCCTATCCCAATAACAAAATTGTCCCGATACGATTTTGTCAGCGGGCACCATACAAGTGGTGATAATGGGCCGATACCCGGTAGTGGTGTGTGCGCACCACAACTCTGCAGGCCTGTGCACACAATAATGTGCTGGAATATGAGTGCTGTGGTGTGTAGCGCACAAAATTCCATTTTGTATGTGCACAGAAAATATATTTCTGCGCACACAGACAATTTTAAAATAGAGGGAACATTGGTCAGATGCTTTCCCATAATTCAGTGTTTGATGCAATTTATAATCCCAACCAACAAGCCAGGGTATAGGTTTGATCTGTGAGTTGCAGGTATGCTGGCCATACACTACTGTATGCATACACTGGGTAGTGGCGAATACTGCCGCAACCAATCGTGCGGTCCATAAGAAACTGCCCAGTTGCTAGTGATTTACCTACATTTCTGACATGACATCGGTCGCAGGCGACAACTAAAACACTGCAGATTTTTTGTCCTGACCGACCAATACACGGAAATATTGTCCGGTTTGGCTGTAAAATCTGCTCGTGTGTACCCAACCTAAAGCACCATTGGCTACACCCCAGACTGCGGAAGTGGACTCTAAAACTAAGGCTGAGGCCCTACTACAACGCACCAGAATCACGCATGCAGCAGGTATGTGTGCAATTCTGGAGCGATTGTGTTCGTTGTCTCGCTGTCTTCTCTATTTTCCCCCATGGAAACACCTGCGATTGCATGAAAAAAAAGTGATCACAAGTGTTACCAAAACACAAACAGATGCGCAATCGCATGCACATTGGAGATTGCAGAAATTTTTGCGACCCTGCAATTTTCCATGTTACTTAAAATCGCATGCGCAATCACAAGTGATATTGATTGCGCAAATGGGTTAGTGGAGCCTAGCCCTAAGGGATAATAAATAAGTAGAGCTGTTAGGTAAAGTATCCTGGGGTGTTAAATCAATTGCATGTTAAAAAGAGCACATTAGTGGTGGACTGGCCTCACTAGGTGCGCTGTGGCCCATTGTGCTGTGATCCAAAGATCAGAGCGTATGTGATCACCATTTATGGTGCTATTCACATGTGATCTGACTACCCGAAAATGACAGGGATGGCAGTGCAAGCAAGCACCAATGCGCACGAAGCGTGTGCGCAACGCATGCTCAGTGTGGCCTCGGCCTTAGCAGTTAAGGTCTTCACTCTGGGTACAATTCAGCTATGGTAGCAAAGGGAACAAGACGGAGTTGAGTATAATTGTCCTTTAATAAATTAAAGATTATAATTGTCTGTTATATGTTATAAATAAAAAAAAAACAAGAACACACACCTGCATTGTAAATTGCCCTTAAAGATCATCACATTTTTACAAACGGGACAGGTTAAATTTATCAACCATTTTATCAACTAAAGGGAATATCCCTTTCTTGAAAAATACATATATTGTAGATAACCCCCAAAACCTAAAGTTCGTTTTGGCCAAAAGCTTTAAATTGTCTCCCACACGGACCTATTATACTTACATGCTCCTCCTCGCTCCACCGCCACGGCTCTGCAATTCCGGGTTAGGCAGTCAGTGTCGGCCGTGACTGTGAGGTCACTGAGTCTCTACTGTGGCTGCTCGGGAACACAAAAAGAACAGAGCAGCCACAGTGGAGATTGACTGAGAACCCAGAAGCGGCGGTAGAGCAAGGAGCATGTAAGTATAATACCTCCGTGTGGGAGCCAATTTAAAAATTTTGGCCAAAACGATCTCTAGGTTTTGGGGGGTAATCTACAATATATGAATTTTTGAAAAGAGGGGTGGACAGTCCCTTTAATCTTTGTGATGAGCGAATGACCAGTCTTTTAAGGGAATACAGGCTTTTCTGAACTACTAAATTTACTACTGCATTGAATTGATAATTTGATGTCTTCAAATTTTTGACAATTCTTGCTGGTTACAGAAGGAATGTAAAGGTGGCCATACACATGTGATTCCAAAGCATGTCTGCGACAGATCACATTGGTATCTGTTGGCACACATGCTGTGGGAACAGCACACACGGACCCCCATATGCGGTATAAAGTAATGGGAGCCGATACTGACCAATTAAAATTTTCCATCATTCCCGATCGATCAGAGTGCCGACTACGGTCGTTCGTCCGCACTCTGATCAGTAGAGAACAGCCCCTACACATGGACGATAATAGGTAATCCCTGACGGGATTTACCCATTATTGTTCGTGTGTATGGCTAGCTTAAAGGATATCTATAAAGGATATCTATACTCTAAAAATTAGCTCTTTAAAAATGGAAAGTACCTGGGTTGGGAGATCGGATTGATTATTCCTACCTCACAATATCATTTCATTAAGGAGCTACAGCACTAACAGTTTTCATTTGCCAGGTTAGTTCCTGTATTAAAGATAGTGCTGAAGCCAGGAGGAAGACTGGCAGAATCAGTTTTCTTTGGGCTGGTGCTCCTCACAGACACAATATTGGGAGGTAGGAATTACCAATCCTATATGTACCCTGTACCATGTACTTTTCAGTTTTTACAGTTTTTTTAAATGCATTTTCTACACAATTGCTATCCTTTAAGTCCTTAGGAAAAGGGCTCACATACTGGTTTCACAGATTGCACAGTTTATAAATGTATTGATTTAAAGTTAATAGGGCCAGTTTCCCTGTTGTAACCCATTTAATGCTGTAATCTGAAGTTGTGTATTCATTTAGGTAGGTTACGGGCTAATTTAATATGCAAAACCCACAGGCATCTGATTAACACTTAACTTGCCAGGAAAGCAAAATAACTTATTGAATACAAGAGAGCATGGTAGTAAGAAATTGCTTCTTGTTTCTTAGGCTTTGTGGGCAATGCTATTCATATAGCATGAGACTGCAAGATGCCTTCTGTTCTAAGAAGGTGTGTCTCTGCTTTTATGCTCAGTGAAGGGCTTTTTGCTTCTTTTGACCCCTCTCTCCCTAAGCTTTCTAGCTGCCTTTTCTACTGAATACAAGAGAGAAAATACATTTCCGATTGCCACAGTTAACTTGAAATCTCAGTTACCGATATATTTATCCTAAGGCCTTTAGGCTGTATTCACACAACCCATTTTGACAGTGTAACAAATATGCTCTGGCAATTCGTGGATTATATATTTCACAGTTTCCTACAGGGTATTCCCCATGTGTAATTCCATCTAACACTGTCATGATGAGTTTTAAGTTGTTGATCTTGCAAAACTATTTTTTATTTGTCTGCAACATAAACGATTGCATCATCATTATTAGTAGTGAAAACTTTTCCAGCTCACGATCAGGAAACGTTATATTTGCTGCATTGAATATTTTCTTATCTTTTGGATTGCACTTTTCTATAATGTATGAAGTCTTATGGGTAAAATATCAAACAGAAGTTTAGAAGTAAAGTTTTAAAGGACACGGGTTGTTTGAACATAGAACTTGTTGAAACTTAATTTGTCCCCATGTTTCATTGTGGTTGAACAGACAGAAAGTTAAAACCATGTCCAAAAATCTGGGATGTTCAATTAACAAAGAAATGACTGTGGATAATTTAGAAAGGCTTTGACCGTTGGAGACACACGTGTACACACACACTATGTATTTATATATATAGAGGGAAGAAGCAAAATTCTAATAAATATACCACAGATTACTGTAAATCTCTGAATTTAATTTCCCATTTTCAATTTAAAGGCCCACTGTGTATAGGTTTTAAACAGACAATACGTATAATTTGTTGCTATGTTGTAACCTGGCGTTGCAGTTGGTGCACAGTTTAATCTGAACATAATTTCATGGATCTGTGGATAATTAACAGACATGCAGTCTCTCCTCCTTCACTGTACATCTCATGTGATTATGGTCCCTTGCATTGCTAGAACAAAGCTAACACCCACCTAGGCTTCCTCAATAATGTTTTTACAACTTTGGGAAGGAGTGTTTTACAGGGCTGAAAGTGGTAAACAGGAGGTGGGGGGAGGGGAGTATGTCAGATGAGCACAAAGCAATGTCAAGTGGAAGTGCAAAAATGTTCTGCTTTGTTATTTCATTTGCCAGCATTACCTTGGTTTATCTGTAGTGCTAAATTCAGTAGAACTCTTGTTATAAGCACTTTAAAGGCTAATTGTTTTTGTTGCATTATTCTGACGTTTTGTCTATTTTTAGTCCTTATTTAATTTTGACTCCTTGCAGTTACTGGGATTGGTACAATGGTAAATCACATAAAAGTTGCAGTAAAGTTCAAATGTTTATTTTAACTAAGGGGAAGTTATACTATTAACTGATTAAGGCTGATGCCACGCTATAACATGCATGAGTGTGCCAGAAACAGGCACGCAAATGTGCAATTGCGCACGTGTTTCTGGCACACTTGTGTGCTGCGATTGCACAAAAAAATGTGGATCGACCACTAGTGTGGTCACATCAATTGGGTCTGTAAGGATTATTAAAAAGTCATTCACTTTGAAGGCCTGGAAAATGAATTGTATGGACCTGGTTGTGGTATGCTAATTTTCCTTTGCAGTTTTGAGGGCCATAATCTACTTCTGTTTGTGTATAGTACCTAAATTGTGACATTTGTCTTATTGTGTACGTTATTGTGTATGTTATTTTTATTTTGCTTTTTATTTTTTTTTTGGTTGACCTACAGTTTGACTGATGTGACAATTCAGTTTAAAGGGCATGTCCACCCCCAAAACTAAAATTTAACCCCTTACTGGCCACATCAAGTAGTTTAAAACAATCCTTACCTTACATTCCTGCTCAAAATAGTTCCCCTGCTGTGCCCCTCCAAAGTCCAGGAAACTGCTGTGTAGGAGCAGTGTGTGACTCATGCTGTGCCTGAGACTTCCTCAACCTCATCAAGGTTGAGGCATGCTCAGTGCAGCCCTCCCTGCCTCTCAGCCAATCACGGACGCGGCTGCCGGTCCCGCCCCCTGCTTTCAATTCCATGCAAGCAGAGGGCCTGAACACTGCAGCAGGGGAGAGAGGGCAGGTAAGTAAGAATCGGGGGACTTTCTAACAATTATATTAATGCGGTTGGGGCTGGGGGAGCATGCCCTACCACATATCAAAAGTTAAATTTTAGGGTGGACATGCCCTTTAAATCAATACTAAATCTACGTACACATGCACATTGATCAGTCCAAAAGACAATTATCTACAGGCCCACATTCAGACCAGCTCGGTGAAGGATGGGCCATTGGGAGTTCCGCCCAAAGGAAAATTTTACAGGCCTTAAGTGTATGGCCACAATTTTTGCACCGGGCAATTCTCAATCTGATAGATTGATTTGGTTTCCCAGGAATCTGAAGGAAAAACAACAGCCGATCCATTGTAACCAACCAGTTTCGTTACTGATTGGACAGGTTGGTAAATATTGATCAAAAACAAGCTAGGCGTGTCATATGTACAAAATATTTACACAAAATGGACATAATTTCCATTCATTCCAATGAAGATCATTTACAGTTGGTTATTTTATATTCGCTGCTTACAATTACAATCCAAAGACTGTGACTGGCATCCGATCGGCTTTCCAACCAAATCGGACAAAAGAACATTTGAACATGGGGCCACACAATCGGTTGCGCTGAAAGATCAGACGTGGCTGACAATGTTTCACCCAACGGAAACATCTGTGTGTACCTAGACTTAAACACGGGTAATACACAAGAAAAACATTTACTGCTCCTTGAAAGATAGTATTCCCTGAGGCACAGGCCACACTGCAGCGCGTCCTAACAGACGGGAAACACGTGCGTTTCTGGCGCACATTGCCATGCGCTGTTATTCCGCAATTGGAGCGCATGCAATTGCTCCAAAAAATGCTGATTGCAGCACCCCTAGTGTGGCCACAACAATTGTCCAACTCTACTGTGCGCTCTTTAACACGCGATGGAATCACGGGGTAAAACGCACAAGTATTAGAAATAATGTACATTATACTAATGTACATTACATGCACAATGCTTTTATAAATACATTAAAATAGGGCTGTTAAGGACAACTGCTCACCACATTAAAGAGGAGTCTTCACTTTCCACTCAGCTACTGCCCTGCATTTCCTCAGTACACATGGGTCAGTGGAATGAGAAGAAAGTGTTAATTAACCACAAGAGTAGCCCCACAGCACAGCACTATGCAGGTTACAATCCACCAGTTCCTGGCCTTGCTTCTCTAATTTCCTTATCACCTCCCTAAGCGGTTTTAGCTGTGAAAGACTCGAAAGATTTCACATGAAGCAGGAAAGTGCATCAAAATTGTGTTTATTTGATCACCCTTTATAACTTTATGGGGTTTTTCTATTGTATTATACAATGCCCGGCACAAATCTTACAAGCTTTTTTTTTTTTTTTGTAAGCAGATTTATCCACCGGATGCTTTTAAAATGCAAATAGAAATCTAGAGCTCAGATCTTATTCAGCGTTCTTGTTTTCACTGTTTCCCCAAAACGTCTACACTTTCAAAGAAGAAGTGAAACGCGTACAATTTGAAACCTGTAACTGCAGACAAAGAAATGAGCGTTGATGAGGTTAATTTTCCTTGCGTGGGAGCAACTACGATCCAAACTGTACTAACTTCAAAGGAGATCAATTATATCTTAAGACAATAGCTAGAAATTACATAGGTGCAGTTGTGTTCGCACAGGCATAGTGGAGGGATCGGTGCTTTCCTTGTAACTGCTGATTTCAAAGACAAACAACGCTGCAGGGGTCACAACCCCCTTTAATTCTAGGATGATATGAAATATATTCTCTTGTAGTTTAGATATTATGAATTCGCTTTTGTAATTCTTGACAGGAGGAGGTGGTATCTACATAAAGCAAAATTTGACATTTTGATGAAGGGTTGTACCAACAGTATCCTTCTATAAAAATATGGCACAGATGTGGGTAGCTTAGCTCTGATGCACAGCATGCTAGGGGTTGTTTGAAAACTGTAGAGGCAGCTAAGCTTCAACACCTTCCTGATTAAACCGAGATTGTGTGCCGGTTTTGATGCTGCCTTGAAGCCAAAACAAATGTGCCACACATTAAATATGCGTTAAAGTTGGCCATACACATAGGACTACAGGTCATATGTGGAATCTGTTAGCAACATGCAGTGATAACTATATATATATATATATATATATATATATATATATATATATATATATATATATATCCTTATGGGCCGTGTATACGGCGTAGGATTAATATAGTAGACTTATTTAGTAACCTTCTTGTTACATACTTCGTTAGATTGTATTGTATAGGTTTCGTGTATATGTATCTTTTTATCTTCACCTGTCACTTTAGCAAGCACTCCGGCACTTTACACTGTATTTTCTTGGCCTTGCCCCTAGGGGCAGTCCTATGTTGCGGTCATAGGAACCCGCCTATCACACACTCTCTGATTGGTGGTGGATCGGTTCATCACTGTGCACTGTTTCGGATGTTCTGAAGACGGCCCTGTTTGTGAGCGGGAAACATGTTAACCATTACTTCGTGAATAAACACGTTTTCTATGTTTGTATCAAGTCCCAAGAGTGTGCTCAATTCTCAGTCCTACATATGTGTATAGTGTGAGCAGCACCTGGGCAGTTAATTGATACGAGGAGTGCTCGCTGGTGAGAAAGTCTCTCTCTCTCTCTCTTTTCTAATCCACAGACTTAATATTAAAAATGACATTATTTCCTTTTGGACTATAAATTATATCACCTGAAACTCACAATAGTTTTATGCAGATTTTTCATCAAAATGACAATTGAATGTGTTGTGGGCTGTATGTTGGAGGGGGGACATCAAAGTTAGGTCTCTACATGGTAAATTTTACAGTTGCCAGATTACGTTCTAGAGGCTTGTGGTAATGGTTCCCAGAGTAATTTGTATAATCAATCACCCCCTGGTAGACCCAATGTTTGGTATTGATGCTAGCCTACTGTTTATGTTCTAACTGAAAGGCAGTTCTTCATCAGAGCTGTGATTGGCAGCACTGCAGGTTATGTTTGTGAAAGGTTTGTGGTCTAAACCTAAAGAACTTTGACCCAATAGATGTTTTGGCCAGTGCAGGGCAAAAACATTGAGTGTGGCACACAAAGTGCTGGGTTTAATATGCTAATGACAGACGTAATCGCAGACTATAGCTGTTACTTAGTTGCGTTCTGTAATAATGCTATAAAAGGCACAGCCTTAGACTGCTGTTTTGTGCTTTGTTAGCATTACGTACATAGTGCATGACGTACTGCATTCAAAACTCTTTTCTGGCCCTGTTTACATCTTCACACTGAAATACTACCTCCCAAATGTTTCATAATAGAGATGTCTCTAGCTGAAATGAAAGATGGGGCTGGGTGGCTGACATCACCCAACTCCGTTGGCTGCTGTTATCCCACACTGATTGGGCTGGCAGCAGGAGGAGCTAGTCTATGTGTGTGCCAAATCCCCCAGCTTTCAGAGACAGAGGAGAAAGGCATTGTTGATGTATCTGACTGATGTCATTTCAACGTCATTGAAAAAGAACTGAAGTCTGAAACATGTTGTTTGATTCTACATAACAAATTTACTTTGCTTGCAATTTTGAAATGATTGCCTAAAGGTGGGTACACACTGTAAAGATCTTTAAAAGATGCCTGGTGAAATCTTTAAGATTCTGTCTCATTTTTTAAAGGACAACTCCACCCTCATAAGTACATCTTTTAGAAAGAATGGCCTCTTTAAAATGTGTTGATATATCATACTCTGTCCTATGAATTCATTACTGTATGCCTGCTATGCTTCTGGATGTCTTATGGAAACTGAGCAATTTAGAAACCTGTACTGAGCCTGTACTGAGCCTGGGCATGCTCAGAAGAGGCAGACAGGGGATTAACATTCAGTCATTGGCTGTGATGTCAACTGTCAAATCCATAACTGACAGTTACTAACTGGAAGAACCAGGAAGCAGAAATAGGGGAAACAGGACATTGTGCAGGATTGCTCGTTAGACTTATATATTTCAGATTTCAAACTATTAGCGTTTAGGGTTTTGGGGGGTGATTTACCTGTATGTAAGTTTTTATTTTAGGGCTGGACTTGCCCTTTAAACATCAGGCTACACACATTCTTGAGCATTCTCCCCATATAAAGTATATGGAGAACGTTCAGGACTGACACATTCCCTTCAATTACTGGTCAACCACGACCAGGGCTATTTTCCTTCAGGTCCAAGCGTTCCTCGTTACTGCACTGCACACTTTAACAATAATGGAGCGATATCATCCGATCTGACCGAAACTTTCTTTATAGTTAAACAGGGGGATTCAATAAAAGCATTTAAAATGGTGCTAATTTAGAACCAACCAATCAGATCTTATTTAACATTTGAAAGCTAACATCTGATTGGTTGGGGCAAAATTAGCACCATTTTAAACAATAGGAACTTTTATTGAATAACCCTGAAAGTGTGTACCACTGAAGACCTTTTGTGTGTACTCTACTTTACATGTTGTGTCATATACTGTATGGTGTCTGAGGCTGTACACCAGTGTATCACAACATGAAGCACTATATTGGATGTCTAATCCCCTCCCACTACAACTCCCCAGACCTAACCCCCTCAGAAAATCTGTCATTTTTTACTATAAATATATAGATATTTTTCTGAAATGTACATATTCCTAATGTGGCATAACATTTATTTATGCAATGCCACTTCTTCTTAAAATAGCATTCTTTTGTACCACTGTCTGAGATAATGTTCCAGGGTGTTGGACTGATACCTTATCTTCTGTACATGTTTCAGTAACCTAACTAGATAGGCCCGGGCATCCCTGCAGATTTCCCAGACCACTCCTTACTAAACTCCACCACCACCCCCATGTGAAAGCCAGCAATCTGCTGTTTTAAACAGCTGATTGATGCGAGCAGGCGCATAGTTACTGTATATACTTGAGTATAAGTCGAATTTTTCAGGGTTTAAAGTTAGCCTGAAAACCTAACCTCGACTTATACTCTGGTCAATTCCTAATTTAGATCCAAATTCTGCAATTGTGGATAGTAAACAGTAGGTGGCGCTGTGTTAACCTGCAGAGAAAGTTACAGGAGCTGTTCTTGCCTTTATAATTGTTCCTGCTTCCTGTAGCCTTGCTGCTGGACTCACTCAGCACTGTCACTACTCATCTGGATGCTGTAAATCTGATGGGTCTCCTCAATTTGCTGCTAGTACAGCTGCTAGTACAGTGCAAATAACAGCTTGAAACTACAACTCTCAGGTGACATTTTTAACTATTGGAATCAGAGAGTCCTTTACTATATGGGGGTCAGAGCAGAGATGGATTAAGATCTTATGGGCCCTAGACAGGGCCATCATTTAGGGCCCCATTTTTTGCTACATATATTGTATAGACTATAATTTTTTGCTACATATATTGTATAGACTATAATATTGTTACTGCTTCTGAAGCTGGGCCCCCAGAAGTTTCCTGGGCCCTAGGCAGGTGCCTAGGGTTGTCTTGTGGATGATCCTGCTCTGGGTCAGAGTGCCCTTTACTATATGGGGTTCAGGTGAATTGTAAATAACGGTAAGCTTAATTAAAATTTTACAGAACCTTGCCACTCCATGTGTTTAGAAACTGAAACTCCCAGCAACAAAGCATGCTGGGAGTTGTAGTTTCCAAACATATGGAGTGCCAAGGAATTGGGGGTTACTGGTACTGGATTTGGCTATTACTGTATGGGATTCATGTATGGGAATTCTGCTGTCCATTTAAAGGGCAACTAATTTCTACCCTCGGCTTATACTCGAGTCAATCAGTTTTTACAAATTTTTCAGGTAAAAATAGGTACCTTGACTTATACTCGGGTCGACTTATACTTGAGTATATACGGGTACATCCCTGAAGTGTTTATATTTTAATTGGTTTGATAAGTTTGTCTTTAAATATATGTCAAAGTCCCAATAGAATTCCACATGGTTCTAGAACCTGGTTAAGGTTTAATTCCACCCACTTCAGATTGCAAGTTACCTGTTCTGAACACATTGCTGTGGATTTTGTTTTCAGCGCTACACAAGTGTGAGCAGGGAGTAAAGAATCTCTAAATTACAGCCTGCAGGAAGATTAGCATTTGTTTGTACCCAGCATAGCTGGAAATGGTATTCATCAGGGTGTTTCCTGGGTGGCTGGAAAATGTAATCATTTATTTTTAGACAAACATTTAAAACTGTCTAACTGGGAACATAACTGATCACTCACCATTAGTGCGTCTACTGTTTGAAAGTCAACAGAAAGTTTAAATGTCTACATTTTCAAACAGTGGCATACACAAAGCTAACCTCATTAATAAAATAAAATTGTGAAAAGCACATCCTCCTATCTGCAATCCCCTGCACTAATAACTAAATACTTCCAGTGTGTACCAGAGGTATTGTGGTGTTAAATCATCACATAGAATTATGCATGTGGTGCATAGTGGTGCACCAAGCCTAGTGCTAGATTTAGGCTTGGTACACATGGGTCACTATTTCAGAACAGTCGTCTGCTGTTGATCTTTTGATTAATCAATACATAATATCAGGTGAAATTTCGAATGTGACTGATCACTTTAGGCTGGGCACACACCAGCAAATGTTTCATCCCAACCTTACGCATACATGTGATTAGCTGTTTAAAACTTATGCCGGTTCGGTACTGATCTTTTAAACAGCTGTTTGTCCATACCATTACTGCATACTCACGATCAGCTGATCAGGGTGCACTGGGTAGAGGTGTGTGTCAGGGTCCTGGCCACCAAACTTGTAGGGGGCCTACATACCTGATTGCCTGTTTGAGATTGCTTGCGCCCACCCGCACATTTACCATCCAATTCTTTGGTCCAACCATCTGCTGCATTGTAATAACGGGTAATAACGGTCTGTCGATCTGAAAAATTGGATGGTGTGTACCCCACCTTAGACTAATTTTTTTGGCAGAGGGATTAGGTATGTTGGTAAATCACAGTCGATCCTAGGGCCCTTTAATGGACAGCAAGATTGATTGGGCCCAAATATTAACAAAGGCACTTGTTCCCAATCAACAGATTACATTAGTTTATTGATTGATAAATCTGTCGGCAGTAATATCAGTTTATTAGGCCTTAGTGCAGCAGTTTGATATTTTCAGTATCCTAGAACAGTGTGTGCTCATCAAGCATATCTGTTGCCCAAGTCCCACTTACTAAGATAGGGAGTAAGTCAGCTGTGTCCATAATGGGCATACACAGTAGTTTGATATGTAGGCAATGTATCTATACAACATACAGCATTAAAACTGAATAACTGTGGTCATCCTGATATATTTGGTTGGCCATAGACCGTGTTTACTAAACCCAGAGATATGAATTAGCTAGTAATAAAATATCTGCGGTGTTCTGATAGATCAACTGGACTTCAGTTATCCGTCTAAACATTAAGTCCTGTTGATCTTACTGAATACCACAGATACACCCTGACCTGGATGAAAACTTCACAAACATCCAATAATAAAATGTTACTGCCCAATTGAAATTCGTCATTTTGAGGATTGATACTTATTGGCCACTATTGCCTACTGCCATGGGAGCTTCATTCAGCAAGGTAGAAGTTTCTATAGTACAGAATGAACTTCAAGTCAAGTGAAGTGAAGTCAAGTGACAAACTGGCACACAGCATATTACCAAGGAGCTGTGCCATTCACAGTTACTTTCACATTCCACTTATGTCACAAGGTGTAAAATCCGTAATTGGAAACAGAAGGCTATTCTGGGACGATTACATTTTATTCATAAATAAATGCAGGACCAGTATGAACAATTCTCTAGATTGTTACACAGAGAATATAAGGTCACACTGTAAAGGGAAGTTTTATCATATTTTCACACAGGGATTTCTCTTTCTTTTTCCTTGAAAGAGCAAAGATCTGTGACATTGTTTTGTGCTTTCTCTGCATGTCGGAATATAGGAGTAGGAGCTTCCATACAGTTTGGTTCCGTTATTGCTATTTTTAATAGAATGCAGTAGCAAACATATTATCAAACAAAAAGCATTTCTCTTAAGAGGAGACTACAGTGGAAAAATCCATTTAAAGCTTGAAGCCTGGAAATAATGTTCCCTCCACATAATGCTGCATGTACCAACCTAAATATACAGCAGTCATTTCACAGTAAAGAAAGATAGATTTACCTGAAACTGACCATTATCTGTATTTTCAGCGATGGATTTGCTTAATAGCTTTAAATTTCCCTCTGCGTTTAAAGGACATGTACACCCTTTTTTCACTAACCTTATGCAAAGACTGTCAAGTTTGTTCCGTGTACCGAATCCTGCCTGTTATCCCGTTTACGACTGTTTACCGCCTGTCGTAATCTCTTGCCTGACTCTGATTACGAATCTGCCTGACTCTTCTGGACCATGCCTCACTGACTTATCTCCTGTGTTCTGATCTCAATCCCTGACTCTGTTACGCTTTCTGGTTTTGTACCAAACTGTTTTCCAGCTCTGAGCTGGTTGTGCCCTGTCCGCCTGTTTTGCTCTGGTTTCTTTGTGTATTCTCGGCCTCAGCTCAGATACTTGCACTCTAAGTCCAGAGGGTAACCGATCCCAGGGCCTCCCGGCAAGCGAGGACTTGCCTATTGGTGAAGTAAGTGGTGTTAGATCAGGGTATCTGGGCTGAAAGAATACACAGGGATCCGGAGCATCACACCAGACACACCTTGTATTTTTCTCCTACCTTCAAAGTTCTCTTCTCCCCATGTCATTTGTAAATAATTAGATTTAAACACTCTGACTTCCACTGGATTTTAGTCGGCTCTCATTCCCAGAGTGTCAGCAGGTGCTGTATTGGGATATTACAAAAATGCAGAGCTGGACTGATCGATCCTGAAAGCTTTATATGTAACTGACTGTTTCGGGTTAAAATCAATTTGTGCTTAGATGCAGGAGGAGGATAATAAAGTAAATCTGATCTTAGCACAGCTCTGTGCATTGCATTTCTCATTAATGTACCCACCTGAAATGGGTAAATGTTGGACGATATGCATCTGCTCACAAATTGATTTTAATCTGACACGGTTTTACAAATTTTAACCATAAGTTAATCATGTGTTGTTGTGATATATTTATTGCTATCATGAAACATCCTGTTTTAAAGGGCAACTATACTGCACTAAACCACCCCTCCCCTAAGAGAATCAAGGGTATAGGTAGGCATACACAGTCTAATATTCTTCTGATCGTATTTGCGATCGTCCAATTTACTTCCGTAAATTTCACCTTGAAATCTACAGAGTCTGGTTCAATGGAAAATTTCCCATCTTGCCCTATCAGGTTTTTTTCATAGACTGATCAATATCAACGGTCGGTCTATCGAAAAAGTATCTGATAATCTGATCAATACGATCAAATTTATCAGAATATTGATGCCATGTCGCTAGGTCCCCTGGGTTTGCTCTAGATCCAATCAATTACTCCCCCTGTGGCTCTGGCCTTCCTCCACTCCTATTCACTGCAGTGGGGCATGTGTCCCAATGTGCACAAGGTGCCAGAATGCTCCTCTCGTAATCTGTTTGTGACGTTTGTAATCCAGAGCTAAAATAAGAGGGTTTTAATTGCATGAACTGACTTCTGGAGTTTGTTTGTTTGTTAACGATGGTTTAGAGGAGATTTTAGCTTACTTTTGCTGTTGATCCCCTGTACCATTCTGCCAAAGTCTGTATCGTACTGCTAGTCCCCCCACCCCTTCTCACAGTCCCAGATTTGTCAAGAAGAGTATCTTCTCATTGGTTAAGTCCCACACTATGTAGGATACAGGGCCAGACCAGCACTAAGAGCCAGACTTTAAGATTCATTTTTGGCAGTGGGGCTTATGACAGCTTAGGACATATGTTTTTTGCCATAATTAAAATAGATTAGACATAGTGAATTTCAAGATTGCATTGTCTTCAATAGGCCACTTGATCAGTTGTGCAGAAATATTGGCATTTCCACACCTTTATTCCACCGGCAGCCTACTATACCATTCTTTACACTTCTGGTAGGACAATAAAAAACCTGGATCATTTATCCCTACTGTAAATTATAAGGATATTAGAAGTTACATGACCATATTAAGCAAGAGACCACAGGCCGAATGCTTTTATAAAGGACACAGAACTCCGAGGTGATTTCCAATTCATTTTCAGTAGGGGTTTTTATGCATTATAATTCCCCTCACTTCCCCTTATATACTGCCACCCAGTATACAGCTTTGTATGCCCGCTTGCCTACCCTGTTACTAACGTGTGAAGGTTAACAGACAAAACTTCTCCTCCACCCCCATTTTCAAGTAGTTTCACAGCATCATCCACATAACACCTACACCTCCAGTGTTCAGGTTCAGAACCAAAAACATTTGCCACCAGTTAGTTTGCTTACACTTTGTGCACAAAAATGGGGTCCACTCAGGTCCTGCATCACCAAAGAATAAAAGGGAAGGAGTAGCTCACTGATTATAATTATATTTTTTTTGTTTACAGTTTGGATCCATTAGGGGGGTGATTTATATATTTATAAAGATTAAGCGGTGTCATATGTGCATAGAGTAGAATTAAACAATGTCCTGTGAAGGGTATTTCATTTCATGTCCGGCTTGTCTTGGCAAAACTTATTCTTATTGGCTGCTCTAAATTTCCAGTTCCATAATCCTACTTCCTCAGGGCTACTGTACATAATTGTAAACTGTTAAATTAGAAGTATCCTGCTTGTAATCGTGTGTTGGTTATGATTCAGTTTTAGCATTGGTAGGTACATATTAAGGGTATAAATGTTAGGGACATCACTAAAGTAGAACATGTGAAAAATACATATTAATGTGCTGGTGAAACGTCTTCCTGTGCATCCTGACCAAACAACAGTTTCAAATTGCACATAAACTCTTGGTTAATAGCCAACACTCAGATTCGGTATACAAGGAAAGCAAAAGGGAAAAAGACAAGGTTTCCTTTCACATGCTGCTCACATCCCTTATCTTCTTTCTCATTAAACGGAGTCTCCCACTTTGAAGTTACAATTATGCCACTAGAGTAATGTCGCTTTATAGTCAATAACACTCAGCTGTGAATGTGCAGGAAATTAGAGGTGGTTCTGGGTATGACCAGGAAATGCAAATGATCCCCGTCTCTGACGGCTGAATAGTAGGGAGAATTCAACTATTTTCTTGCCATATTTCCCTCTGATAAACAGTGGATTTGAATGTTGCCTGGGCTTGGACATATGAAGAAAACAGCATTATGTATTTAGATAGATTTCACTGCACCGTAACTTTGTATTTAGTAAAACAAACACGAAGGAAAGATAAGTCTCAAAGTATTCCTATAGTTTATAGTGTTCCCACAGTATATGGTATTCCTACAGTGAATGGTATTACTACAATGTATGGTATTCCTATAGCATATGGTATTCCTACCGTGTATGGTATTATTACAATGTATGGTATTCCTATAGCATATGGTATTCCAATAGCGTATGGTATTCCTACGGTGTGTGGTATTCCTAAGGTTTGTGGTGTTCCTACAGTGTATTACTGTGGTGTTCCTACAGTGTATGGTATTCCTATAGTGTATGGTATTCCTACAGTGTATGGTATTCCTACAGTGTATGGTATTCCTATAGTGTATGGTATTCCTATAGTGTAATGGTATTCCTCCAGTGTATGGTATCCCTATGTATGGTATTCCTATAGTGTATGGTATTCCTACAGTTTAATGGTATTCCTACAGTGTATGGTATTCCATAGTGTATGTATCCTACAGTGTATATATTCCTATTGTAGGATTCCTACAGTGTATGGTATTCCTACAGTGTATGGTATTCCTAAGTGTATGGTATTCCTATGTATGGTATTCCTATAGTGTAGGTATTCCATAGTGTATGGTATTCCTACAGTGTATGGTATTCCATAGTTGTAGGTATTCCTACAGTGTATGGTATTCCTACAGTGTATGGTATTCCTATAGTGTATGGTATTCCTACAGTGTATAATATTCCTATAGTGTATGGTATTCCTACAGTGTATGGTATTCCTACAGTGTATGGTATTCCTATAGTGTATGGTATTCCTACAGTGTATGGTATTCCTATAGTGTATGGTTCCTACAGTGTAGTATATTCCTATAGTGTATGTTATTCATACAGTGTATGGTATTCCTACAGTGTATGGTATTCCTACAGTGTATTGTTATATTCCTACATGTATGGTATTCCTACAGTGTATGGTATTTCCTACAGTGTATGGTATTCCTACAGTGTATGGTATTCCTACAGTGTAAGGTATTCCTATAGTGTATGGTATTCCTACAGTGTATGGTATTCCTACAGTGTATGGTATTCCTACAGTGTATGGTATTCCTACAGTGTATGGTATTCCTATAGTGTATGGTATTCCTATAGTGTATGGTATTCCTATAGTGTATGGTATTCCTACAGTGTAAGGTATTCCTATAGTGTATGGTATTCCTATAGTGTATGGTATTCCTATAGTGTATGGTATTCCTACAGTGTATGGTATTCCTACAGTGTATGGATCCTAATGTGGTATGGTATTTCCTACAGTGTATGGTATTCCTACAGTGTATGGTATTCCTATAGTGGTATGGTATTCTATGTATGGTATTCCTACGTGTAAGGTATTCCTATAGTGTATGGTATTCCTACAGTGTATGGTATTCTATCTAGTGTATGGTATTCCTACAGTGTATGGTATTCCTACAGTGTAAGGTATTCCTATAGTGTATGGGTATTCCTACAGTGTTATGGTATTCCTATAGTGTATGGTATCCTATAGTGTATGGTACCTACAGTGTTGGTATTCCTATAGTGTAAGGTATTCCTCTAGTGTATGGTATTCCTATAGTGTTGGTATTCCTACAGTGTATGGTATTCCTACAGTGTATGGTATTCCTATAGTGTATGGTTTCCTACAGTGTATGGTATTCCTATAGTGTATGGTATCCTACAGTGTATGGTATTCCTATAGTGTATGTGTATTCCTACAGGTATGGTATTCCTACAGTTTATGGTATTCCTCAGTGTATGTATTCCAAAGCGTATTTATTCCTATAGCGTATGGATTCCTATAGCGTATGGTATTCCTACTGTATGGTTTTCCTACGGTAATATGGTATTCCTAAGTGTGGGTATTCCTAAGGTTTGTGGTGTTCCTACAGTGTATAATATTCCTACAGTGTATGGTATTCCTACAGTGTATGGTATTCCTATAGTGTATGGTATTCCTACAGTGTATGGTATTCACTACAGTGTATGGTATTCCTATAGTATGGGATATTTCCTAAGTGTATGGTATTCTACAGTGTATGGTATTCCTATAGTGTATGGTATTCCTATAGTGTATATTCCTAGTGTATGGTATTCCTACAGTGTATGTATTCTACAGTGTATGGTATTCCTACAGTGTATGGCTATTCCTATAGTGTATGGTATTCCTATAGTGTATGGTACCTATAGTGTAGGTATTCCTACAGTGTATGGTTCCTATAGTGTATGGTATTCATACAGTGTATGGTATTCCTACAGTGTATGGTATTCCTATATGTTGTATGGTATTCCTACAGTGTATAATATTCCTATAGTGTATGGTATTCCTACAGTGTATGGTATTCCTACAGTGTATGGTATTCCATAGTGTATGGTATTCCTACAGTGTAGGTATTCCTTAGTGTATGGTATTCCACAGGTAGAATATTCCTATAGTGTATGGTATTCCTACAGTGTATGGTATTCCTACAGTGTATGGTATTCCTATAGTGTATGGTATTTACACGTGTAGGTATTCCTACAGTGTATGGTATTCCTACAGTGTATGGTATTCCTACAGTGTATGGTATTCCTACAGGTAAGGTATTCCTATAGTGTATGGTATTCTACAAGTGTATGGTATTCCTACAGTGTATGTATTCCTACAGTGTATGGTATTCCTACAGTGTATGGTATCCTATAGTGTATGGGGATATCCTATAGTGTATGGTATTCCTATAGTGTATGGTATTCCTACAGTGTAAAGGTATTCCTAAGTGTATGGTATTCCTATAGGTATGTATTTCCTATAGTGTATGTATTCCTACAGTGTATGGTATTCCTACAGTGTATGGTATTCTAGTGTATGGTATTCCTACAGTGATGGTATTCCTACAGTGTATGGTATCCTATAGTGTATGTATTCTATATGTGTATGGTATTCTACAAGTGTAAGGTATTCCTATAGTGTATGGTATTTCTACAGGTATGGTATTCTACAGGTATTGGTATTCCTAGTGTATGGATTCCTACAGTGTAAGGTATTCCTATAGTGTATGGTATTCCTACAGTGGTATGGTATCCTAAGTGTATGGTATTTCCTATAGTGTATGGTATTCCTAAGTGTTATGTATTTCCTATAGGGTAAGGTATTCCTATAGTGTATGGTATTCCTATAGTGTATGGTATTCCTACAGTGTATGGTATTCCTACAGTGTATGGTATTCCTATAGTGTATGGTATTCCTACAGTGTATGGTATTCCTATAGTGTATGGTATTCCTACAGTGTATGGTATTCCTATAGTGTATGGTATTCCTACAGTGTATGGTATTCCTACAGTGTATGGTATTCCTACAGTGTATGGTATTCCAATAGCGTATGGTATTCCTATAGCGTATGGTATTCCTATAGCGTATGGTATTCCTACGGTGTATGGGATTCCTACGGTATATGGTATTCCTAAGGTGTGTGGTATTCCTAAGGTTTGTGGTGTTCCTACAGTGTATAATATTCCTACAGTGTATGGTATTCCTACAGTGTATGGTATTCCTATAGTGTATGGTATTCCTACAGTGTATGGTATTCCTATAGCGTATGGTATTCCTATAGCGTATGGTATTCCTACGGTGTATGGTATTCCTATAGTTTATGGTATTCCTACAGTGTATGGTATTCCTATAGTGTATAGTCTTCCTACAGTGTATGGTATTCCTATAGTGTATGGTATTCCTACAACGTATGGTATTCCTATAGTGTATGGTATTCCTACAACGTATGGTATTCCTACAGTGTATGGTATTCCTACAGTGTAAAGTATTCCTATAATGTCGTTCGTTCGCTCACCTGGTTCGGACAAACGAACGTTGGAATGCGTCGGAAAATTCCGATCGATTGTGCTGTTCCCAATAGGACCACATGGTTGATCGTTCGCAAATTCGAATGCGGGCGAATTTGCCGTGAACGACGGTCATTTGTTCCGGCCCAGCGCTCGCTCATAGTGAGCGCTCGGACGGGACAAATAGTCTGGCCGTGTGTACCCAGCCTAAGGTTGCAAGTTCATGTCAGATTCCATCTGAATAGATTGTGAATTTGCCCTTGTTCACATATACACAGGAACGTTATTGTCTCCCTCTATTATAGTAAAGAGAGGAGATAACGATCCGCTAGAAATTTTCCATCTGATGCAGATGGCAGTAGTCTTTCTGCTTTTTTGTCAGATGTTTTCAGCCCCCACCACTGATATTCGTCAAATCCTGTTGCATCCAATGGGATTTGTCAACTGTGTATGGCTGCTTTTATGCTAAAGGACCTAGGTTGCCAGATCATCTGATCTTATAGTGACAGTCTTAAGCTAGGTACACACTTAGCAATTTTTCCTCCTGACCGTCCGTTTAATACTTTCGACCGGTCGGCCAGGAAGAAGGACTGTTGGTCACGGCAAAAGCAGACGCGTCCGACAGTTACCGTGACTGATCGTGCGGTCCATAGAGGACCGCACGATTGGACAAGGTTTTCCACCATGTCCGATCGTCCTTTTGTCCGATTCAGACGGACGGTCGGTAGGACATGGCCGCATTCGGATGCGATAATTTCGGTCCGATCGACCGATACACTGAACTATCGGTCGATTGGACTGAAATATCTCGTGTGTACCCAGCTTTAATAAATGGGCTGCACTGAGAAACCTTGTATCCTACATCCTGTCACACCTCCAGCTGAAATCCTTTTGTTCCCTAGTGATACATTTGTATTGTCTAATGTTAAATAGTTAAATCAAAGTACACACTTGGTGGAGAATGCCTCCTGGTGAATATGAATGAATATGCATTATTTAAAATCTCTTCTAAAAACAATGGGAAAAATACATCCAGTCGCATTTAGTGTGGATGACGCACAATCTTGTTTATGGGGATGGGAGACAAGAAGTTGGTCTTACATGGAAGAAAACTGTTTATATACTTCTAGTATTTTTATGGCACTTAACGTATTTTAGAGCTTGGCGCACTCCGGTCAACACTTCAGCAGACACATCAGTGTACATTAAAAACACTGTACTTTATTAAACAAAAGTTAAAAACAACATTACCGGAACGGCAGGAATGCCCTGACGCGTTTCGGGCTAGACATAGTCCTTAATCATAGGTAACGTCCCCGCCATCTTGGTATCCTCTTGTAGCCCGTACTCGAGACGTTGTATTTTTATGGCCCACCAGCCATTTCACAGCTTTACCGTGAACAGTCACATGGTATTTTAGGGATCTATAATGGTTATTTTTAGCTCAGTTCAATGTGTGACAAACAAACGTATTTCCGAACGTTGTAAGAACATCCATATAAATAACAATACGACTTGCTGTGTTAGATAATCTAAATCTCTTACATCCAGCTGATATATTTGGTATAAGGAGGTCTAGATGAATTGGAGCCGTAAAATGGAGGAGCTAAAACCGTTTTATATAACCTACAGCCTTTCAGCTACTGGGAACTAAACCCCCTCCCAGCATCTCTGGATTATGTGGAATCTGCAGTTCACAAGGGCTCAATGGCAGTAGGTTTGACCTTGTATATATTGATAAACAGCTGAATAGTCCAGTTTCTATCAGACCTGAAGTCATGACCAGGGGCAAGGCTAATCCTTCCCTCTTACTACAATGATACCACACAGTTTTTTCATTGGGTAAATGACCAGCCAAAGCTTTTATTGAGTAGTACAACACATTTTTATACATATATACTAGAAACGGAACAAGGAAAATAACATATCTTTTTTCTATGTATGTGTATATTATACAAATTCTTAAATTACTTTTTAATAAAAGACAAAAAGCTTACATAATTTATACAGGTGTCTTTTACAAACATTTCACAATATATACAGACCATTAGTAGAACATGAGTCCCTGTCAGTCGGCCCACTATCATTGTAGCTAAATGCAGCTCCACTCTGAAACGCGTTGCCTGCTTCATTGGGCCTGTATCAATTAGCTTGCACCATTTCCCATCAACGTTACCTATAAACTGCTTTTTCATTGACAATATTCTTTGTCATGGCAGGGCCATTGCCTGACTACCATAGACTTTGTGTGCCTCCCAGAGGCACACAAATAGCAGAAAAGTGGGGAGCACTGATCGGGATATTTTCATCCAATAACACCGACCATAATGCTTTCTGAAAGTCCGAGGAATGAGATCATATCGTCTCCTGTCCTCATCCTCATCCTTCCTATGCTCCTTGTGACAAGCAGACATTTACGTCATTTACGTCACGTCGTGGGCGGGCCATGCACCCAAGGAGGTGGGAGGAGGCAGAGTTATGGGTGTGGCGGGGGCGTTTCGGGGGTGTGGTGCACAAAAAGTTTGGCATGACTGGTGCAGCTGTGACAGTATAGAAAGTTATGGCTGACTGCTATACTACCATCCCTGCCAGTTTCTGCTGTTATATGTGAGAGGTTGTCCCTCCAGCTGAAGATTCTCTTGGAGGAGGTAACAGAGGCTGTTTTCCTACTTGTGTATCCTTGCTCCAATACTTTAGGGGCTAGCCCTGAAGTCAATAATTGATTGGGCATTATCCCATTTAAATAAAGATTGCCTTATTTTATTATTAAAAAGAACAGCACCCCCTGCTCTTGCTCCTACTGAGCCTGCATGAAAATTAGGTAGTTGCATAATACTTTTGTGTAGCAGTTTTATTAACAAGGCTACCCAAAGAATGTCTAGGTGCTGGCACAGCAGATTGATGACCTGACACCAGTAGTGGGGGATATGCTGGGGTGGTATCTGTGGCCTGGTCCAGGTTTGAGTGCAGTATCTGCTCATCATGTGGAGACAAAGCAAAATGTGGACTATATATAAACTACCCTCCTCCCCACTCACCCGTCTGCATGCTTTTTGTGGTGCCCTAGTGTTGTGCTGGGCTAATTACACCCTGGCCTAGGGTCCCGTCCATGCATTGGAGGGGTACCTGGTGTGGCTAAGTACCCAATAGCCCCTTATATCCTGCACTCACTGTTAGTCCTTTAGCATGTGGCTGACATGTCCGTGTGGCTTTTTTGGGTGGTACGGCCTTCCTTTTTGTTTGGCTGGTACAATAGGCTTCACATGCTAAAGGGGTTCACGGTTGAGGCTTGTGAAATTCCTCTTGTTATAGACTGTGGCTTTGCATGCACCACCTGGTGCCTGGGGGCCCTCCTGCCACTAAATTCCCTCCACTCACCCTCGTCCATTCCAGTCCCTACTCTCAACCATTTACATACCAACCGGGGCTTACTTTCTAGTAAAAATGGAAATTTTTCAGTTTCTAGCGTCTCAATTCGCTGGCTCTGGTGGGTGCTTGACAGATTGTTGTTTACGTTAAAATAAGTGCAAATTACGCACATCGATAAAGCACATGTCATTGTCCCCAGAAAAGTGCTATAACACAAAGCAGGCATTAACTAACTGCACAAAGACAACTGTAGGCCTAACATTCTCCAGTCTTGTTAATTTAGCATTTCACATAACTGATATTTTCATCTAGTTGTTAGGTAACTCTTCAAACGTAGGCAGTGACAGAAAGAAGATACGGGGCTGTTAGAAAATAGATCTCTTTAAATAAAGTCCCTTTAAGACCAGAGTCACATGAAATAAGCACCTGAAGTAGCATAGGGACTCATAACAATAAAATAAATATTGACTGGTGTATGATGTACAGAGCAATATTTTCTAATTCCTACAAAAAAATAAGATTAAAGGTAATTTCAAATATCAGTGATTATTTTAATAGTTTATTTAATCTTTAATCTAAACAGCACATTGTACGGTATATAAAATCCTTCTCTTAACAATTAAATCCCTTCACTCTGCTGCACCTCCTAATATTTCCTTTCTAGTGTCCCCATATGTTCCTGCCCGTACCCTTCGATCATCAAAGAGCCATCTCCTATACATACCCCCCCACTCGAACCTTTCTTTCTTGTGGCTCCCATCCTCTGGAATTCTATTCCTCTTTCTCTACGTCAAGAAACCTCAATTAGCAGGTTTAAATCTAGCCTTACATCCTACCTATCAGGTAACCAGCACAGTATATGGAGACAGGACGCATCTAAAACTACACAGCCTATCACATTCAGTATCAGGGGCTGTCTGTCCACTCAGAACATTAGTGCGGATCCGTCCAACGCCTCTAACTGCTGACCAGACCACTGCTTCTTCCCTGCAAGCCTGATCCCATCCAACCTGCACGGGGGTCCACGAGGACACTCTTCCACCATGGCCATTGTGTCCTGATACCCAAAAAATAGCATTAGTTATATTGTATTCTATATAGCCCCCCCCACACACACTAGATGACAACTGTCTACCCGTGGGGTGATTAATGACCCTTTATTATCCTCGCACATTGAATATTGTCTGCACCGTACAGGTGTTACTGGGCTATATGTAAACCTGACAGGATTTCCAATCTGCATCTCACAGAAATAGATCCGTTTATATGATGGATATTAATAATGTATAACCTACCCCTGCAGTGATTTTCTTGGAGGAACGGTAGATTATAGTTTTTATAATCTTACAGTTTCCAGAGAAGAAACCGAAAGCCACAAGGGTAGGGGGTTATAATAAATAATGCACCCCAACTGTAAATTATATAGGATATTAGAAGTCACCTTGGAGTTCCGTGCCTGCGGCCCTCTTGCTTTTATATAGTCCGGAACTCCTCTGACTTCTAATATCTTCTATTATAATTTACAGTTGGGAGTGCATTATCCCTATATAATACACAGAGACACACACCGACATTGAGAAGATATCAACCCAGTCCCATTGGAAACCATAGTTAAATAGTAACACGATGTCTCCCAATCCCCCAGGTACCACATTATAAATTGATTCTAGGTACAGATCGTTCCATTCATTCCCCCCCCAGCGGACACATACCCCGATGCTCGGGCTGTAGTTGGTGGAACTAAACTCTTCCCTTACCGGTGCCACCCACCGGCCCCCCGCACTGTCTCGGTCCGGACATTCTCACACTCCCCTCCCACCCGTCAGTAACTGTACGAGGCCGAGATACGACAGAACTACAAGAGCCCCCATTCATTTCCATCGGACACACGACACGGGACATCCTGCCTGGTCCCCGACGATCCTCCTTTAGAGTTCCCGACTGTAAACAAGGGGCGGCTGGAAGTTCGGACAATCCTTCGTGGGGCGCAGCTGCTTCTTTCCCGGGGACTGCGGGTGTCGATCCCTTCCCTGACTGTGCCGGTCACGTTCACTCTCCCTGCCCGCCCTGGTGTCCTCACGGGTCATCTCCGTACGGTGACCTTCCAATGCTATGGACACTGCGGCGCTTCTCCCCCCTCTAACGGGCCGCCTGAAGTTCTCCCGACACGGACCTGTTTCCTGTTTAATCTGCTTTATGCGCGGGACCAGCTAAATCCTATCGGCTTCTCCCCCAGCGCTCCCCCCTCCCTGTCCGTCTCTCCTCCCTAGTGTCACAGACGCACTGGGCTTCCGAGACTGAACGCGCGGTTACGAGCAGGTAGAGCCGGGACAGGGATACTTCCCCCATTCTCTCCTTCCATCTCTGTAGCCCCAGACCTTGTCCCACTGGCCCGAGCTGCTTCCGGGAACCAGAACTTGACTCTCCTCCTCCCCGACCCCATGCGTCTTTCCTCCTCAGGGTCACAGCGGAAGAATTTACTTGTCCCACCAAACTCCTCTTCTTACCTAAGAGGGCAACAGCAGTACAGTCCACTGACTCCAATACCGTTCATTCATCCACGGACAGGGCAGTCGCTGGTATTTATTTCTACTATTGGTCAAGTTCCAGTCCTCAACGCCAGATTATTAGTGGTCGGCCACACCACCTTATCGCTACATTCCATTGTAAAACTGTTTAAAACTGGCCTACTGATGCTGGCACATCCCAATCCCGCACAGCGCCACCTGCTGGTCCAGTACCTATTGCAGCGTTTGTGTGCACGTTCATTTCTTAACCAACACATACATGTTCATACTACATCTGGTAACTGTGTGTGAACAGTGCAGTGTTCCTTCTGTAATGGGAATAGACAGATCTATATTTTTAAGCAAAATTTGTGCCTATCCCAATAACAAAATTGTCCCGATATACGATTTTGTCAGCGGGCACCACTACAAGTGGTGATAATGGGCCGATACCCGGTAGTGGTGTTCGCACGCACAACTCTGCAGCCTGTGCACACAATAATGTGCTGAATAATGAGTGCTGTGGGTGTGTAGCGCACAAAATTCCATTTTGTATGTGCACAGAAAATAATATTTCTGTCGCACACACAACCAATTTTAAAATAGAGGAACATTGGTCAGATGCTTCCATAATTCAGTGTTTGATGCAATTTATAATCCCAACCAACAAGCCAGGGTATAGTTTGATCTGTGAGTTGCAGGTATGCTGGCCATACACTACTGTATGCATACACTGGGTAGTGGCGAATACTGCCCGCAACCATCGTGCTGGTCCATAGAAACTGCCCAGTTGCTAGTGATTTTACCTACATTTCTGACATGACATTCGGTCGCAGGCGACACTAAAACACTGCAGATTTTTGTTCCTGACCGCCAATACACGGAAATATTGTCCTGTTTGCTGTAAAATCTGCTCGTGTACCCAACCCAACCTAAAGCACCATTGGCTACAACACCCCAGACGGCGGAAGTGGACTCTAAAACTAAGGCTGAGGCCCTACTACAACGCACCAGAATCACGCATGCGCAGGTATGTGTGTAATTCTGGTGCGATTGTGTTCGGTGTCTCGCTGTCTTCTCTATTTTCCCCCATGGAAACACCTGCATTGCATGAAAACAAAAGTGATCACAAGTGTTACCAAAACAAAACAGATGCCCGCATCGCAGCCATTGGAGATTGCAGAAATTTTTGCGACCCTGAATTTTCCATGTTACTTAAAATCGCATGCGCAATCACAAGTGATATTGATTGCGTCAAATGGGTTAGTGGAGCCTAGTCCCTAAGGGATAATAATAATAGAGCTGTTAGGTAAAGTATCCTGGGGTGTTAAATCAGTTGCATGTTAAAAAGAGCCATAGTGGTGGACTGGCCTCACTAGGTGCGCTGTGGCCCTTGTGCTGTGATCCAAAGATCAGAGCGTATGTGATCACCATTATGGTGCTATTCACATGTGATCTGACTACCCGAACTGACAGGATGGCAGTGCAACAGCACACTGCGCACGAAGCGTGTGCGCAACCTCATGCTCGTGGGCCTCTGGCCTTAGCAGTTAAGGTCTTCACTCTGGGTAAACAATTCAGCTATGGTGCAAAGGGAACAGACGGAGTGAGTATAATTGTCCTTTAATAAATTAAAGAGTATGAATTGTCCTGTTATATGTTATAAATAAAAAAAAAACAAGAACACACCCTGCATTGTAATTGCCCTAAAGATCATCACATTTTTTACAAACGGGACAGGTTATTTATCACCATTTTACTCAACTAAGGGAATATCCCTTTCTTGAAAAATACATATTTGTAGATAACCCCCAAAACCTAAAGTTCGTTTTGGCCAAAAACTTTAAATTGTCTCCCACACGGACCATATACTTACATGCTCCTCTCGCTCCACCACGCCACGGCTCTGCATTCCGGTTAGGCAGTCAGTGTCGGCCGTGACGTGAGGTCACTGAGTCTCTACTGTGGCTGCTCGGGAACACAAAAGAACAGAGCAGCCACAGTGGAGATTTACTGAACCCAGAGCGGCGGTAAGCAAGGAGGCATGTAGTCTAAACCCTCCGTGTGGGAGCCATTTAAAAATTTTGGCCAAAACGATCTCTAGTTTTGGGGGGTAATCTACATATATGAATTTTTGAAAAGAGGGTGGACATCCCTTAAATCTTTGTGGATGAGCGAAGTGACCATCTTTTTAAGGAATACAGGCTTTTCTGAACTACTAAATTTACTACTGCATTGAATTGATTTTGGATGTCCTTCAAATTTTTTGACATTCTTGCTTGGTTTGCAGAAGAATGTAAGTGGCCATACACATGTATTCCAAAGCATGTCTGCGACCGATCACATTGGTATCTGTTGGCACACATGCTGTGGGACAGACACACGGACCCCCATATCGGTATAAAGTAATGGGAGCCGATACTGACCAATTAAAATTTTCCATCATTCCCGATTCGATCAGAGTGCCGACTACGGTCGTTTCGTCCGCACTCTGATCAGTAAGAACAGCCCCTACACCATGGACATAATAGGTATCCCTGACGGATTTACCCATTATTTGTTTCGTGTGTATGGCTAGCTTAAGGATATCTATAAAGATATCTATACTCTAAAAATTAGCTCTTTAAAAATGGAAAGTACCTGGGTTGGGAGATCGGATTTGATTATTCCTACCTCACAATATCATTTCATTAAAGGAGCTACCGCACTAACAGTTTTCATTGCCAGGTTGTTTCCTGTATTAAAGATAGTGCTGAAGCCAGGAGGAAGACTGGCAAATCAGTTTCTTTGGGCTGGTGCTCCTCACAGACACAATATTGGGAGTAGGATTACCAATCCTAGATAGTACCCTGTTACCTGTACTTTTCCAGTTTTTGACAGTTTTTTAAATGCATTTTCTACACCAATTGCTATCCTTTAATCTCCTTAGGAAAGGGCTCCATACTGTTTCAACAGATTGCACAGTTTATAATGTATTGATTTAAAGTTAATAGGGCCAGTTTCCCTGTTGTACCCATTTAAATGCTGTAATCTGAAGTGTGTATGTCATTTAGGTAGGTTACGGGCTAATTTAATATGCAACAACCCCAGGCATCTGATTACACTTAACTTGCCAGGAACGCAAATAAACTTATTGAATACAAGAGAGCATGGTAGTAAGAAATGCTGCTCTTGTTTTTCTTAGGCTTTGTGGGCATTGCTATTCATATAGCATGAACTGCACAGATGCCTTCTGTTCTAAGAAGGTGTGTCCTCTGCTTTTATGCTCAGTGAAGGGCTTTTTGCTTCTTTTGACCCTCTCTCCCTAAGCTTTCTAGCTGCCTTTTCTACTGAATACAAGAGAGAAAATCATTTCCGATTGCCACAGTTAACTTTGGAAATCTCAGTTACCGATATATTTAATCCTAAGCCTTTAGGCTGTATTCACACCACCCATTTTGACGTGTAACCATAATGCTCTGGCAATTTCGTGGATTATACTCTTTCACAGTTTCCTACAGGGTATTTCCCCATGTGTAATTCCATCTAACACTGTCATGTGAGTTTTAAGTTGTTGTTGATCTTGCAAAACATATTTTTTATTTGTCTGCACTAAACGATTGCATCATCTTATTAGTAGTGAAACTTTTCCAGCTCACGATCCAGGAACGTTTATTTGCTGCATTGAATATTTTCTATATCTTTTGGATTGCACTTTCTATAATGTATGAAGTCTTATGGTAAATCAAACAGAATTTTAAGAATAAAGTTTTAAAGGACACACGGGTTGTTTTGAACATAGAACTTGTTGAAACTTAATTTGTCCCCATGTTTTCATTTTGGTTGAACAGACAGAATTAAAACCATGTCCAAAAATCTGGGATTTTCAATTAACCAAAGAAATGACTGTGGATAATTTAGAAAGGCTTGACCGTTGGAGACACACGTGTACACACACACTATGTATTTATATATAAAGAGGGGAAGACGCAAATTCTAATAAATTACCACAGATTACTGTAAATTCCTAATTTAATTTCCCATTTCATTTAAAGGCCCACTGTTGTATAGGTTTTAACACAGAAATACGTATATTTGTTGCTATGTTGATAACCTGGCGTTGCAGTTGGTGCACGTTTAATCTGACAAATTTATCATGGATCTGTGGATAAATTAACAGACATCAGTTCTCTCCCTCCTTCACTGTACATCTCATGGATTATGGTCCCTTGCATTGCTAAACAAAGCTAACCCCCACCTAGGCTTCCTCATAATGTTTTCTACAACTTTGGGAAGGAGTGTTTTTACAGGGCTGAAAGTTGTAAACGGAGGTGGGGGAGGGGAGTAATTAGTCAGATGAGCACAAAGCAATGTCATGAGAAGTGCAAAATGTTTCTGCTTTGTTATTTCATTTGCCAGCATTACCTTGGTTTATCTGTAGTGCTAAATTCAGTAGAACTACTGTGTTATACAGCACTTAAAGGCTAATTGTTTTTTGTTGCATTATTCTGACGTTTTGTCTATTTTTTAGTCCTATTTAATTTTTGACTCTTGCAGTTACTGGGATTGGTACAATGGTAATCACATAAAAGTTGCAGTAAAGTTCAAATGTTTATTTTAATAGGGGAAGTTATACTATTAACTTGATTAAGGCTGATGCCACGCTATAACATGCATAGTGTGCCAGAAACAGGCACGCAAATGTTGCAATTGCGCACGTGGTTTTCTGGCACACTTGTGTGCTGCGATTGCCACAAAAACATGTGGATCGACCACTAGTGTGGTCACATCATTTGGTCTGTAAGGATTATTAAAAGTCTTCCTTTGAAGGCCTGGAAAATGAATTGTATGGACCTTGTTGTGGTATGCTAATTTTCCTTTTGCAGTTTGAGGGCCATAATCTACTTCTGTTTGTGTAGTATACCTAATTGTGACATTTGTCTTATTGTGTACGTTATTGTGTATGTTATTTTTATTTTGCTTTTATTTTTTTTTGGTTGACCTACAGTTTGACTGATGGACAATTCAGTTTAAAGGGCATGTCCACCCCCAAAACTAAATTAAACCCCTTACTGGGCCACAAATCAGTAGTTTAAAAACAATCCTTACCTTACATTCCTGCTCAAATAGTTCCCCGCTGTGCCCCCTCCCAAAGTCCAGGAACTGCTGTGTGAAGCAGTGTGTGACTCATGCTGTGCCTGATACTTCCTCAACCTCATCAAGTTGAGGCATGCTCAGTGCAAGCCCTCCCTGCCTCTCAGCCAATCACGGACGCGGCTTGCCGTGTCCCCCCCCTGCTTTTTCATTCCATGCAGCAGAGGGCCTGAACCTGCAGCAGGGAGAGAGGGCAGGTAAGTAAGAATCGGGGGACTTTCTAACAATTATATTAATGCGTTGGGGCTGGGGGAGCAGGGCCTACCACATATCAAAAGTATAAATTTTAGGTGGACATGCCCTTTATAATCAATACTAAAATCGTACGTACACATGCCATTTGATCAGTCCAAAAGACAATTTCTACAGGCCCACATTCACCAGCTCGGTGAAGGATGGGCCATTGGGGATTTCCGCCCAAAGGGAAACAATTTTACAGGCCTTAAGTGTATGGCCACAATTTTGGCACCGGCAATTCTCAATCTGATAGATTTGATTTGGTTTCCCAGAATCTGAAGGAAAAACAACAGCCGATCCATTGTAAACCAACCAGTTTCGTTACTGATGGACAGGTTGGTACTATTGATAAAAACAGCTAGCGTGTCATAGTTGTACAAATATTTACACAAAATGGACATAATTTCCATTCATTCCCATGAAGATATCATTACAGTTGGTATATTTTATATTCGCTGCTACAATTACAATACCAAAGACTGTGACTGGCATCCGATCGGCTTTCCAACCAAATCGGACAAAGAACTTTGAACATGGGGCGACACAATCGGTTGCGCGTGAAAGATCGACGTGGCTGACATGTTTTCACACCCAACGGAAAACCTCTGTGTGTCCCTAGACTTAAACACGGTAATACACAAGAAAAACATTTACTGCTCCTTGAAAGATAGTTATTCCCTGAGGGCACGCCCACACTGCAGCGCGTCCTAACAGACGGGAAACACGTGCTTTTCGGCCACTTGCCATCGCTGTTATTCCCGCATTGGAGCGCATGCAATTGCTCCAAAAATGCTGATTGCGCACCCCAGTGTGGCCACAACAATTGTCCAACTCTACTGTGCGCTCTTTAAACACGCGATGGAATTCACGGGGTAAAACGCACAAGTTTCGAATAATGTCATTATACTAATGTACTATTACATGCACAATGCTTTTATAAATACATTAAAATAGGGCTGTTTAAGGACAACTGCTCACCACATTAAAGAGGAGTCTTCACTTTCCACTCAGCTCCTGCCTGCATTCCTCAGTACACATGGGTCAGGGAATGAGAGAAAGTGTTAATTAACCACAAGAGTAGCCCCCAGACACAGCACTATGCAGGTTACAATCCACCAGTTCCTGGCTTGCTTCTCTCTAATTTCCTTATCACCTCCCTAAGCGGTTTTAGCTGTGAAAGACTCGAAAGATTTCACATGAAGCAGGAAAGTGCATAAAAATTGTGTTTATTTGATCACCCTTTATACTTTATGGGGTTTTTCTATTGTATTATACAATGCCCGGCACAAATCTTACAAAGCTTTTTTTTTTTTTGTAACAGCATTTATCCACCGGATGCTTTTAAAATGCAAATAGAAATCAGAGCTCAGATCTTATTCGCGTTCTGTTTTCATCCTGTTTCCCAAAACGTCTACACTTTCAAAGAAGAAGTGAAACGCGTACAATTTGAAACCTGTAACTGCAGACAAAGAATAGCGTTGATATGTTAATTTTCCTTGCGTGGGAGCAACTACGATCCAAACTGTACTAACTTCAAAGGAGATCAATTATATCTTAAATAGCTAGAAAATTACATAGGTGCAGTTTGTGTTCGCACAGCATAGTGGAGGATCGGTGCTTTCCTTGTAACTGCTGATTTCAAAGACAACAACGCTGCAGGGGTCACAACCCCCTTTAATTCTAGGATGATATGGAAATATATTCTCTTGTAGTTTAGATATTATGAATTCGCTTTTGTAATTCTTGACAGGAGGAGGTGGTACTCCATAAAGCAAATTTGACATTTTGATGAGGGTTGTACCACATTATCCTTCTATAAAATATGCACAGATGTGGGAGCTAGCTCTGATGCACAGCATGCTAGGGGTTTGTTTGAAAAACTGTAGAGCAGCTAAGCTCAACACCTTCCTGATTAAACCGAGATTGTTTGCCGGTTTTGATGCTCGCCTTGAAGCCAAAACAAATGTGCCACACATTAAATATGCGTTAAAGTTGCCATACACATAGGCTATACAGGTCATATGTGAATCTGTTAGCAACATGCAGTGAAACTATATATATAATATATATATATATATATATATATATATATAATATATTATATATCCTATGGGCCGTGTATACGGCGTAGGATTAATATAGTAGACTTATTTAGTAACCTTCTTGTTACATACTTCGTTAGAATTTGTATTGTATAGGTTTCGTGTATATGTATCTTTTTATCTTCACCTTCACTTTAGCAAGCACCCGGCACTTTACACTGTATTTTTCTTGGCCTTGCCCCTAGGGGCAGTCCTATGTTGCGGTCATAGAGACCCGCCTATCACACACTCTCTGATTGGTGGTGGATCGGTTCATCACTGTGCACTGTTTCGGATGTTCTGAAGACGGCCCTGTTGTGAGCGGGAACATGTTAACCATTACTTCGTGAATAAACACGTTTTCTATGTTTTATCAAGTCCCAAGAGTGTGCTCATTCTCAGTCCTACATATGTGTATATGTGAGCACACCTGGGCAGTTAATTAATACGAGGAGGTGCTCGCTGGTGTGAGAAAGTCTCTCTCTCTCTCTCTTTCTAATCCACAGACTTAATATTAAAATGACATTATTTCCTTTTGGACTATAAATTATTCACCTGAAACTCACAATAGTTTTTATGCAGATTTTTCATCAAAATGCAATTGAATGTGTTGTGGGCTGTATGTTGGAGGGGGGACATCAAAGTAAGGTCTCTACATGGTAATTTACAGTGCCAGATTACGTTTCTGAGGCTGTGGTAATGGTTCCCAGAGTAATTTGTATAATCAATCCCCCCTGGTAGACCCAATGTTTGGTATTGATGCTAGCCTACTGTTTAGGTTCTAACTGAAAGGCAGTTCTTCATCAAGCTGTGATTGGCCACACTGCAGGTTATGTTTGTGAAAGGTTTGTGGTCTAAACCTAAAGAACTTTGACCCAATAGATGTTTTGGCCAGTGCAGGGCAAAAACATTGAGTGTGGCACACAAAGTTCTGGTTTAATATGCTAATGACAGACGATCGCAGCCTATAGCTGTTACTTAGTTGCGTTCTGTAATAATGCATAAAAGGCCACCGCCTAGACTGCTGTTTTTGTGCTTTGTTAGCATTACGTACATAGTGCATGACGTACTGCATTCAAAACTCTTTTCTGCCCTGTTTACATCCACACTGAAATACTACACTCCCAATGTTTCATAATAGAGATGTCTCTAGCTGAAATGAAAGATGGGCTGGGTGGCTGACATCAACCAACTCCGTTGGCTGCTGTTATCCCACACTGATTGGGCTGGCAGCAGGAGAGACTAGTCTATGTGTGTGCCAAATCCCCCAGCTTTCAAGAACAGAGGAGAAAGGCATTGTTGATGTCTGACTGATGTCATTTCAACGTCATTGAAAAAGAACTGAAGTCTGAAACATGTTGTTTGATTCTACATAACAATTTACTTTGCTTGCATTTTGAAATGATTGCCTAAAGGTGGGTACAACACTGTAAAGATCTTAAAAGATGCCTGGTGAAATCTTTAAGATTCTGTCTCATTTTTTAAGGACAACTCCACCCTCATAAGTCATCTTTTTAGAAAGAATGCCTCTTTAAAATGTGTTGAATTCATACTCTGTCCTATGATTCATTACTGTATGCCTGCTATGCTTCTGGATGTCCTTATGGAAACTGAGCAATTTAGAAACCTGTACTGAGCCTGTACTGAGCCTGGGCATGCTCAGAAGAGGCAGACAGGGGATAACATTCAGTCTGGCTGTGATGTCACTGTCACTCCATAACTGACAGTTCCTAACTGGAAGACCAGGAAGCAGAAAATAGGGGAAACAGGACATTGTGCAGGATTGTCGTTAGACTTATATATTCAGATTTCAAACTATTAGCGTTTAGGTTTTTGGGGTGTATTCCTGTATGTAAGTTTTTATTTTAGGGCTGGACTTGCCCTTTAAACATCAGGCTACACACATTCTTGAGCATTCTCCCCATATAAAGTTATTGGAGAACGTTCAGGACTGACACATCTCCCTTCATTACTGGTCAACCACGACCAGGGCTATTTTCCTTCAGGTCCAAGCGTTCCTCGTTACTGCACTGCACACTTTAACAATAATGGAGCGATATCATCCGATCTGACCGAAACTTTCTTTATAGTTAACAGGGGGATTCATAAAAGCATTTAAAAATGGTGCTAATTTAGACAACCAATCAGATCTTATTTAACATTTGAAAGCTAACATCTATTGGGTGGGGCAAAATTAGCACCATTTTAAAACAATAGGAACTTTATTGAATAACCCGAAAGTGTGTACCCCTGAAGACCTTTTGTGTGTACTCTACTTTACATGTTGTGTCATATACTGTATGTGGTTAGGCTTACACCAGTGTATCACAACATGAAGCACTATATTGGATGTCTAATACCCCTCCCACTACAACTCCCCAGACCTAACCCCCTCAGAAAATCTGTCATTTTTTACTATAAATATATAGATATTTTCTGAAATGTACATATCTCCTAATGTGGCATAACATTTATTTATGCAATGCCACTTCTTCTTAAATAGCATTCTTTTGTACCACTGTCCTGAGATAATGTTCCAGGGTGTTGGACTGATACCTTATCTTCTGTACATGTTTCAGTAACCTAACAGATAGGCCCGGCATCCCTGCAGATTTCCCAGACACACTCCTTACTAAACTCCACACCACCCCCATGTGAAAGCCAGCAATCTGCTGTTTTAAACAGCTGATGATGCGAGCAGGCGCTAGTTACTGTATATACTTGAGTATAGTCGAATTTTTCAGGGTTTAAAGTTAGCCTGAAAACCTAACCTCGACTTATACTCTGGTCAATTCCTAATTTAGATCCAAATTCTGCAATTGTGGATAGTAAACCAGTAGGTGGCGCTGTGTTAAACCTGCAGAGAAAGTTACAGGAGCTGTTCTTGCCTTATAATTGTTCCTGCTTCCTGTAGCCTTGCTGCTGGACTCACTCAGCACTGTCACTACTCATCTGATGCTGTAAATCTGATGGGTCTCCTCAATTTGCTGCTAACAGCTGCTGTACAGTGCAATAACAGCTTGAAACTACAACTCTCAGGTGACATTTTTAACTATTGAATCAGAGAGTCCTTACTATATGGGGTCAGAGCAGAGATGGATTAAGATCTTATGGGCCCTAGACAGGGCCATCATTTAGGGCCCCCATTTTGCTACATAATTGTATAACTATAATTTTTTGCTACTATATTGTATAGACTATAATATTGTTACTGCTTCTGAAGCTGGGCCCCCAGAAGTTTCCTGGGCCCTAGCAGGTGCCTAGGGTTTGTCTGTGGATGATCCTGCTCGGTCAGAGTGCCCTTTACTATATGGGGTTCAGGTGAATTGTAATAACGGTAAGCTTAATTAAAATTTTACAGAACCTTGCCACTCCATGGTTTAGAAACTGAAACTCCCAGCAACAAGCATGCTGGGAGTTGTAGTTTCAACATATGGAGTGCCAAGGAATTGGGGGTTACTGGTACTGGATTGGCTATTACTGTAGGGATTCATGTATGGGAATTCTTGCTGCATTTAAAGGGCAACTAATTTCACTCCCCTCGGCTTATACTCGAGTCAATCAGTTTTTACAAATTTTCAGGTAAAAATAGGTACCTTGACTTATACTCGGGTCGACTTACTGATGTATATACGGGTACATCCTGAAGTGTTTATATATTTAATTGGTTGATAAGTTTGTCTTTAATATATGTCAAGTCCCAATAAATCCACATGGTTCTAGAACCTGGTTAGGTTTAATTCTCCCCAATTCAGATTGCAAGTTACCTGTTCTGAACACATTGCTGTGGATTTTGTTTTTCAGCGCTACACAAGTTGTGAGCAGGGATAAAGAATCTCTAAATTACAGCCTGCAGAAGATTAGCATTGTTTGTACCCAGCATAGCTGGAATGGTATTCATCAGGTGTTTCCTGGTTGGCTGGAAATGTAATCATTTATTTTATAGACAAACATTTAAAAACTGTCTAACTGGAACAAACTGATCACTCACCATTAGTGCGTCTACTGTTTGAAAGTCAACAGAAAGTTTAAATGTCTACATTTTCAACAGTGGCAACACAAAGCTAACCTCATTAATAAATAAATATTGTGAAAAGCACATCTCCTATTTGCAATCCCTGCACTAATAACTAATACTTCCAGTGTGTACCAAGGTATTGTGGTGTTAAATCATCACATAGAATTATGCATGTGGTGCATAGTGGTGCACCAAGCCTAGTGCTAGATTTAGGCTTGGTACACATGGGTCACTATTTCAGAACAGTCGTCTGCTGTTGATCTTTTGATTAATCAATACATAATCAGGTGAAATTTCGAATGTGACTGATCACTGGCTGGGCAACCAACCACAATGTTTCATCCCAACCTTACGCATACATGTGATTAGCTGTTTAAAAAACTTATGCCGGTTCGGTACTGATCTTTAAACAGCTGTTTGTCCATACCATTACTGCATACTCACGACAGCTGATCAGGGTGCACTGGGTAGAGGGTTGTGTCCGGTCCTGGCCACACCTGGTAGGGGGCCTACATACCTGATTGCCTGTTTGAGATTGCTTGCGCCCACCCGCACATTTACCATCCAATTCTTGTCCAACCATCTGCTGCATTGTAATAACGGGTAATAACGGTCTGTCGATCTGAAAAATTGGATGGTGTTACCCCACCTTAGACTAATTTTTTTTGGCAAGGGATTAGGTATGTTGGTAAATCACAGTCTATCCTAGGGCCCTTTATGGACAGCAAGATTGATTGGGCCCAATATTAACAAAGGCACTTTTCCACAATCAACAGATTACATTAGTTTTATTGATGATAAATCTGTCGGCAGTATATCAAGTTTATTAGGCCTTAGTGCAGCAGTTTGATATTTTCAGTATCCTAGAACAGTGTGTGCTCATCAAGCATTCTGTTGCCCAGTCCCACTTACTAAGATAGGGATAAGTCGCTGTGTCCATAATGGGCATACCAGTAGTTTGATATGTAGGCAATGTATCTATACAACATACAGCATTAAAACTGAATAACTGTGGTCATCCTGATATATTTGGTTGGCCATAGCCCGTTTACTAAACCCAGATATGAATTAGCTAGTAATAAAATATCTGCGGTGTTCTGATAGATCAACTGGACTTCAGTTCTATCCGTCTAAACTTAAGTCCTGTTGATCTTACTGAATCCACAGATACCCCCTGACCTGGATGAAACTTCACAAACATCCAATAATAAAATGTTACTGCCCAATTGAAATTCGTCATTTTGAGGATTGATACTTATTGGCCACTTTGCCTCTGCCATGGGAGCTTCATTCGCAAGGTAGAAGTTTCTATAGTACAGAATGAACTTCAATTCAAGTGAAGTGAAGTCAATGACAAACTGGCACACGCATATTACCAAGGAGCTGTGCCATTCACAGTTTACTTTCACATTCCACTTATTCACAAGTGTAAAATCCGTAATTGGAACAGAAGGCTATTCTGGGACGATTACATTTTATTCATAAATAAATGCAGGACCAGTATGAACATTCTCTAGATTGTTACACAGAGATATATGGTCACACTGTAAAGGGAAGTTTTATCAGATTTTCACACAGGGATTTCTCTTTCTTTTTCCTTGAAGAGCAAAGATCGTGACATTGTTTTGTGCTTTCTCTGCATGTCGGAATATAGGAGTAGGATTTCCATACAGTTTGGTTCCGTTATTGCTATTTTTAATGATGCAGTACAAACATATTATCAACAAAAGCATTTCTCTTAAGAGGAGACTACAGTGGAAAAATCCATTAAAGCTTGAAGCCTGGAAATAATGTTCCCTCCACATAATGCTGCATGTACCAACCTAATATACAGCAGTCATTTCACAGTAAAGAAAGATAATTTACCTGAAACTGACCATTACTGTATTTTCAACATGGATTTGCTTAATAGCTTTAAATTTCCCTCTGCGTTTAAAGGACATGACATGTACCCTTTTTTCACTAACCTTATGCAAAGACTGTCAAGTTTGTTCCGTGTACCGAATCCTGCCTGTTATCCCGTTACACGACGGTTCCGCCTGTCGTATCTCTTGCCTGACTCTGATTACGAACTCTGCCTGACTCTTCTGGACCATGCCCCACTGACTTATCTCCTGTGTTCTGATCTCAATCCCTGACTCTGTTACCTTCTGGTTTTGTACCAAACTGTTTCCAGCTCTGAGCGTGTGTGCCCTGTCCGCCTGTTTTGCTCTGGTTTCTTGTGTATTTCTCGCCTCAGCTCAGATACTTGCCACTCTAAGTCCAGAGGGTCCCGATCCCAGGGCCCCCGGCAAGCGAGGACTTGCCTATTGGTGAAGTAAGTGGTGTTAGATCAGGTATCTGGGCTGAAGAATACACAGGGATCCGGAGCATCACCAGACACACCTTGTATTTTTCTCCTACCTTCAAGTTCTCTTCTCCCCATGTCATTTGTAAATAATTAGATATTAAACACTCTGACTTCCACTGGATTTTAGTCGGCTCTCATTCCAGAGTGTCACAGTGCTGTATTGGGAATTACAAAAATGCAGAGCTGGACTGATCGATCTGAAAGCTTTATAGGTATGACTTTTTCGGGTTAAAATCAATTTGTGCTTAGATGCAGGAAGGAGGATAATAAAGTAAATCTGATCTTAGCACAGCTCTGTGCAGTTGCATTTCTCATTAATGTACCCCCTGAAATGGGTAATGTTGGACGATATGCATCTGCTCACAAATTGATTTTAATCTGACACGGTTTTACAAATTTTAACCATAAGTTAATCATGTGTTGTTGTGATATATTTATTGCTATCATGAAACATCCTGTTTTAAAGGGCACTATACTGCACTAACCACCCCTCCCTAAGAATCAAGGGTATAGGTAGCATACACGTCTATATTCTTCTGACGTTTTGCGATCGCCAATTTACTTCCGTAAATTTCACCTTAAATCTACAGAGTCTGGTTCAATGGAAAATTTCCCATCTTGCCTATCAGGTTTTTTTCATAGACTGATCACATATCAACGGTCGGTCTAATCGAAAAAGTATCTGATAATCTGATCAATACGATCAAATTTTCAAGAATATTGTGCCATGTCGCTAGTCCCCTGGGTTTGCTCTAGATCCATCAATTACTCCCCCTGTGGCTCTGGCCTTCCTCCACTCCTATTCACTGCAGTGGGGCATGTGTCCCAATGTGCACAGGGTGCCAAATGCTCCTCTCGTAATCTGTTTGTGACGTTTGTAATCCAGAGCTAAAATAAGAGGGTTTTATTGCATGAACTGACTTCTGGAGTTTTGTTGTTTTGTTAACGATGGTTTGAGGGAGATTTTTAGCTTACTTTTTGCTGTTGATCCCTGTACCATCTGTCACATCGAAGTCTGTATCGAACTGCTAGTCCCCCCACCCTCCCTCTCACAGTCCGATTTGTCAAGAAGATATCTCTCATTGGTTAAGTCCCACACATGTAGGATACAGGGCCAGACCAGCACTAAGAGCCAGACTTTAAGATTCATTTTTGGCAGTGGGGCTTATGACAGCTTAGGACATATGTTTTTTGCCATAATTAAAATAGATTAGACATAGTGAATTTCAAGATTGCATTGTCTTCAATAGCGCCACTTGTCAGTTGTGCGAAATATTGGCATTTCCACACCTTTATTCCACCGGCAGCCTACTATACACTTTCTTTACACTTCTGGTGGACAATAAAAAACCTGGATCATTTATCCCTACTGTAAATTATAAGGATATTAGAAGTTCACATGACCATATTAAGCAAGAGACCACGGCCGAATGCTTTAAAGGACACAGAACTCCGAGGTGATTTCCAATTCATTTTCAGTAGGGGTTTTTTATGCATTATAATTCCCCTCACTTCCCCTTATATACTGCCACCCAGTATACAGCTTTGTATGCCCGCTTGCCTACCCTGTTAAACGTGTGAAGGTTAACAGACAAAACTTCTCCTCCACCCCCATTTCAAGTAGTTTCACAGCATCATCCACATAACACCTACACCTCCATTGTTCAGGTTCAGAACCAAAAACATTTGCCACCAGTTGTTTGCTTACACTTTGTGCACAAAAATGGGGTCCACTCAGGTCCTGCATCACCAAAGAATAAAAGGGAAGGAGTAGCCACTGATTAAATTATATTTTTTTTGTTTACAGTTTGGATCCATTAGGGGGGTGATTTATATATTTATAAAGATTAAGCGGTGTCATATGTGCATAGAGTAGAATTAAACAATGTCCTGTGAAGGGTATTTCATTTCATGTCCGGCTTGTCTTGGCAAAACTTATTCTTATTGCTGCTCTAAATTTCCAGTTCCATAATCCTACTTCCTCAGGGCTACTGTACTAATTGTAAACTGTTAAATTGAAGTATCCTGCTTGTAATCGTGTGTTGGTTATGATTCAGTTTTAGGCATTGGTAGGTACATATTAAGGGTATAAATGTTAGGGACATCACTAAAGTAGAACATTTGAAAAATACATATTAATGTGCTGGTGAAACGTCTTCCTGTGCATCCTGACCAAAAACAGTTTCAAATTGCACTAACTCTTGGTTAATAGCCAACACTCAGATTCGGTAAACAAGGAAAGCAAAGGAAAAGACAAGTTTCCTTTCACATGCTGCTCACATCCCTTATCTTCTTTCTCATTAAACGGAGTCTCCCACTTTGAGTTACAATTATGCCACTAGAGTAATGTCGCTTTATAGTCAATAACACTCAGCTGTGAATGTGCAGGAAATTAGAGGTGGTTCTGGTGTATGACCGGAGAATGCAAATGATCCCCTGTCTCTGACGGCTGAATAGTAGGGAGAATTCAACTATTTTCTTGCCATATTTCCCTCTGATAAACAGTGGTTTGATGTTGCTGGGCTTGGACATATGAAGAAAACAGCATTATGTATTTAATAGATTTCACTGAACCGTAACTTGTATTAGTAAAACAAACACGAAGGAAGATAAGTCTCAAAGTATTCCTATAGTTTATAGTGTTCCCACAGTATATGGTATTCCTACGTGAATGGTATTACTACAATGTATGGTATTCCTATAGCATATGGTATTCCTACCGTGTATGGTATATTACAATGTATGGTATTCCTATAGCATATGTATTCCAATACGTATGGTATTCCTACGTGTGTGGTATTCCTAAGGTTGGTGTGTTCCTACAGTGTATTACTGTGGTTTACGTGTATGGTTTCCTATAGTGTATGGTATTCCTACAGTGTAGGTATTCCTACAGTGTATGGTATTCCTATAGTGTATGGTATTCCTATAGTTATGGTATTCTATAGTGTATGGTATTCCTACAGTGTATGTTTCCTATAGTGTATGGTATTCCTATATGTGGTATTCTACGTGTATGGTATTCCTACAATGTTTAATGGTATTCCTAGTGTATTGTTCTATAGTGTATGGTATTCCTACGTGTATGGTATTCCTACAGGTATTGTATTCCTACTGTATGGTATTCCTACAGTGTATATTATTCCTATAGTGTATGGTTATTCCTACAGTGTATGGTATTCCTACGTGTTGGTATGGTATTCCTACAGTGTATGGTATTCCTATGTTGTATGTATTCCTATAGTGTTGGTATTCCTATATGTATGGTATTTCCTACAGTTATGGTATTCCTATAGTGTACTGGTATTCTCCAGTGTATGGTATTCCTACTTGTATGGTATTCCTATAGTGTATGGTATTCCTACAGTGTATAATATTCCTATAGTGTATGGTATTCCTACGTGTATGTATCCTAATGTTGGTATTCCTATAGTGTATGGTATTCCTACAGTTATGGTATTCCTAAGTGTAGTATCCTACAGTGTATATTTCCATAGTGTAGTATCCTACATGTATGGTATTCCTACAGTGGATGGTATTTCCATAGTGTATGGTATTCCTACAGTGTATGGTATTCCTACAGTGTATGGTATTCCTACAGTGTATGGTATTCCTAATATGGTATCTATATGTGTAGTTTCCTACAGTGTATGGATTTCCTACAGTGTATGGTATTCCTACATGTATGGTATTCCTACAGTGTATGGTATTCCTATAGTGTATGGTATTCCTATAGTGTATGGTATTCCTATAGTGTATGGTATTCCTACAGTGTAAGGTATTCCTATAGTGTATGGTATTCCTATAGTGTATGGTATTCCTATAGTGTATGGTATTCCTACAGTGTATGGTATTCCTACAGTGTATGGTATTCCTATAGTGTAGGTATTCCTATTGTATGAGTATTCCAACAGTGTATGGTATTCTCCTATAGTGTATGGTATTCCTATATGGTATTCCTACAGTGTAAGGTATTCCTATAGTGTATGTATTCCTACAGTGTATGGTATTTCACGTGTATGGTATTCCTACAGTGTATGGTATTCCTAGTGTAGGTATTCCTATAGTGTATGGTATTCCTACAGTGTAGGTATTCCTATAGTGTATGGTATTCCTATAGTGTATGGTATTCCTACAGTGTTGGTATTCCTATAGTGTAAGGTATTCATAGTGATGGTATTCCTATAGTGTGTATGTATTCCTACAGTGTATGGTATTCCTACAGTGTATGGTATTCCTATAGTGTATGGTATTCCTACAGTGTATGTATTCCTATAGTGTATGGTATTTCCTACAGTTATGGTAATTCCTAGTTATGGTATTCCACAGTGTATGGGTATTCTCTACAGTGTATGGTATTCCTACAGTGTATGGTATTCCAATAGCGTATGGATTCCTATAGCGTATGTATGTCTTTCCTATAGCGTATGGTATTCCTACGGTGTATGGTATTCCTACGGTATATGGTATTCGAAGGTGTGGTATCCTAGGTTTTGTGTGTTCCACAGTGTATAATATTCTACATGTGATGGTATTCCTACAGTGTATGGTATTCCTATAGTGTATGGTATTCCTACAGTGTATTATTCCAATAGCGTATGTATTCCTATAGCGTATGGTATTCCTATAGCGTATGGTATCCTACGGTGTATGGTATTCCTATAGTTATGGTATTCCTACAGTGTATGGTATCTATAGTGTATATCTTCCTACGTGTAGTATTCCTATAGTGTATGGTATTCCTACAACGTATGGTATCCTTAGTGTAATGGTATTCCTACAACGTATGGTCTTCCTACATGGTATGGTATCCTACATGTAAAGTATTCCTATAATGTCGTCGTTCGCTCACCTGGTCGGACAAACGAACGTTGGAATGCTCGGAAAATTCCGATCGATTGTGCGTCCAATAGGACCACATGGTTGATCGTTCGCAAATTCGAATGCGGGCGAATTTGCCGTGAACGACGTCATTTGTTCCGGCCCAGCGCTCGCTCATAGTGAGCGCTCGGACGGGACAAATAGTCTGGCCGTGTGTACCCAGCCTAAGGTTGCAAGTTCTGTCAGATTCCATCTGAATAATTGTGAATTTGCCCTTGTTCACATATACACAGGAACGTTATTGTCCCCTCTATTATAGTAAAGAGAGGAGATAACGATCCGCTAGAAAATTTCCATCTGATGCAGATGGCAGTAGTCTTTCTGCTTTGCTTTTTTGTCAGATGTTTTCAGCCCCCACCACTGATATTCGTCAAATCCTGTTGCATCCAATGGTTTGTCAACTGTGTATGGCTGCTTTATGCTAAAGGACCTAGGTTGCCAGATCATCTGATCTTATAGTGACAGTCTTAAGCTAGGTACACACTTAGCAATTTTTCCTCCTGACCGTCCGTTTATACTTTCGACCGGTCGGCCAGGAAGAAGACTGTTGGTCACGGCAAAAGCAGACGCGTCCGACAGTTACCGTGACTGATCGTGCGTCCATAGAGGACCGCACGATTGGACAAGGTTTTCCACCATGTCCGATCGTCCTTTTGTCCGATTCAACGGACGGTCGGGTAGGACATGGCCGCATTCGGATGCGATAATTTCGGTCCGATCGACCGATACACTGAACTATCGGTCGATTGGACTGAAATATCTCGTGTGTACCCAGCTTTAATAAATGGGCTGCACTGGAGAAACCTTGTATCCTACATCCTGTCACACCTCCAGCGAAATCCTTTGTTCCCTAGTGATACATTGTATTGTCTAATGTTAAATAGTTTATCAAAGTACACACTTGGTGAGAATGCCTCCGGTGAATATGAATGAATATGCATATTTAAAATCTCTTCTAAAAACAATGGGAAAATACTCCAGTCGCTTTAGTGTGGATGACGCACAATCTTGTTTATGGGGATGGGAGACAAGAAGTTGTCTTACATGGAAGAAAACTGTTTTATATCTTCTAGTATTTTTATGGCACTTAACGTATTTTAGAGCTTGGCGCCTCCGTCAACACTTCAGCAGACACATCAGTGTACATTAAAAACACTGTACTTTATAAACAAAAGTTAAAAACAACATTACCGGAACGCAGGAATCCCTGACGCGTTTCGGGCTAGACATAGTCCTTAATCATAGGTAACGTCCCCGCCATCTGGTATCCTCTTGTAGCCCGTACTCGAGACGTTGTATTTTTATGGCCCACCAGCCATTTCACAGCTTTACCGTGAACAGTCACATGGTATTTTAGGGATCTATAATGGTTATTTTAGCTCAGTTCAATGTGTGACAAACAAACGTATTTCCGAACGTTTGTAAGAACTCCATATAAATACAATACGACTTGCTGTGTTAGATAATCTAAATCTCTTACATCCAGCTGAATATTTGGTATAAGGAGTCTAGATGAATTGGACCGTAAAATGGAGGAGCTAAAACTTTTTTATATACCTAACGCCTTTCAGCTACTGGGAACTAAACCCCCTCCCAGCATCTCTGATTATGTGGAACTGCAGTTCACAAGGGCTCAATGGCAGTAGGTTTGACCTTGTATATATTGATAAACAGCTGAATAGTCCGTTTCTATCAGACCTGAAGCATGACCAGGGGCAAGGCTAATCCTTCCCTCTTACTACAATGATACCACACAGTTTTTTCATTGGGTAAATGACCAGCCAAAGCTTTTTGAGTAGTACAACACATTTTTATACATATATACTAGAAACGGAACAGGAAAATAACATATCTTTTTTCTATGTATGTGTATATATACAAATTCTTAATTACTTTTTAATAAAGACAAAAGCTTACATAATTTATACAGGTGTCTTTTTCAAACATTTCACAATATATACAGACCATTAGTAGAACAGAGTCCCTGTCGTCGGCCCACTATCATTGTAGCTAAATGCAGCTCCACTCTGAAACGCGTTGCCTGCTTCATTGGGCCTGTATCAATTAGCTTGCCCCATTTCCCATCAACGTTACCTATAAACTGCTTTTTCATTGACAATATTCTTTGTCTGGCAGGGCCATTGCCTGACTACCATAGACTTTGTGTGCCTCCGAGGCACACAAATAGCAGAAAAGTGGGGAGCACTGACGGGATATTTTCATCCAATACACCGACCATATGCTTTCTGAAAGTCCGAGGAATGAGATCATATCGTCTCTGTCCTCATCCTCATCCTTCCTATGCTCCTTGTGACAACAGACATTTACGTCATTTACGTCACGTCGGGGGCGGGCCATGCACCCAGGAGGTGGGAGGAGGCAGAGTTTTGGTGTGGCGGGGGCGTTTCGGGGGTGTGTGCACAAAAAGTTTGGCATGACTGGTGCAGCTGTGACAGTTAGAAAGTTATGGCTGACTGCTATACTACCATCCCTGCCAGTTTCTGCTGTTATATGTGAGAGGTTGTCCCTCCAGCTGAAGATTCTCTGGAGGAGGTAACAGAGGCTGTTTTCCTACTTGTATCCTTGCTCCAATACTTTAGGGGCTAGCCCTGAAGTCATAATTGATTGGGCATTATCCCATTTAAATAAGATTGCCTTATTTATATTAAAAAGAACAGCACCCCCTGCTCTTGCTCCTACTGACCTGCATGAAAATTAGGTAGTTGCATAATACTTTTGTGTAGAGTTTTATTAACAAGGCTACCCAGATGTCTAGGTGCTGGCACAGCAGATTGATGACCTGACACCAGTAGTGGGGGATATGCTGGGGTGGTATCTGGGGCCTGGTCCAGGTTTGAGTGCAGTATCTGCTCATCATGTGGAGACAAGCAAAATGTGGACTATATATAAACTACCCTCCTCCCCACTCACCCGTCTGCATGCTTTTTGGGTGCCCTAGTGTTGTGCTGGCTAATTACAACCCTGGCCTAGGGTCCCGTCCATGCATTGGAGGGGTACCTGGTGTGGCTAAGTACCCATAGCCCCTTATATCCTGCACTCACTGTTAGTCCTTTAGCATGTGGCTGACAGGTCCGTGTGGCTTTTTTGGGTGGTACGGCCTTCCTTTTTGTTTGGCTGGTACAATAGGCTTCACATGCTAAAGGGGTTCACGGTTGAGGCTTGTGAAATTCCTCTGTTTATGACTGTGGCTTTGCATGCACCCACCTGGTGCCTGGGGGCCCCCTGCACTAAATTCCCTCCACTCACCCTCGTCCATTCCAGTCCCTACTCTCACCCATTTCCATACCAACCGGGGCTTACTTTCTAGTAAATGGAAATTTTTCAGTTTCTAGGTCTCAATTCGCTGGCTCTGGTGGGTGCTTGACAGATTGTTGTTTACGTTAAATAAGTGCAAATTACGCACATCGATAAGCACATGTCATTGTCCCCAGAAAAGTGCTATAACACAAAGCAGGCATTAACTAACTGCCAAAGACACTGTAGGCCTAACATTCTCCAGTCTGTTAATTTAGCATTTCACATAACTGATATTTTCATCTGTTTGTTGGTAACTCTTCAAACGTAGGCAGTGACAGAAAGAAGATACGGGGCTGTAGAAAATAGATCTTCTTAATAAAGTCCCTTTAAGACCAGAGTCACATGAAATAAGCACCTGAAGTAGCATAGGGACTCATAACAATAAAATAAATATTGACTGGTGTATGATGTACAGAGCAATATTTTCTAATTCCTACAAAAAATAAGATTAAAGGTAATTTCAAATATCTTGATTATTTTAATAGTTTATTTATCTTTAATCTAAACAGCACATTGTACGGTAATAAAATCCTTCTCTTAACAATTAAATCCCTTCACTCTGCTGCACCTCCTAATATTTCCTTTCTAGTGTCCCCATATGTTCCTGCCCGTACCCTTCGATCATCAAAGAGCCATCTCCTATACATACCCCCCCCCTCGAACCTTTCTTTCTTGGTGCTCCATCCTCTGGAATTCTATTCCTCTTCTCTACGTCAAGAAACCTCAATTAGCAGGTTTAAATCTAGCCTACATCCTACTATCAGTAACCAGCACAGTATATGGTATCTATATATCTATATATGATAAATCTACCTTACATCCTACCTATCAGGTAACCAGCACAGTATATGGTATCTATATATCTATATATGATAACTACCCTTACATCCTACCTATCCGGTAACCAGCACAGTATATGGTATCTATACAGTGCCGCCTCGCTAATGAGGCAGGGTGCAGCACAATGCAGAGCGGCACCCTGTAGGGAAGCGGCACTCTGCCGCACTGTCACTGTCTCTCTGAATTATTTTTTTTTTTTAAAAATCTGTTGGGGGGGGGGGGGTCCGACCTACCTACATTAAAAGCAGTTAGTTACTGACTGAGTTACAAACACCGGTGTCCGGAGAAACCGAAGTCCGATCCTGGCTGTCATGGCTGACTCCGCCTCCATCCACTTGTTACTCGTTGCGTGCGCTGCGTCGCCGGCCCACGATGTAAGAGAGCGCTAGTTGTTCAGCCAGTTGTTCAGTGTGTCCCGTGACTCCCGTCCCGCCAGCCATCCGTGAGTGAATCTCCTCTGCTCCTCGTCAGGACCAGGACAGAAATGCCTTGCATAAGTGGTGAGTCAAGTGTAATAGGGTTCTGTCTACCCCAACCCCAATTTAATTTCCCTGGGCAGGCGGGGGCCTGAGATGGGCCCGGCTTGCCTGCACTGCAGGTTTGGTTATATTTGTGTGCGTACTGCGGTACCGTGTCCAGCGCGGGGGAAGGGGAGTGTGTTGTGCCAAGTTTTCCATGTGCCCAGCAACATAATAATTAATAATGTCCCCAGGCCTGTCTGCTGCCATCTAATGTAAGATGATAGATAGATAGATAGATAGATGATAGATAGATGATAGATAGATAGATGATGATAGATAGATAGATAGATCGATAGATAATATAGATAGATAGATATGATAGATAGATAGAATAATAGATAGATAGATAGATAGATAGATAGATGCAGAGATAGGTAGATAGATTAGATAGATAGATAGATAGATAGATAGATAGATGATAGATAGAATAGATAGTAGTATATAGATAGATAGATAGATAGTAGATAGATAGATGATGATGATATAGATACAGAGTTAGATAGATAGATAGCAGTGATAGATAGATGATAGATAGATAGCAGAGTTAGATGATGATAGCAGAGAAGATGTAGTAGATAGAAGATAGATAGATAGATAGATAGAAGATAAGATGATAGATAGATAGATAGATCGCAAAGATGATAGATAGATAAGATAGATAGATAGATAGATAGATAGATAGATAGATAGTGATAGATAGATAGATAGATAGATAGATAGATGAATAGATAGATAGCAAGATAGATAGATAGCTTGATAGATAGAAGAGTAGATAGAATAGATAATAGTAGAAGCAAGTTAGATAGATAGATAGATAGATAGATAGCAAAGTTAGATAGATAGTATAGATAGATAGCTAGATAGATAGATAGATAGATAGATAGATAGATAGATAGATAGCAAAGATAGAGTAGATAGATGATAGATAGATAGATAGATAGATGATAGATAGATAGATATATAGAAGATAGATAGCTGCAAGTTAGATAATAGATAAGATAGATAGATAGCAAGTTAGATAGATAGATAGATAGATAGCTAATAGCAAAGTTAGTAGATGATAGAAGATAGAAATAGATAGATAGATGATAGCAAGTTGAGTAGATAGTCAAGTAGATAGATAGATAGATAGCAGAGTTAGATTATATGTGATAGATATATAGATGATGATAGATAGATAGATAGATAGCAGAGTTGATGATAGAATAGATAGATAGATGATAGATGATAGATAATAGATAGATAGATGATTATAGATAATAATGATAGATGATAGATAGATAGATAGATAGTAGATAGTATATAGATAATAGCAGAGTTAGATAGATAGATAGTAGATAGATGCAGAGTAGATAGATAGATAGCAAGTTAGTTAGATAGATAGATGATAGATAGATGATAGATAGATAGCAGAGTTAGATAGATAATAGCAGAGTTAGAATAGATAGCAGAGTTAGATAGATAGATAGATAGATAGCGAGATAGATAGATAGATAGATAGATAGAGATAGATAGTAGATAGATAGATAGATAGATAGTCATTTAGTAGATAGATAGATAGCAAAGTTTAGATAGATAGATAGATAGATAGCAAGTTAGATGAGAGATATAGATACAAGTTAGATAGATGATAGCAGTAGATAGATAATAGATAGATAGCAATTAGTAGATAGATAGCAAGTAGATAGATAGATAGATAGATATGATAGATAGATAGATAGATAGATAGATAATAGATAATAGATAGATAGCAAATAGATATATCGATAGCAAGTTAGATAGATAGACGATAGCAAAGTTAGATAGATAGATCGATAGCAAAGTTAGATAGATAGATAGTAGATATAGATAGATGGATAGATAGAACGGTATAAAGACGATAGATAAATCAACGTGTAAAGCCCCTCCCACTTCTTGACAACCACATCCTACTTCGGACAAAGCACCACCCCACTTTCAATTATAACCACACCCCTTCCGGTGGCAAGGGCGGCATTTGGAATTTTGTGTCAGGTGGCAAAAAGTCTAGAGACGCACTGTATCTATATACTATATATGAATAATCTACCCTTACATCCTACCTATCCGGTAACCAGCACAGTATATGGTATCTATTATCTATATATGATAAATCTACACCCTTACATCCTACCTATCTGGTAACCAGCACAGTATATGGTATCTATATATGTAAATCTACCCTTATACCTACCTATCAGGTAACCAGCACAGTATATGGTTCTATATTCTATATTATGTAAATCTACCCTTACATCCTACCTATCCGGTAACCAGCACAGTATAAGGTATACTATGATAGGTAGGATGTAAGGGTAGATTTATCATATATAGATATATAGATACAGTGCCGTCTCTAGACTTTTTGCCACCTGACACAAAATTCCAAATGCCGCCCCCCTTGCCACCGGAAGGGGTGTGGTTTTATAATTGAAAGTGGGTGGTGCTTTGTCCGGAAGTAGGATGTGGCTTGTCAAGAAGTGGGAGGGGCTTTATACACGTTGATTCTATCTATCGTCTTTATACACGTCTATCTATCTATCCATCTATCTATCATCTATCTATCTATCTATCTAACTTTGCTATCGATCTATCTATCTAACTTTGCTATCGATCTATCTATCTAACTTTGCTATCGATCTATCTATCTAACTTTGCTATCTATCTATCTATCTATCTATCTATCTATCTATCTATCTATCTATCTATCTATCTATCTATCTATCTATCTATCTAACTTTGCTATCTATCTATCTAACTTTGCTATCTATCTATCTATCTATCTATCTAACTTTGCTATCTATCTATCTAACTTTGCTATCTATCTATCTATCTACTAATCTTGCTATCTATCTACTCTATCTATCTAACTTTGCTATCTATCTATCTATCTAATAACTTTGCTATCTATCTATCTATCTATCTATCTATCTTTTGCTACTCTATCTATCTATCTATCTACTCTGCTATCTATCTATCTACTATCTTCTGCTTCTATCTATTCTAACTCTGCTATCTATCTCTACAACTCTGCTATCTTATCTATCTATCTATCTATCTATCTATCTATCTAACTAACTCTGCTATCTATCTATCTACTCTGCTATCTATCTATCTATCTATCTATCTACTCTCTCTCTATCTATCTATATACTATCTATCTACTATTCTATCTATCTATCTATCTATCTATCTATCTATCTATCTATCATCTATCTATCTATCTATCTAAATCAATATCAATCTATCTATCTATCTATCATCTATCCTACTCTGCTATCTATCTATCTATCTCTATCTATCTACTATCTATCTATCTATCTACTCTATCTAACTCTGCTATCTATCTATCTATCTAACTTGCTATCTATCTATCTAACTTTGCTATCTATCTATCTATCTAGCTATCCTATCTATCTATCTATCTTATCTATCTATTTGCTATCTATCTATCATCTATCTATCTATCTAACTTTGCTATCATCTATCATCTATCTATCTACTTTTCTATCTATCTATCTATTGCTATCTATCTATCTATCTATCTATCTATCTATCTATCTATCTATCTATCTATCTATCTATCTCTATCTATCTATCTAGCTATCTATCTATCTATCTATCATCTATCTATCTATCTATCTATCTATCTATCTATCTATCTATCTATCATCTATTGCTATCTATCTATCTATCTATCTATCTATCTATCTAGCTATCTGCTATCTATCTATCTATCTATCTATCGCTATCTATCTATCTATCTATCTATCTATCTATCTCTACTATCTCTATCTATCTATCTATCTATCTATCTATCTATCTATCTATCTATCTATCTATCTATCTCTGCTATCTATCTATCTATCTATCTATCTATCTATTTATCTATCTATCTATCTATCTATCTATCTATCTATCTATCTATCTATCTATCTATCATCTATCTATCTATCTATCTATCTATCTATCTATCTATCTATCTATCTATCTATCTATCTATCTATCTATCATCTTACATTAGATGGGCAGCAGACAGGGCCTGGGCACATTATTTTAATTATTATGTCTGCTGGGCACATGGAAAACTTGGCACAACACATTCCCCCTTCCCCCTGCGCTGGCACCGGTACAGCAGTACAGCACACAAATATAACCTAAACCTGCAGTGCAGGCAAGCAGGGCCCAATCTCAGGCCCCAGCCTGCCCAGGGAAATTAAATTGGGGTTGGGGTAGACAGAACCCTATTACACTTGACTCACCACTTATGCAAGGCATTTCTGTCCTGGTCCTGACGAGGAGCAGAGGAGATTCACTCACGGATGGCTGGCCGGGACGGGAGTCACGGGACACACTGAACAACTGGCTGAACAACTAGCGCTCTCTTACATCGTGGGCCGGCGACGCAGCGCACGCAACGAGTAACAAGTGGATGGAGGCGGAGTCAGCCATGACAGCCAGGATCGGACTTCGGTCTTCTCCGGACACCGGTTGTTGTAACTCAGTCAGTAACTAACTGCTTTTAATGTAGGTAGGTCCGGACCCCCCCCCCCCCCCAACAGATTAGGGGAGGGAGTGGGCAGGCCGGCGGATGCGGCCCCATTTAAAAAAAAAAAATAATTCAGAGAGACAGTGACAGTGCGGCAGAGTGCCGCTTCCCTACAGGGTGCCGCTCTGCATTGTGCTGCACCCTGCCTCATTAGCGAGGCGGCACTGTATAGATACCATATACTGTGCTGGTTACCGGATAGGTAGGATGTAAGGGTAGATTTATCATATATAGATATATAGATACCATATACTGTGCTGGTTCCAGCTTATCTAATTGTTGGCATTGTTACATAAGGCTGGAGGCCCCACTGCAATGCCATATTAGCAATGTGTTTCTGTATGCAATAGTCCTTAACTGCAACAAAAATGGGGCCGGCTACATTCCCCTACTGGCATGCCGGCTAAACCAAACAGCCTCAATGGTCATGAGGAAATTAGTGGCACTGCAGGTTTAACTTTGACTGGCAGAATATGGATTGGTTATGATCAGTAGTCCAAGAAAATAGGGTCAACATTGACTGGTGTGTACAGGGTCTAACGACCTGCAGAGAGGCTAAGGTTCGCACACATTTACGATTTTGACACAGAACAACGACCCCCGATGTTTTCCACACCTCCACGCAGGCGACATTGATTCTCCATGGTGGATGAACGGACGACCAAACGATACTCACATGTGCCTATCCAACGTTTTCCCCTAGCAAAATCAGACAAAAAGGGATCAGGTGCAATGGAAATTTTTCCAGATTAAGTAATTTTAAATTGCCATAAAATCTGTGCAAAGAAATAATCAGCAGTATCGCTTAAAGCCCCATCAGGCACACAAGCGAGTAGTAGTCTGTTCTAAGGGAAACTGTGCCGTGTGTACACATCTCCTAAGCCTACCTCATGCAGTTTGCCGTACAGTCCCTTGGTTCTCAGATAGCAAAACGCCACATGCTAGCAGAACCATCTGGGGAACCTCAGAGAATGGACACAAAAAACTGTGTGATGGTAGAGCCTAAAGGGGGAATGTTGGGTGTATAAGTTTATATCTTCTTTTTAAACGTTCAATTCAACAATGAGCCAGAACCTAGCTGTCTCCACAGTGACTTTCTCTGATTATATTCTGATAGGTTTTGCAATACATTTAAGGTCTCCATATGGCGGTTTATGACTGCAACACCAGACTCGGTTCAGTTTGCTCTATACATTTTTATTGGTATCCCTTCTCATATAATACGAAATACACTTATTATCATGTGATACCTACCGGATATTGCCCATTTGATAGCTCACTAATCTGTGTGTTCTGGTTAACCTGTACATTTCCAGGGCATTTGTGGTTATGTGCAGCGAATGTTAAGGGAATCTAAACCCCCAAATGAAAAATGTCCACCTCTTTATATAATCATTACTTCTCCCCTCTCCATCATCACTGCAAAGATCTGCCTAGTCTGTAGAAAGGTTACTGCCCCACCTTGCACAATGTGCTGTGCTCCAGCTCACTACAAGCTGGGTGTGCACCCGGCAGGAGAAACCCCGGTCAATCATTGTCAGCAAGGACAGCAATCCAAGCCATATAGTGGGCGGAGGAGCCGTACCATTTCCACCCCAAATTGAAATTATATATAGGTATACCCAGCTCCAGAACCTAAAACTGCAATTCGTAGAAAGTTGAGAGAGTAAGACTAACCTTCGCATGGCTAGAACCTTCAGAATGTAAGAAAAAAAATGTGATCTGAAGAAGATCTAAAATGTCTTTAAGAATATTACCCTTATTTTTTGCTTCCTGTTTTTTCTGATTAGCAGCTGTCAGTCATGAATCTTTGTGACAGATGATATCACAGCTAATGACTGAATGCTATTCTCCTGTTCTGAGCATGCTAAGCTTGTAAAAAAGCATGGAGAGGAGGCAGAACCTTTTGAGGCAGGAAGGTGGAAAAGGACATTTTTCTGGCTAAGAGGTAAGTTGTTTTACTGGCGTTTCCGATATTTTGCATGAAGCATTTCCTAGCGACATAAAAAAAAAGACCCAATGCAGAGCCATTACCGTGTGTGAATGCAGATAGGGGATATTGTCCTCCAATCATCGAGTGATATGGTAACCCAATATAAACATCCCCTCCAATGATGTTTTTGCATTACTGTTGCAGCAGATCGCAAGTTAACCAGTAACAGCAATCAGGGGCCATTACAGCAATCCAGAGGTTAAAACAGTAGCATTCTGGAAACAATTTAAGGAATGATTAACAAAGTTGCCCATTGATGAGAAATTGGTAGTAATAAGATAGGTTGGACCTCCAGTTTGCTTTGATAAATTGTTATGCACTGAGAATCACAATTAAACCAATCTGAAAAATGTGGGGTTGCTAACTATAGTTAACCTTTTCCGCACAGTTCTAGTCCTTCCATCGTCACTGTCCCTGAGAGCACTGACAATGTATAGCCACCCATCAATTGCCCCTAACTCGCAGCAAGATTGTATAGAATTGTTTATTATACTTAGGGTCTCCAAACCTTCATTTTTGTGCAGATTAGCGAAGAACAAGGAAAAACAACATTGCCTTCTGGAGAAATCACCCCAGGGTCAGGCTAGAAAGCTTTACATTCTATGCCTGCTCACAGGGACAGTGAAGGACAAAGACTAGACTTTGACCAGGAATATTGCTTGTCTCCCTCCTTGTCTTAAGAATTGCTTAGGCTGTCCATATTACAGTCAGGTGGCTGAATGATGTTGCAGCCAATCCGTCCTTCCCAATTGAAATTTGATCAGGAAGTAACTACAACACTTTTGTGCACAACAATCTTTAGTAAGAAAACAGGTCGATCGCCTTTGGTGGAACTGATGTTGCCAGCCTTTCTATTTAACAGATAGGTGCAGAAAGGTCAATAGGCTGAGTTGACAAATAGGTCACAAGAAATTGACCTTTTTATGAGCCGGCCTTAAAGGGCATGTTTAAAACAAAAAACTGGTCAATTGGCAGTTACTTGCCCCCATCCCTAACTGATATATTCTGCACATTTTACCTGCATTACTTACCAGATATTAAGGATAATTATTGTCCCCATTCTGCAAGAGTAAACTGGCCCTCCCCCAATGCAGTCAATCTAGGCTGTGACTGCTGAGATCACAACCAATGAGTGACCGACTGTTCCACTGCTGCATCCTCTGCACATGTGCAAGGATATAAAAAGCTATTGAGCAGAGGGAGGAGGCAAATCCTTTACAGAAAGTTATTGTTAAATATCTGGTTACATATGGATTGTAATCAGCTGGTAAAATAGCAGGTGGTGTTCAGGCAAATAATTGTCCCCAGTTTTAAGGCAGACATGTCCTTTTATACAGGCTATACACTGGACTGATGCTTATGACAATTTGAGATTTGATCGTAACGTTGGGTGTAGCTGCAGTTCTATCTGAAAACATTCTCTCGTCTGATCTGGTCAGTGTGGGATACTAACGATATAATGTGGTCAGAAAATGATAGGTCTGAGCAGTTTGTATTGGGGAGTCAGGAGGAAAGTTTTGCAGTTTATGGCCAACATAAGTACAAAAAAAAAATTGTTTACAATTAGATTATTGAACCATTTTTTTACCTACATTTTAGTAAAGGGGCAAGTAAAGATGATCTGACGAGCTGATAGTGGCATGCCAATGGCGGTAGATTGTCAGCTTCGCTACCTATCTTAGACATTGGCGATATTCAGTAAATCCCATCAGAATATCGCCAATGTGGTGTTCTTGCTGCTGTCTGTCCTTGTAGTGAACAGAAAATATATAAGTGAAATCCAAGCTGTCTGAGAAAACAAATTATTGCTAGCTTTGAGCGTATAAACTTTCTGTAAACCTCTCAGAACCTAAAGTAAATCAGACTAACATGAACACACCTACATTGTGCAGCCTGAAATTGCAAAAATACCCGGCATTGTCATTTTCACAGCACCCCTGACATTCTTAAACAATTTGCAGTGTTTTCCTGCCTTAATCCCCCGCTTCGGGAACTCTCAACTAGCACAAACCTCATGTGTGTCTGATACCGTGTACAAGACCTAAGGCCAGATAAAATCAAAGGTTCCTGCATAATTAGATACTGATTAATTATAATTTAACAAAACACAACTTGGTGTGACTCTTCAGCTGCCTCATATCTAATCACTTTTACTAGCTTTATCTCATCTACAGATTGCCCTGCTGAGCTATGACATAAACTGACATTACATTAGAGGTCATTACTACATTTGGAGATTTTTTGGACAGGTATATACAATCGGAATGAATAACCTGCCCAGTTTCTTTCTCTTTTATCGTCTGCTTCTGGGGAGAGAGTGGATTGGCACTTAGTTTTAACACTTGGTCACAAGAAAGTCAATATTTATTACTTTCGGGAATCCATTATCCATACTAACACAGGGTCACAATATTGAAGAATGATTTTCTATAATACACACACTTATATATACAATCAGATGGATTCATTTTTCTTCACAGCCCTGAACAGCAATATATGTACATTACATTGTGTTTCATCGATTGCTATCAGCTCAGAAACATCTTCCAAAAAATGAAATTCATTTTTTTGGAAGGATACTAAATTAAAGGGACATTCAAAACATGCAAATAATTATGCCTTGGGAGCCATTTATTGTCATATTCCTCTTTAAAATTCTATTTGTTGCAAAAGTAACTACATGAAAATGGCTAAATTTTAGTTTAGATGCTCACCTTTCACGTTTTGGTGGCCTTTTCCTGGCGTTTCCAGATTTTGTGGCATCAGGAAAAAGGTGAATGTAGAATTACTGTTGTAAAAGTAAACATCCATTTATAAATGGATTTTTATAAACCCAGAAAGGCCCAATAAGAGGGATTATACTGCGCAACAACGCATTTGATGATACCTGTACATTACAGTTGGCTGTTCTTTTATGGTCATTGTCGACCACGGGCATACAATACTGCAGTCCTAAGGCCCGCTTATTGCACAGCGGTAATACCGTATTTTTGCAATAGAAGGGAGTCAGATTTGTCTCTGCAGTGGGACCATCCCAAATAGGGGTGCCTGGCAACCCTGGCTCTGGCACAAGGGTGTTAATAAAATTTATAGCACAAGCAATAAGATGATGGAAGCGCTCACGTTCCTCAGAATAATCTGTTTATTAACATCACACAAACAAACAACATTTTGGTCTATTTCCACTATCCATATGGGCCTCAAAATAATAGGCTTTGGATGGCTGGGCTTAAAGGATAGTACACTGGGAAATTACTGAGTTTTTTTTAAATGGAAAGTATATATAATTGTGTCACAACTATCACTTCACCATTTTTTTGTTGATCTGTCCCATTTCTTTAGATATCCAGTTTGAACATCTTAAATTAAAGCTGTCAATCAAGTGCCTTAGTATCATAAACTCTTTCTGTTAGTATAGTTTTGCTGTCGCTGGAATGGTGACAGTTGGTACGTGAACTGCATGGTGGGAAATTCCCTCTCCCAATGCTGCCTCATAGGATTATGAGCATGCTTGCCATCAGAGAGTCAGATAGTTTGTTAGGGGGCTGGGGAGGGGGCGGGGGGACTGAGGGACTGAGCTTGAGCAAACCAAGTACTGGATTGAAATTATGAAGCAACACAAACACATCAGTAAGTGCTGCGTATATGTACGTTATCATTTATAGACTGAAATGAGGTAAAGTAATTTTTTCAGTGTACAATTCCTTAATATAATATTTGACATGGGGCCCTGATTGGCTGACATGAGTCATGTGCAATGTTACTTTAGAACCCTGTTCTCCCCTCATGATGACTGATTTGATTGTATGTTGACTAACATGACTGAAGACTTTCCCCTGTAGAAAACTGATTGGCAGAGAACGGTTACATGATGCTATAAAATCTGGACTGTTATTTCTGCATCTCCTGTTGCAGAATCCTCCAGAGTAACACAAGTGCCGGAAGGGGCTGAACGTAAATCTTTTTAGAGGCAGAGTAGCACATTCACAGTGCACCACATTAGATTAGAAGGTCAGTACACACAAAGTTAGCAGGAGGAGGGGGAAGGACCGTCACTGAGCTGAATAAACACAAATGCCAGCCATTACTGGTTAGACATTAGATGTTGGTTTCTCTATCTAATGTCTAAATAGTGCACTTTCTACTTAGCGAACATTTTGCCATGTGTCCCGTTGGCCCATTCACTTTACAATATGTAAAAAATACTGGTCAGGCGGTCAGCAGGCGTCATGCAAAACGGGAAAGTCAAAAGGTAAAATACATGTATGGGCACCTTAAGGTGGGTACACACAGGCAGATATTTTGGCGTAAACCATATGTGGTACATAGTAAAGAAAAAAAAGCCTCATCGCCCTTTACTACCAACATCTCTGATCATCCTTTGTCCTATACAGTGAAAATGTAGCAATGGAATTTCTGTAGTCAGCTCAAAAATATAGATTTTTTTCTTATTAATTGACATTATATGTACGCCTCCTTCCTTCTATTTATTTCTATGATCAGTGGGGTATTTTGATCTCTTTTTGTTTTTGTATTGTCTGTCTGCTTGTTGGGATTATACAATGTATTTTTGTCTTTAATACAGAGCCGCTATCGCTCAAGGTAAATCTCCTTTTCCTAATTCATTGCTGTGTGTGCTTTGTGCACATGGGTAAATCTAAGCGTGACGCATTTAGCTTGGTTAAATAGTCGCACAGAAACAAATGCGCAAAATGTACATTGAATTTGTTGCTGGGCATGCAGGTGTCTTTTGCAATACCCGGACAGCCAGCGTAATGAAGGAGCTAAAGTCGTTTTAACCCATATTGAATCATTTAGCGTGCACTGCCTCCCAGTATATCGACTTCCATTGTTATTTTAAAATCAGGAAGACGTCCCATACATTTGTACCGGACAAGTCGACTTCAGAAACGTTGAACCCACGATCTAACTGGTGATCTCTCCATTCTAAATGATGTGAATGTAGTATACATGGGAATCGCACAAGCAAAGGGCTTGGGGCTATGCATTTAGGTCTTACGTCACCCTTGGTGGAGGTATACCATGCACTAATTAACTTTACTTTATTAGTGGAAGTTTGGCTTAGTGCAGCTATATCAGTTTTTAGTGTGGATTATGTACCGCATCCAATTATGGTTGTTAAACTGCAACATTTTTACAAGCACATATATACACATGTGACAATATTTCTGCTTGATTGATGCCCGGTACAAATTTCCAAAGCAACTGTCTTTTTCATCAGAATTTTGACAGTAAATTTAAAGGACAATATATTTATCTCCCCCTCATTCCTCTTCATCCATAGCTGAATAGTACCCAGGGTGAGAATCAAACTGCAAAATCAAATCAAAAACCTCACCCCTGGGTACTTTACCTAACGCTGTACTTACGTATTAGGTTTTCTTAGTGTTCCACTTCTCTTCCGCAGTCCATAATGTAGCAATGGGAGCACGCTCTTCAAAGGAGCCTGTCTTCCCATTGGCTACATTGCAGACTGGCAGAGGGGGTGGAATGGCCAAACAAACAAAAGGTCACGGCCAGCACTCACTGTCTCCTCCGGTGTTTGATCGTCTCGCGTGCACGTCCGAGGGCTTCACAGTAACTCCACAACAGTAGACATAGACTGGACGGTACTTGCTTCCTTAAAACTTTTACTTATTGGCATCATTAAAAACAAGGCTCTTTTAGGCCCAACATGCTCATCATGGCAGATATTGCTAACGTCATACCTGCCTGTAGCATATCTGCCATGAGCTGGTTTGTCTGAAAAGAGCCTTGTTTTTAACAATGCCAATAATAAAGTAAAAGTTTTAAGGAAACAAGTGCCGTCCAGTTTATGTCTACAGAGGGATGGAATGGACCAGAGCGCTGAGGGAAGCTTTAAAGCAATAGTCACTGCAATAATGAACTATTCCTTTTCAACACTGATTAAAGCCTGGAGGTTAAGGAAGCTATGCCTTACCTCCCGTTCTTCAATCAATGTTTGGATAGCCAGGAACGAAGATCTGAAAATTTTACCTTTCGCACAATCCAGCGGGGTCGCTCTGAAACTCCCGACCCTTCCTGCCTCTGTTCTACTATAGCGTGCATTATCGGGCATGCGCGTTATAGCGTAACAGAAGCAGGAAGCCGTCGGGAACTGTCAGAGCGGCCCTGTGATTGCACGAAAGGTAGATTTTCAGATTTCATTCCGGCTATCCAAATATTGATTGAAGAACGGGAGGTAAGGCATAGCTCCTTAACTTCCCAGGTTAATCAATGTAGAAAAGGAATAGTTCATTATTGCAGTGAACTATTCCTTAAGTAATTATTACTGTGTTAGGTAAAGTTCCAAGGGTGAAGACTTGGTGATTTAGGTACTCACCCGGGTAATATGCAGCTAGTGAACAGGGAAAAGGTGAGTATAATTGTCTTTAACTAAGAGCATGTGGTCGGTGAAGCCAATATTGGCGATACTGCATTTCTTACACAAAAACAGCAGATTACCGATTGGTTTATTGTATATATTGGTAAGGAAAATAATTAAGGAGAAACACACATACAATTCTCCTGGCACCAACTCCTGAGAAAGTAGCTGCTCACATCAAAGCTGACAGCTCTCCTCCCACCAGTGTGTGCATATGTGAGAAGGAGGGGTAGAAGAGACTGAGGACAAGCAGGAGATCGTCAGCTGTGTGCACGAGTGGGCTACTTTGACAGCTACTATATATATACAGTGGTGTGAAAAACTATTTGCCCCTTCCTGATTTCTTATTCTTTTGCATGTTTGTCCACTTAAATGTTTCTGTCATCAAAAAACGTTAAATATTAGTCAAAGATAACATAATTGAAGACAAAATGCAGTTTTAAATGATGGTTTTATTATTAGTGAGAAAAAAAACTCCAAATCTACATGGCCCTGTGTGAAAAAGTGATTGCCCCCCTTATTAAATAGCTAAAAAAATAATTAATTGAGATCTATCAGTCTGGTAAAGGTTACAAAGCCATTTCTAAAGCTTTGGGACTCCAGCTAACCACAGTGAGAGCCATTATCCACAAATGGCAAAAACATGGAACCGTGATGAACCCCCAGGAGTGGTGGCCGACAAAATTACCCCAAGAGCACAGAGAAAACTCATCCGAGAGGCCACAAAGACCCCAGGACAACATCTAAAGAACTGCAGGCCCAATTGCCTCAATTAAGGTCAGTGTTCACGACTCCACCCTAAGAAGAGACTGGGCAAAAAAAGGCCGCCATGGCAGATATCCAAGGCACAAACCACTTTTAAGCAAAAAGAACAATTAGGCTCGTCTCAATTTGGAAAAAACATCTCAATGATTGCCAAGACTTTTGGGAAAATACCTGTGGACCGCGAGACAAAAGTTGAACTTTTGGAAGGTGTGTGTCCCGTTACATCTGGCATAGAAAGTAACAGAGCATTTCAGCAAAAGAACATCATACCAACAGTTAAATATGGTGGTGGAAGTGTGATGGTCTGGGGTTGGTTTGTTTGCTTCAGGACTGGAAGGCTTGCTGTGATAGATGGAACCATGAATTCTACTGTCTACCAAAATCCTGAAGGAGAATGTCCGGCCATCTGTTCGTCAACTCAAGCTGAAGCGATCTTGGGTGCTGCAGCAGGACAATGACCCAAAATACACCAACAAATCCACCTCTGAATGGCTGAAGAAAAACAAAATGAAGAATTTGGAGTGGCCTAGTCAAAGTCCTGACTGAATCCTATTGAGATGTTGTGGCATCACCTTAAAAAGGCGGCGGTTCATGCTAGAAAACCCTCAAATAAAGGTGAATTACAACAATTCTGCAAAGATGAGTGGGCAAATTCCTCAGAGCGCTGTAAAAGACTCGTTGCAAGTTATCGCAAACGCTTGATTGCAGTTATTGCTGCTAAGGGTGGCCCAACCAGTATTAGGTTCAGGGGGCAATCTTTTTCACACAGGGCCATGTAGGTTTGGGTTTTTTTTCTCACTATAATAAAAACCATCATTTAAAATGCATTTTGTGTTCAATTATGTTATCTTTGACTAATAGTGAATGGTTTTTGATGAGCAGAAAACATTTAAGTGTGACAAACATGCACAAAAAGAAAGAAATCAGGAGGGGGCAAATAGTTTTTTCACACCACTGTATATATATATATATATATATAAATAAATCTGTTTCCTGGAGGCACAGTCATGTAGAAGTATGAATGATCCTTCATCCAATTCTACACAACTACAGCGCACTTCTGGGTTTCCTAAACCTTTAAACTTTTATTAGGGTGCAATACGTGCAGGCGACATTTGGGAAAAGTCTTAGAACAGAATTCTTATTATTATTGTGGATTTATATAGTGCCAACATCTTCTGTATCGCTTTACAATTACATGGATACATTTACTGACAGATACTTAAAGGGGAACTGTGGTCAAAAATGACTTTAGGTAAATTGATAGGAATTGCTCTCCTGAGAATTTTGCAATTATTTTCATTGTTTATTTTGCATAGTTTTGAAGATATTTACATTTTTGTTGTGATATGGCAGCAGCATCACCAGGTCCCCTGCCACTTCCTGTTTCCTGCTCTGAAACCATGTCACTCAATCTGCCCTGTTTCTCCTCCTCCCCTTTGCAGCCTCCTGGTCCCTCCCACTCATGGACCCCATGGTCCCTCCAGTTGCAGGCCCCCATGGCCCATTCTCTACAGCCCCATGTGGCCCCACCCACCCATGGGTTCCTAACCCCTGCCCACTCACGGGTGCCTAAGCCCTGCCAACTCACGGTGCCTAAGCCCCGCCCACTTGTGTGCCGTGGGCCACTCATACCCCCCCTACAGAAAACTCTGTGGAAATAGCCTTTTCAGGCAGAGTGATTTCACCATAGTGGGAGAGAGTAGATTCCTTACCTACTCTGTTAGGACTTCACACAGCAGAGAGGAGGAGGGACTTCCTGTCTCCCTCACACACTGAGGGAGTCTGAGATTGTGCTCGCCGGCGGCACTGTGCAGGAGAAGCCTTAGGAATGTCACGTCAGCCTCCCACCCATTAACTTTCTGGTCAGTCATTTCTTTATATCTTGGGCGGAGCACGTAAGAGAGGTTGTTGATGGCTTGTTTTAAAGGTAGGAAACTGGCCTTGCAGACCACAGTTCCCTTTAAACTTCCCCAGCACATATTACACTTTAGGAAGACCCAGAAGTGTGCTGTTGTTTTGTTTTGTATAAAATGCATGATTATTTCCAAAAGTGTAATACTTATTACTGGAGGAAAAAAGATTAGAGGACTAATCTTACATTACATGAGGTTGTTTACACATTTCGATTTCCTCATTTATCTTGGCAGCCCTGAATGACATTTCTCAGCATACCTTGAGTGAAAAGATCCAAATGTTCTTTGTCTTAATTAATAAATTTGTGTTTAATTATATTGGATATTGTTATTCCTTCTGTAGCAAGCCAGGAAACCTGGCTACACACACACAATGTTTTTTTTATTCTGTTGTTTTTAAGCTAATTAAAGGAACATAATGTAAAAACGCTCCACCCAGCTCTCTGCTAAGGTGCATTGTTTTATAGAGCGAAACCAGAAAAAGTGCAGTCGTTCATAAATGCAGGAAACCTTTTTCCTAATTCCTGGTGGTTCCTGGAGCGGCGACAGTTCGTGTACTTGGTAACTGGGGATTTACATTATGGTAATGGGACGTATTTTGGCTGAGCGCTCGCGACAGCACTGGATCCCTGCTGTGTATGCTAGCGTGGTTGGGTAAACACTTTGGGATAAATGTATAAAGGCCAAACAATGTAAAACTTAAAAACTAGTATTATCGTTTACGTGGGTTTCACACTGATTTATGGGGCCTGCGTGGTTTCCAAAACTTTCCTGAAATAGCGCGGTGCAATAAAACTGCTACTAATAGGGCTATGTAGCACGAAAATTAACGCTTGTTACCGCAAACCTACAATGCAGGATCTTGGGTAGGTTAGTAAAGTGGGTTATGGTGGCCATAGACGCTTAGATCCCAGTTGTACAAATGGGATATCCCAATATCGTAAGACCGCTGGATTGTGTATGGAAGATCGTTGAAAGATCTTTCAATGATTTCCAATCATTTTCACATCGGACCAGCTGAAAATGTTTTGGCTGACCAGCAATCCAACGTACGACGTGCGGATTGTACAATCGGATTGTAGCGTCTATGGCCACCATTGAGTAAGGCGAGCCCAGAGAGAGCAAAGTGGTGGATAAAGCTAAGTATCCTAATATTCAGTGATTATAAAACTATATAGGGATAAGTATGGGTTTTAATTGAGGGGTGGGCATGCCCTTTAAATGTTGGTAGTAAATCATTAAGTTCCAATGTGTTTCTCTTAACCTTTTAGTTTATTTTTTATTACACAGAAAGTGGTATTTTCTATCCAAAATAACAAGTTTGCATTTGTATTGCTTTGTGGCAAGCAGTGATGAAATAGTTAATTTATAATAGTCACTCTGTTATATCATTGAATGACGTTAATTACCGCCAATTTTAAATCTGATTTTTTCTTCTTCTCTGACATTCCTATCCCTTGTTTTTTTAGCTCTGGAACTTTTACTTTTTAAAGGGGGCGGCGGGCGGGAATGTCAATCACCAGCCCCTCCCCCTGGCGCACTACATGTAAAACTATCCATTCTATAAAAGTAAAGCTTATTTCTCTGTCACTGCATGGCTAATTGATTCAGCAAGATGGAAAGGGAAATAGCATTATCTGTTACTCTGTGCTCTTTCTGTGCAGATAAAACCCAATCCTGCAAAAAAAATATCAAGCAGTGACCCTCCCATTGCAAAGCAGTTTCACTTCACTATAACACAAAATCACTGGGTGAATGGTATTGGCTGTAGTGGGGCACAGATCATTCCACGCACATGCTCCACGCTCATCTGGCCTCGTTTTGGGAGGGGGGGATACAGAGAGAGGAGACAGCATACTAACTAGGAGTGAGCTGAACAGGACATGAGGAGATCTAGGGACAGGGAGCACTGAGAGCAAAAAGGGGTCAAGTTCCTGGCAGCATAAAAATATAGAAAAGGATAAACCAAGGCATTTTTTTCAGTTTAGTGTCCCTTTAAGGCACTGAGAATTTAAGGATTCTTCTCCTACCCAGCACCCCACAGAACATAGAGTAACCTTTATATCATCCATACAATGGTATATATATTCATTTATATATCGCCACACAGCGCTGTACAATACAAAAAGCAGTACAAGGGGACAATAAATAAATTAAATAAGTATGTGCATCATGAAATATGCTGAAACGTGCACATAGAGGAAAGAGGTCCCTGCCCACAGAGCTTACAATCTAAAACATGGTTACACTTCATCACCAAGTGCATCTCTGCCATTAGGTGATCTGCAATAGGGATCACTCATTGGCCATGGTGGCACTGCCAGGATATGCTTATCTGTAATATATTCAGCTAAAGATCCTCAAATCCCAAAACTGGGATTCCCATCAGTCTCCAGCTAAATTGTATTGTCCTCTAGGTGGCACGTGTGCACCCAGAGCATCAAGCATGCCCCTATGGATACTGTGCTTGTAAGGTTTTAAGGTTCGTACAACGTGCGATCGCGGGTCCTGACCCGCGACGCACAATGTGTACAAAAGTTGTTTTCGATAACGTCCTTTCGATAATCGGCCAGTGTGTAGGGATCATTGCCCAAACCGACTGAGCGGATCTCCGAACGACCGCCCGTTTCGGTCGATAAAGTGCCCATAAACAGGCCGATTATCGGCCGAAACGAACATTAGGGACTGGACAGGAACCGCGATCGCACGTGTGTACGAACCTTTAGAGTAGGTGCAGGAGTTGGTATAGGAGATTAATAGGGCCTATAGGAAATGCTTGATCTATTCAATGCTGGTGGCTTTGTAGATTTATATTTGAGAGTCAAAAGGAAATTTAGGAGAGCAGAAAAAAACTGCTTCATCGAATGTGTTATCAGTCATTATCAAAATGAATTTCCTCTCCTGATTTTTATAATGGCTGACAAAATATGAAGAACTCTGTGATCTTTCCACCCCCAAATGGAATTTCTTGTAAAGACAGAGCACCCCTATGAAACCATAACACTCGCAATGCCCTGAAGGTCTGAAACAATTATGCTGTTTTTCGTGCTTGTAAATAGCTTAAAGAGGAGGCAGACACTTACGAGGCAGAGAGAAGAGGAAGATATCGTAGATCTGGGAGGTGATTTCCCTACATAGTTTTTAGGGGTGAACATTACATGTTTGCATGTTCCTTTCCCTATCATTTTAATGGGAATTTACAATAATTATTAAAAGCTTAATCGGTTGGGGGAAAAAGGAATTCCATGGAACATTGAGGCTGCAGCCACACTACAACGTGTGTGGTAACGTGCATGGAATTGCTATCACGGTGTTGCACGTTTCATGCACATTACTAGGAGTTTTCACTGCCATTCTGGGAATATTGTTATCGGAGCGATATGATTCACAAAAAAATGTTGAGCGAGCTCTCTGAAAATGGACCACAGGGTACAAAGTGGGGCCACCCACATTGTTATCCTGGCCTGACATGCTTTTCGGCATATTAACAGATCGCAGTGGTAGAACTAGGAATCACTGGGCCCCTTAGCAAAACAATGATGGGGCCCTTACTGTGCTTCATCTACAGTGATTTTCTGGGAGGAGGCTATATCTGTCATAGAAAAGATAAGAAGATGGGGACCCTCTGGTTTCCGGACCCCCTGCAGTTGGGTCTGCTCCCCTGATAGTTACGCCCCTGTGCATCGTAAGCGCATGAGAAACGCACTAGCGTGGAATAGCCCTGAAAGCAACAAAGATATAAGAGTTTCCTAATTAATTCCCAGTATTGTACATTGTGCACATGTTTATCTGATATCTCTTTATGGCTGAATTTCTGAGGAAAGTCACTGCCCCCTTATTAAAGTGGTAATGGGTGAAGATGGCTCTGATATTCCCTCAGTGTGCGTCACTCTGAATTTGCTTGGTCAGTTATGAAAGTTATGGTCTGTCCCTTACACATTTTCATTAGATTTATCTAGGTTTATGTCTATATCTATATGAAATACGGTGAGTTGCGTTCTGCCAGCAGTTCCCTGATTTGTAATAGGTTTAGATTTTCACAATTTCACCAGATCTTGGATTTTGGAAACAGACATTTCCAAATCGAAGCCAGGTTTGTTTAGAAAACAGAACTTGTCTTATATGAACTGTGTTCGCCTTATATCCTCCATACATTGCCTCCAGATTCCGTGGTGAGTAATATTGTATATATGCTGACATACATAAGGGCTGATGATGCTGTATAAGGTGCAACCAAATCAGATGTATCTAACCGCAGTAAGCCATTAAAAACATTTGATTTTTGCACTCTTATTACATCAGCCCCCTAGACTATTCCTACTGATATTCTATTAAAAAATGAAGCCCAAATGGAATGTGTTCCTTTTATAACATTGAGTGTTTGTCTCTACCACACCCTCAAGCACCAGTCAATACTGTGCATAGAATACGTGCAACGTGCCCGAGCACCAGTAATCAGCCCCCACAGACATCAATTATTGCTTGTGCTGCAGCAGAGCTCACGGTGCAGAAAGTAATCGAGAACTCTAACAGTGTCATCACTTTTATTTCAATATATACCATGGAGCAAAGCAGATCAATGATTTATGATCTATTCTGCTGCAATAATACTTGCAGTCTGGTTTTTGTGAGCATTTCGTTCTGTGCAATTTATACCACAGTCACGTTTCCTGGATCTCACCGAAAACTGACCTACAGTCACTTGGGAGAATTGCTCACTGATTTCTCTCTTTGACATTTTTAAATGAGCAGGGCAGGAAATAAAAGAAAACATCTATGTAGAGGAATACTTTTGCTTCTACTTTAGGCGCAAAAATCCAGATCCGTTAAAGAGCAGTTAGCTGCAAGATGTATCTGAAGAAGGGGAGGATGGAGTCTAATGAGAGAGAGATTCAAATCTGGAAAAACCAAGTTCAAGAGGCTTGACCAAGATCTGCCCTGGAGACTTTACAGTTTTCCGTGCAAAATTTTGTTGTTACCGGTGACCGATAGCAGTCGCCAGTTAGCCGGTTTCGCTGAATGATCGGACATGTCCCACAGTGATTTGTCCCAGCGACCACTCGCTAGCGATGAAGGTCAGTCGGGACGAAAGATTTGTGTGTGTACCCAGCCTTGAAGGGCATTACTAGCCAGATATTTAAAGATCATTTTTGCTTCCATTCTTGCATTATTATTATTGTTTAGTAAGTTGGCCCCCCCTCCACGCAGTAATCAAGGCTATGACAACTGACATAATAACCAATGATTGAATGCTTTTTCACCTGCTGCCTCCTTTGCATATGCTCAAGCATGGTGAGACCCTAAAGAAGCTGCGCACACTCATGGGAGAGCTGGACTGTGACAGAGGTGAACTGGAACCAATGGTGAAGTGCGTTATTAAAGCGAAAGTGAGCACAAGGAGGGGTCTTGTTTCTTCTACTGGTTGAAGCACGAACAATGGCAAATACTGCACGGAAAGCCACGAGTGTAATGGCAAAGTGATAAATTTGTGAATGAAAGTGATGTGGTAATCTGTGCTTTCAATGGATGCGTAGTAAAGGTGGCCATACATATGAACGATAATGGCTAAATCCCGTCGGTCCACAAAGGGATTTACCCATTATCATTCAGTGTATGGACTTTTCCCGACCGATCGTAGTGCCGACAAACGACGTAGTCGCCGCTATGGTTGGTCGGGAAAGATGTAAAATTTCTGTCGGCCATTATCGCTCCCTTTACTTTATTAAAGGGAGCCGATATGATCGTAACGTGTATGGCCGCACGACCGACCGATCCCCATACCACGTATGGGGATCGGTCAGTTCCATGTGTGCAGGTTCCCTTCTCAATGTGCCAACGATACCAAGTGATCTGTCGGCCATTGCGATGGAAATCGCAAGTGAATGGCCACCTTAAGTCCGGTTGAATGTACATGCAATGCTTAGCTCTGTATGCCATTTTTAAGAAGAGGAACAATTTACTGTTACAATTGGTACTGTTTATTAACTATTTACTAACTAATGGCAACATTACTGGAACCCAGGCAAATGTGAAACCTGTCTAACAGCTGTGGATTGAGACTTTTTATGGTGAATTGTGTATAGCTCAACTACAGGGGACACCCAGTTAGACTTGTCCATGCTCCTTAGATTAATCAGGAGAAGGGGTATTACAGAGATGTGTTATATTTATGCTTATAAATTGGCTTCATAAAAAGTGTGTGCGTGCTTAAAGGGACACTTGGAGAGCCCCAGCCTCTATTTAGTTGTGTGACATGATCAAGCTTACAAAGAGCTTATTGAGCAGGGGGGGAGGTAAAAATCCCAGTTAGGGTTGTGGGCAGATAAATGGTCATCAGTTTTTTTTAAAGGGTGGACTTGACCATTTTCAGATATTAATATGAACTGTTATGGGAAAGATGCTAGAAAGGAAACCCCAGTTTAACACCTACACCAGGGATATCCAACCTGCCACCCAAATGTGTTTTTCAAACTGGCCACCAGAATACCAGGAGATTCCTACTGCCAAGATAAAAGGGAAGAGTGTTAAATATATACACAGAGGTCATTGAGGTAAGAACTTGGTAAGTGAGTGTAATTAGGTAACATAAAGGGAACAAGGCGGGAACATTGAAGGTAAGAACTATTGGCCGAAAATGCACTAATATTGCATTAGATGGAATAAAACAAAGTACGTTAATCTATACAGTGTCTATATGTGTATGGACAGCATAATTCAGTAGCATAGATCAAAATGCTTTCCCTACCTAAACAGCATAAAGATATCAATGTAGTAGAACTGACAAAAACATGGCAGATGGAATGTTTTTTAGGTCAACTTTTTAAAAAGTCTAAATATAAGGTTATTTATGTTTATGTTAGATAGGAATTCACCTGAGCTGGTGTCATTTTAAATCTAAGCTGATTGTCAATGTCAATGTGATTGTGGTAGGCAAAGGCTATACTTATACGTAATCTACTATTCCACACCCTCCATACATTCAGTTACAAAGCTCAGATTCCAGCACATTAGAATCTGCCCCCGCACACCACACCTCATTCATTATCCATATGGGTTCCTGGGATGTAACACAGTAGATTATTGCAAATTGTATTAAACATCATTATCCTCCATATTATCACTAACCTGCAGGTAAGATGTTATATGTGTGTGACCTCCTAATACAGCACACAAACGGTCATTCCAAGTTTGTGTTTAGTATCATTCATAGTGATTATCTGGCTGTAATAGGAGATGAAAGCAGCTTTGAGGTGATAAAAAGCCAGTTATCCCATAATCACATAGTAACTAGCTAGATCGACACTGTATGGTCCCCTATTACTGTCTGAACCATTTCAAGGGAAACCTCACTATGAATCACAGTTCTATCCTGAATCTGAATTCTCAGTGTGAGAAACTGATAAAAAAAAAAAAAACAAACTTTGAACAACATCAAGGTTAACCAATGGTGTAACCAATATGTAGTATATAGAGCAGGCTCACTGAAGGTGCCATACACTACATACCTACCTTCCGCCATTCCTGCAATGTCCTTCCAACGTTCGCACAATATCTGAGAACCGCCTGACCTATTATTTTTGAGAACGATTTGAATTGTGAAATGAATGAGCCAGATGGGAACACTGGAAGGTAAGAGACGCCCCAGCCTGAAAATGCACTAGAAAGACATTAGATAGATTGTGGGACCCATAGTGTATGGCCGAGTACACACATGGCAATGGTCTCTTTAATGACAAACCATCGGGGAAACTATTTAAGAGTCACAATAAATCTCCCTTGTAATTTAATATCACATTTGGGGCTCAGGAATAAACTCTGTTTCAGTCTTAAACATAGTGCACACGGCTAGAAATTGCACACAACCAAACGGCCACACACATCGTCAGCTGTTCATTTTTGTGTGCAATAATGTGTTCAATTGTGTGGACAAATTTTTACCAAAACATACACAACCGACACAAATCCTTTGTTAAAGTCACACTAACCCTTGTAAATAGTTTAGCGTGACAATTATCACACTTAAAGGGCATGCCCATCCTTAAAGGAATAGTTGACTCAAAAAGTGAACTATTCCTTTAATATACTGATTGAAACACCGGGGGGTTAAGGAGCTATGTCTTACCAATCCCTACAGTTAGTGGACTTCTTCAATCAATTCACCAGGAGCGATGGACGAAGAGAGAACTTACCTTACACGAGATCCTCCGTGCAGCCGTGACAGTAACTATAGCACGCATGCCAGATAATGCACGCTATAATTACTCTGAACAGGAAGTAGTCGGGAATTTCCACTGTTGCAGCGGAGGATCGCGGTAAGGTAAGTTTCTTTTTCGTCCTTTTCTCCTGTTGAATTGATTAAAGACCTGGAGGTAAGACATAGCTCCTTAACCTCCTTGGCTTCAATCAATACATTAAAGGAATAGTCATAGTCATTCCTTTAAAATAACATTTTATATTATGTCCAGTACCCCCCCACCCCATTTTCACATTATTCAAAAGTTCCAAAGATGTCCCTGAAGGGACTTACCTGATCCAGTTCCTTGCCGCTCTGCCACGCTACTTGGTCACTGCTGTGGCTCAAAGGCACGATGGTGTGTCACGTCCAATTACCTGACAATTGTGACTAGGAAGCCCTTACAGTTGCTGTTCTGGCTCAAAACAAACTCGCAACAGCTGCAGGGGGCGTTACCCAGGCAGCAAGGGGCCGAGTCTTCAGGGTCATCTTGGAACTTTCAATAATGTGAAAAACGGGGTTTGGGGGGTAGCTGAACATAAAGAGAAATGTTATTTTAAGGTTAGACATGCCTTAACCTTGATGGTGCTCATTCTTCCTACTGCTAGAGCTGTCAGGTAACTACTGGGTGACCTGCCCATGACCTCTTTGCAATCAATCCTGAGAAGTCAGAAAACCAATTGTACTCATTAGGTAGGAAGGAGGGCTACAGGACAGAAGAACCAGGAAACCATAAAACAAAATGAAGATTCAATAAAAGTTCTTATCGTTTAAAATGGTGCTATTTTGCCCCAACCAATCAGATCTTATTTAAACATTTAAAAGGTAAATATGACTGGTCGGGGCAAAATTAGCACCATTTTTAACGATAAGAACTTTACTGAATACCCTGAAAGACATTAAATACTGATGCGGTTGCAAGATACCAACCTCAATATTGTGAACTCTCCAGTACAAAGTTGTATCGAATCCTGTTGCAGGGACATGGGTTATTTGTGTCAAGGAGCCTAGGGGTGGGTAATGAGGGATGGTGTGTACAGGTTGGAGCCTGGAATTCTTCTGAACAAAGCTCTGTACACATGTGCGATCATGGGGCGGATGCTAATGAGTGGGACACAAACGGACGTTTTGGCTGGCTATTGTTTGGTGTATGGCTGTTTATCAAGAGTGGTGATGATCCAACCCAGGTGATCAATAAAGCTCGACAAACTTCTCCAAATGATAGCCGCCAATAACGGGCATTTATCTTGTACGTTGAGGGTCAGCCCCGTGATTACACATATGCAAGGAGCTCTTACCTTGAGCCTATTGGACTCGGCCAGGTTGGCCAGGAGGATAAATTCTGCCTAGTACTGAGCCTTAAACTGGAGCATTTTTTATTGTTCTAACTTTTTTTTTTTTTACTGTCATATTATCCACTTTATGTGAATGAGAATATGAATTAGATTGTATTTATTCTTTAGAATCAGGGATAAATATAAATGCAAAGGAACATTCAACGACCGGATTAATGCCAAGGCACAATTTGCTTCAAGGTCTGTTAATGGCTCCCTGCTTTTAACACCGTACCAGCCTGTAAATGTGCTGCAGCCAGAGATGTCTGTGCTCCCGTCTGTAACCGCCACTGCCTGGCCGCCCAGAGAGCGACGAATAGAGCTGTGACCCCCAGGTCAGTGCCCAGGGGCTAAGGGAAGCGAAGGGCAAGCTGACAGACTCAGCAGGCAATCCTATTATGGACCGTAAATGTAGATTCCTGGCCTCCTGATCTCTCAGTTGGCTGATGCAAAAGAACCACATGTGCCAGACAGAATGCGCCTTCGGGAGAAAAGAAAGATACTTTGCCTTATCTAAATGAAAATGTTTCCTGCTGCATTGAACAGTAATAGGAAACACACCACTCACTATGCCTGTATACGCATTGTATGGGGGGGATAAGAAGGAATAAAATGAAACAGTGAAAAATATTTAGAGAGAGATCTTGTGCACATACATGTTATCATTGTTATTATTATTGTGGCTGTAGTTTTTGTGTTTGTTGACCATGAAGCAGGATTAAAGTGGCCATACACTGGTAAATCTTTATTCAATAGCATCAACTTGAGCTAATCGGTCAAAACTCAATTCCTACTCTCCCTTCTGTCCGTCAATATCATGCAGTCAATCAAACGGAAGTGAATTTTCCATCCATCCCATCCACAACCACATATACGAGCAAACTTTTGGTGAAATGTGTGTGTTTTCCCCTCTAGAATTTTGCGTGGTTAGAATCATTCCATGTAGCTGTTTGGGCACCTTTACAATTATGGCTTGCACAGGAGAAGTAGTGACCAGTAGAGATTCTTCTTCTTGGTTCTTTCCTCATACGTGGACAAATTCATTGCTTGAATAAAATTCTGTTTGTACATGTTCTTTTAACGTGGACAATGTCTGATATGTAAACGTAATGTCTGGAGAGCCTGGAGGGACAGTAGGATAAGGTGAAGTGATGTTGATTACTAGAATAAAACTGTTATGGAGCCTAATTAGACAAGCACAGCTCCAGAGATAAATACAAAGACCATTACCCTGCACAGAGAAATCTTCATTACAAAGCAATTAAGGGGAGATTTACAAAGTGCGGACTTTAAAGCAATATAATTTTGCATGACCACTGGTGAGAGTTGCATACAAATATGCATTTCCTAGGTTAATGTGAAATAGAATTCTGACTCTATTTATCACAAGGTCATTCAATTTCTTTGTGTGTAATTGTTTTGAAAATATTTATAATTATATAGAAATATCAAAAACAATTAAGTTACTAATGTGCAAAATTAGCTTAGCCTAAATAACCCAAAAACCCAATAAGTTAATGGTTCCAACCAACTGCACTAGGCTTTTAATACGTGTTGGTTTAGCCAGATCAGGGATGTCAAACCTTTGACCGTACAAATGAATGGCAAGTACAACTCTCTGCAAATAGGGAATCATGGGAGTTGTGGTTTTAAACACCTGGAGGGACACATACAGTATAGGCTAGATACTTATATGTCACTTGCGATAGGTGCACAGTTATCTTTCACATTAGTCGGAGCAGTAAAGGAGTATAAGTCACGCTATCCGATATAACATCAGTTAGTGTGACTTAAACTCCAGAGCAGAAGCAGTGCGTCCGTTGGTGCATGCCGTTAGAATTTATTAGCAATATTTCACCTTTAAAATTGTTGCAAGTGACATCACAACTGATTCACCAACGTCAGCGAGTAAACACAGAATTTAGAGTTTTACTCATTCTACAGTATTTTTCTTAACGTGGCCTATGGTGGCCAAAGTGGCCCAGAGTTTGCACAAGGTGACACTTTTTCCCCCAAACTGATTGTGTATTTTGATCCTATTAATATAAAATATTCTAAACCCTTTTTTGAACCAGAATGTTTTAGCGATTTTAACTTAATGTGCTTGTACAAATTGAGAAGGAGACCAGCAGTTATTGCAGGCCAATGCTTCTGCTGTACCCTTACTAAAATATGCTAGGGCTGACCATAAATAAACTGCGAGATAGCAAAACATAATTATTCTCATACATAGTTTATTAAGGACTAGGCAATGTCTCCCAGATAGGCAGAGTTTAAACAGCGCTTATGCAAATTGCCATCAGTAAATCTATCATAGGGATTTATTACTCAGTTGAGATAACATCAATGTGGGTATGTCTGGCATGAACAGTGTTATTACTGCAACTATCTACATTTAGAATAGGTTAAATAGACACGGACTATGCAATCCCCCAAGCAAAGAATTGGGCTAAACAAAAGGCTGAACATCCAACGTTCTTTCTCCAACTTTTAATTGTTCCTGTTAAATCCAATCGAGTGGAATGTCTAGTGAGCACTGTGAGGGAGAATTAGGTTTCCTTTTATGTCACAGTTGACCAAACATCAGTGTGTAATCACAATACCCAAGTTTCCATTAGCCAGTACTTTATTGGAGAAAAACAATGCAGTCATCATGCTGTGAACCCATTAGAGACCTCTCTTCCAATAAAGGGTTAAGTAGCCCTGGGGTAGGCATAATGAATACTGTTGCCTGGGCGTTGAATGAGAAGAGCTGTATAGCTGTTGTGAACATCTTATCAACGTACTTCACATAACCAGATTCTTCCTTGGACTGAATGTATAGAAAATACCAGATAAATCGCTCTTGGCAGAACCACACATTCATTCTTAAGCTCTAGCTATTTGGAAGTCAGAAAGGTGTGTGAAAGGGTTGGTTTGGGCTAAAGATGTGTTAAGTGAGCTCCAGCAGATCTGTTGGAACAGTGTACAGTATGTATAGACCATATTAGAATGAAAGTGAGGCAACGCATTCACATACAGTCGTCATTTATCTCTAGATGCCAAAACCGACACTAAGGAAATAATGACATTGGTAGTGAAATTCTGAGGCTTTTAATTGTGCGTTTACATGTGATGCTAAAGAGACATACCGTAGTTAGAATTAAAGATATATGTTTTGCAAATATTGCACAAAGATTTGTAGAGCAGTGTAAGGTAAAGATTTCTTCATGTTTCATCAATCCCCCCAGTTGATGTGTGCGTGCTCATGTCACGTGTGTTTGTGGTTTTGTTTCGGAAAGGGACTGATCATCTCATTAGCTTGCGGATGGGAGACTTTTTCAAAGCAACAAAAACCAGAGAATAGACAGAACCTTCCAGTGTTTACAGGAGGAGCGATGCCTAGAACACCCACCTAGTAGCTTTTAATCTATTCTATCTGATTCTATGTCTTTATCTCTACATATTGCAGAGGTGATGACATTTCTTAAGAAAATGTGGTTTCCATAGAAGTCAGTATGATTTTTTTCACAATGAGACACACACACTAAAGTAATGACAGAAATTTACACGTATGCTCATGTCAGAGTTCAGTGCCATTTGTAACTCATTTGCAAAAGAATGAATTTGCACGTCTCTGCCCCAAGCAGTGCGTAACTTGTCTTTGTTCTAATTCATTCTCTGGATAACACAACACCTAGAAATCTTGTTGGTGACTGGGGCCCTGTGAAAAAATTAAAGATGTTGTATGTATGTGTGTATAGTTTATTTATAAAGTGCCACTTGGGAACGCAGCTCTTTACAATAGCAAATACAAGGGGGCGAATACATAAATAGTTCAGTTCATAAATAAAAAATTTATAAATAGAAGTGTTAGAGCCTTGCCACAAGAGGTAAGCAGGTCCCTAGCCTTAGAGCTTACATCTAGTTAGGGGGTAACATACAGATACAAATACATAAACTTTATAATAGGTAAGTAGAGTGTGACATATAATATTGAGTGAGTGGACAGCAGAGCAAATAAAACTGATAATCATACCTATACTGTGCTGGTTACCTGAATGGAGGTGTAAGGGTAGATTTATCTATATAGATAAAGATTACCATATACTGTGCTGGTTACTGATAGGTAGGAAGTAAGGTAGATTATTCATATATAGATATATAGATACCATATACTGTGCTGGTTACCTGATAGGTAGGATGTAAGGGTAGATTTATCATATATAGATATATAGATACCCTATACTGTGCTGGTTACCAGATAGGTAGGATGTAAGGGTAGATTTATCATATATAGATATATAGATACCCTATACTGTGCTGGTTACCAGATAGGTAGGATGTAAGGGTTGATTTATATATATAGATATATGATACCATATACTGTGCTGGTTACGGGATAGGTAGGATGTAAGGGTAGATTTATCATATATAGATATATAGATACCATATACTGTGCTGGTTACCTGATAGGTAGGATGTAAGGGTAGATTATCATATATAGATATATAGATACCATATACTGTGCTGGTTACCGGATAGGTAGGATGTAAGGGTAGATTTATCATATATAGATATATAGATACCATATATGTGCTGGTTAAGGCATAGGTAGGATGTAAGGGTAGATTTATCATATATAGATATATAGATACCATATACTGTGCTGGTACTGATAGTAGGATATAGGGTAGATTTATATATATAGTACCAATACTGTGTGGTACAGATAGGTAGGATGTAAGGGTAGATTTATCATATATGATATATAGATACCATATACTGTGCTGGTTACGGATAGGTAGGATGTAAGGGTAGATTTATCATATATAGTATATAGATACAGTGCCGTCTCTAGACTTTTTGCCACCTGACACAAATTCCAAATGCCGCCCCCTTGCCACCGGAAGGGTGTGGTTTATAATGAAAGTGGGTGGTGCTTTGTCCGGAAGTGGATTGGTTGTCAAGAAGTGGGAGGGGCTTTATACACGTTGATTCTATCTATCGTTCTTATACACGTCTATCTATCTATCCACTATCTATCATCTATCTATCTATCTATCTAACTTTGCTATCGATCTATCTATCTAACTTTGCTATCGATCTATCTATCTAACTTTGCTATCGTTATTATAACTTGTATCTATTTATCTATCTACTATCTATCTATCTATCTATCTACTACTATCTATCTATCTATATATCTATCTACTAACTGCTATCTATCTATCTAATCTTTGCTAAGCTATCTATCTATCTATCTAGCTAACTTTTGCTATCTAGCTATCATGTCAGCGATCGATCATCAACTGCAATCGATCTATATTATTAACTATCTAACTACTTCTCACACTACATCTCATCACTACATCTATCCCATCTACTATCTCATCACCCTATTATCACACCACACTAAAACTCATCTACTATAATCATGCTACATCTAACAACTATGCTATCTATCTACGCATCATACATCTACTATAACTCTCTACAAGATTATCTATCATCATCACTATATCATCATCTACACTATCGATCTATCTATCTACACTACATCACTAATGCTATCTATCTATATCTATGCTCTATCTATCTAAACTCTGCATCTACTATCTATCTATCTATCTATCTATCATCTATCTATCTATCTATCTAATCTAGCTATATATCTATCTATCTAATTGTTCTATCTATCTGAACTGTGCGATCTATCTATCTTCGATCTACTGTCTATCGATCTATCTATCTATCTACTATCTACGATTAGCTATCTATCTATCTATCTATCTAAACTCAATCACATATCTACGAACCTACATCTACTGTCGACAGCTAGCGGCATACTATGCAGCACAGCACCGTATTATCACTACTTCTAGCTACACACATCGACACAGCAGCATCGACAGGACGAGCAGCTGGGCGACAGCAGGACAGAGCAACGGACGAGCGACACGAGCGAGACGAGCAGCGAGCGCGGCGGGAGCAGCGGAGCGAGAGCCGGCAGCAGCGAGCAACGGCAGCGAGCAGAGCACGAGCGAGCACGAGCAGCAGCGAGCACGTCGGCGAGCGCGCGAGCTAGCACGATACACAGCGAGCTACAGCACTACAGCACGACTATAGCGCGCTATCGACTAGGACCCAACACAGCTACACACTAAACACGACTGCGAGCAGCATCGATCACATCGAGCTAGCGACAGCACATCGAATCAAGAGACGACGACGAGCGACTACTACATACGAGCGATTAGCATCTAGCTTATCTATCGAGCTATATTGATAGCATCTAGCGATCTAGATATCGATCTATGTATCTACGACTATCTACATCTATCTCATCTAATCTATCTAGCACTATCTACTATGATCTATGCTATCTATCTATCTATCTATCTATCTATCTATCTATCTATCTATCTATCTATCTATCTATCTATCTATCATCTTACATTAGATGGCAGCAGACAGGGCCTGGGCACATTATTTTAATTATTATGTCTGCTGGGCACATGGAAAACTTGGCACAACACATTCCCCCTTCCCCCTGCGCTGGCACCGGTACAGCAGTACAGCACCAAAATATAACCTAAACCTGCAGTGCAGGCAAGCAGGGCCCAATCTCAGGCCCCAGCCTGCCCAGGGAAATTAAATTGGGGTGTGGGTAGACAGAACCCTATTACACTTGACTCCCAATTATGCAAGGCATTTCTGTCCTGGTCTGACGAGGAGCAGAGGAGATTCACTCACGGATGGCTGGCCGGGACGGAGTCACGGGACACACTGAACAAACTGGCTGAACAAACTAGCGCTCTCTTACATCGGGGCGGCGACGCAGCGCACGCAAACGAGTAACAAGTGGATGGAGGCGGGTCAGCCATGACAGCCAGGATCGGACTTCGGCTCTCCGACACCGGTTGTTGTAACTCAGTCAGTAACTAACTGTTTTAATGTAGGTAGGTCCGGACCCCCCCCCCCCCCAACAGATTTTAAAAAAAAAAAATAATTCAGAGAGACGGACAGTGCGGCAGAGTGCCTTCCCTACAGGGTGCGCCTCTGCATTGGCTGCACCCTGCCTCATTAGCGAGGCGGACTGTATAGATACCATATACTGTGCTGGTTACCGGATAGGAGGATGTAAGGGTAGATTTCATATATAGAATACTAGATACCATCTATATATCTATATATGATAAATCTACCCTTACATCCTACCTATCAGGTAACCAGCACAGTATATGGTATCTATATATCTATATATGATAAATCTACCCTTACATCCTACCTATCAGGTAACCAGCACAGTATATGGTATCTATATATCTATATATGATAAATCTACCCTTACATCCTACCTATCTGGTAACCAGCACAGTATATGGTATCTATATATGATAAATCTACCCTTTATCTAACAAACCCTTACATCCTACCTATCAGGTAACCAGCACAGTATATGGTATGATTATCAGTTTTATTTGCGCTGCTGTCTCACTCCAGCACTCATTCCTTTGTATCTGTATGTTACCCGCCTAACTAGATTGTAAGCTCTACAGGCTAGGGACCTGCTTACCTCTTGTGGCAAGGCTCTAACACTTCTATTTATATAATTTTTATATTTATGAACTGAACTATTTATGTATTCGCCCCCTTTGTATTTTGCTATTGTAAAGAGCTGCGTTCCCAAGTGGCACTTTATAAATAAACTATACACACATACATACATACATCTTTAATTTTTTCACAGGGCCCCAGTCACCAACAAGATTCTCTAGGTGTTGTGTTATCCAGGAGAATGAAATTAGAACAAAAGACAAGTTACGCACTGCTTGGGGCAGAGACGTGCAAATTCATTCTTTTGCAAATAGAGTTACAAATGGCAACTGAACTCTGACATGAGCATACGATGTAAATTTCTGTCATTACTTTAGTGTGTGTGTCTCATTGTGAAAAAAAATCATACTGACTTCTATGGAAACCACATTTTCTTAAGAAATGTCATCACCTCTGCAATATGTAGAGATAAAGACATAGAATCAGATAGAATAGATTAAAAGCTACTAGGTGGGTGTTCTAGGCATCGCTCCTCCTGTAAACACTGGAAGGGTCTGTCTATTCTCTGGTTTTTGTTGCTTTGAAAAAGTCTCCCATCCGCAAGCTAATGAGATGATCAGTCCCTTTCCGAAACAAACACACAAACACACGTGACATGAGCACGCACACATCAACTGGGGGGATATGATGAAACATGAAGAAATCTTTACCTTACACTGCTCTACAAATCTTTGTGCAATATTTGCAAACACATATATCTTTAATTCTAACTACGGTATGTCTCTTTTAGCATCACATGTAAACGCACAAATTAAAGCCTCAGAATTTCACTACCAATGTCATTATTTCCTTAGTGTCTGTTTTGGCATCTAGAGATAAATGACGACTGTATGTGAATGCGTTGCCTCACTTTCATTCTAATATGGATCTATACATACTGTACACTGTTCCAACAGATCTGCTTGAGCTCACTTAACACATCTTTAGCCCCAAACCAACCTTTCAACACCTTTCTGACTTCCAAATAGCTAGAGCTTAAGAATGAATGTGTGGTTCTGCCAAGAGCGATTTATCTGGTATTTTCTATACATTCAGTCCAAGGAAGAATCTGGTTATGTGAAGTACGTTGATAAGATGTTCAACACAGCTATACAGCTGCTTCTCATTCAACGCCCAGGCAACAGTATTCATTATGCCTACCCCAGGGTGCTACTTAACCCTTTAGGTGGAAGAGAGGTCTCTAATGGGTTCACAGCATGATGACTGCATTGTTTTTCTCCAATAAAGTACTGGCTAATGGAAACTTGGGTATTGTGATTACACACTGATGTTTGGTCAACTGTGACATAGAAAGGAACACTAATTCTCCCTCACAGTGCTCACTAGACATTCCACTCAGGATTGGATTTAACAGGAACAATTAAAAGTTGGAGAAAGAACGTTGGATGTTCAGCCTTTTGTTTAGCCCAATTCTTTGCTTGGGGGGACATTGTCATAGTCCGTGTTCTATTTAACCTATTCTAAATGTAGATAGTTGCAGTAATAACACTGTTCATGCCAGACATACCCACATTGATGTTATCTCAACTGAGTAATAAATCCCTTAGGGATAGATTTACTGATGGCAATTTGCATAAGCGCTGTTTAAACTCTGCCTATCTGGGAGACATTGCCTAGTCCTTAATAAACTATGTATGAGAATAATTATGTTTTGCTATCTCGCAGTTTATTTATGGTCAGGCCCTAGCATATTTTAGTAAGGGTACAGCAGAAGCATTGGCCTGCAAATAACTAGCTGGTCTCCTTCTCAATTTGTATCAAGCACATTAAGTTAAAATCGCTAAAACATTCTGGTTCAAAAAAGGGTTTAGAATATTTTATATTAATAGGATCAAAATACACAATCAGTTTGGGGGAAAAAGTGTCACCTTGTGACAAACTCTGGGCCACTTTGGCCACCATAGGCCACGTTAAGAAAAATACTGTAGAATGAGTAAAACTCTAAATTCTGTGTTTACTCGCTGACGTTGGTGAATCAGTTGTGATGTCACGTGCAACAAATTTTAAAGGTGAAATATTTGCTAATAAATTCTAACGGGCGATGCACCAACGGACGCACTGCTTCTGCTCTGGAGTTTAAGTCACACTAACTGATGTTATATCGGATAGCGTGACTTATACTCCTTTACTGCTCCGACTAATGTGAAAGATAACTGTGCACCTATCGCAAGTGACATATAAGTATCTAGCCTATACTGTATGTGTCCCTCCAGGTGTTTTAAAACCACAACTCCCAGTATTCCCTATTTGCAGAGAGTTGTACTTGCCATTCATTTGTACGGTCAAGAGTTTGACATCCCTGATCTGGCTAAAACCAACACGTATTAAAAGCCTAGTGCAGTTGGTTGGAACCATTAACTTATTGGGTTTTATGGGTTATTTAGGCTAAGCTAAATTTTGCATCATTAGTAACTTAATTGTTTTGATATATCTATATAATTTATAAATATTTTACAAAACAATTACACACAAAGAAATTGAATGACCTTGTGTATAAATAGAGTCAGAATTCTATTTCACATTAACCTAGGAAATGCATATTTGTATGCAACTCTCACCAGTGGTCATGCAAAATGTATATTGCTTTAAAGTCCGGCACTTTGTAAATCTCGCCCTTAATTGCTTTGTAATGAAGAGTTCTCTGTGCAGGGTAATGGTCTTTGTATTTATCTCTGGAGCTGTGCTTGTCTAATTAGGGCTCCATAACAGTTTTATTCTAGTAATCAACATCACTTCACCTTATGCCTAACTGTCCCTCCAGGCTCTCCAGACATTACGTTTACATATCAGACATTGTCCACGTTAAAAGAACATGTACAAACAGAATTTTATTCAAGCAATGAATTTGTCCACGTATGAGGAAAGAACCAAGAAGAAGAATCTCTACTGGTCACTAGCCTTCTCCTGTGCAAGCCAATAATTGTAAAGGTGCCCAAACAGCTACAGCTGAATGATTCTAACCACGCAAAATTCTAGAGGGGAAAACACACACATTTCACCATAAAGTTTGCTCGTAATATGTGGTTGTGGATGGGATGGATGGAAAATTCACTTCCGTTTGATTGACTGCATGATATTGACGGACAGAAGGGAGAGTAGGAATTGAGTTTTGACCGATTAGCTCAAGTTGATGCTATTGAATAAAGATTTACCAGTGTATGGCCACTTTAATCCTGCTTCATGGTCAACAACAACAAAACAGCTACAGCCACAATAATAATAACAATGATAACATGTATGTGCACAAGATCTCTCTCTAAATATTTTTCACTGTTTCATTTTATTCCTTTCTTATCCCCCCCATACAACAATGCGTATACAGGCATAGTGAGTGTGTGTTTCCATTATTACTGTTCAATGCAGCAGGAACATTTTCATTTAGATAAGGCAAAGTATCTTTCTTTTCTCCCGAAGGCAGCATTCTGTCTGGCACATGTGGTTCTTTTGCATCAGCCAACTGAGAGATCAGGAGGCCAGGAATCTACATTTACGGTCCATAATAGGATTGCCTGCTGAGTCTGTCAGCTTGCCCTTCGCTTCCCTTAGCCCCTGGGCACTGACCTGGGGGTCACAGCTCTATTCGTCGCTCTCTGGGCGGCCAGGCAGTGGCGGTTACAGACGGGGAGCACAGACATCTCTGGCTGCAGCACATTTACAGGCTGGTATTGCGTGTTAAAAGCAGGGAGCCATTAACAGACCTTGAAGCAAATTGTGCCTTGGCATTAATCCGGTCGTTGAATGTTCCTTTGCATTTATATTTATCCCTGATTCTAAAGAATAAATACAATCTAATTCATATTCTTCATTCACATAAAGTGGATAATATGAGACAGTAAAAAAAAAGAAAAGTTAGAACAATAAAAAAATGCTCCAGTTTAAGGCTCAGTACTAGGCAGAATTTTCATCCTGGCCAACCTGGCCGAGTCCAATAGGCTCAAGTGTTAAGCTCCTTGCATATGTGTAATCACGGGGCTGACCCTCAACGTACAAGATAAATGACCGTTATTGGCGGCTATCATTTGGAGAAGTTTGTCGAGCTTTATTGATCACCTGGGTTGGATCATCAACAACTCTTGATAAAACAGCCATACACCAAACAATAGCCAGCCAAAACGTCCGTTTGTGTCCCACTCATTAGCATCCGCCCCATGATCGCACATGTGTACAGAGCTTTGTTCAGAAGAATTCCAGGCTCCAACCTGTACACACCATCCCTCATTACCCCACCCCTAGGCTCCTTTGACACAAATAACCCATGTCCCTGCAACAGGATTCGATACAACTTTGTACTGGAGAGTATCACAATATTGAGGTTGGTATCTTGCAACCGCATCAGTATTTAATGTCTTTCAGGGTTATTCAGTAAAAGTTCTTATCGTTAAAAATGGTGCTAATTTTGCCCCGACCAGTCATATATTACCTTTTAAATGTTAAATAAGATCTGATTGGTTGGGGCAAAATTAGCACCATTTTAAACGATAAGAACTTTTATTGAATCTTCATTTGTGTTTATGGTTTCCTGGTTTCTGTCCTGTAGCCCTCCTTCCTACCTAATGAGTAACAATTGGTTTTCTGACTTCTCAGGATTGATTGCAAAGAGGTCATGGGCAGGTCACCCAGTAGTTACCTGACAGCTCTAGCAGTAGGAAGAAGATGAGCACCATCAAGGTTAAAGGGCATGTCTAACCTTAAAATAACATTTTCTCTTTATGTTCAGCTACCCCCCAAACCCCGTTTTCACATTATTGAAAAGTTCCAAAGATGACCCTGAAGACTCGGCCCCTTGCTGCCTGGGTAACGCCCCCTGCAGCTGTTGCGAGTTTGTTTTGAGCCAGAACAGCAACTGTAAGGGGCTTCCTAGTCACAATTGTCAGGTAATTGGACGTGACATCACCATCGTGCCTTTGAGCCACAGCAGTGACCAGAGTAGCGTGGCAGAGCGGCAAGGAACTGGATCAGGTAAGTCCCTTCAGGGACATCTTTGGAACTTTTGAATAATGTGAAAATGGGGTGGGGGGGTAGCTGGACATAAATATAAAATGTTATTTTAAAGGAATGACTATGAACTATTCCTTTAATGTATTGATTGAAGCCAAGGAGGTTAAGGAGCTATGTCTTACCTCCAGGTCTTTAATCAATTCAACAGGAGAAAAGGACGAAAAAAGAAACTTACCTTACACGCGATCCTCCGCTGCAACAGTGGAAATTCCCGACTACTTCCTGTTCAGAGTAATTATAGCGTGCATTATCTGGCATGCGTGCTATAGTTACTGTCACGGCTGCAGCGGAGGATCTCGTGTAAGGTAAGTTCTCTCTTCGTCCATCGCTCCTGGTGAATTGATTGAAGAAGTCACACTAACTGTAGGGATGGTAAGACATAGCTCCTTAACCCCCCGGTGTTCAATCAGTATATTAAAGGAATAGTTCACTTTTTGAGTCAACTATTCCTTTAAGGATGGGCATGCCCTTTAAGTGTGATAATGTCACGCTAAACTATTTACAAAGGGTTAGTGTGACTTTAACAAAGGATTTGTGTCGGTTGTGTATGTTTTGGTAAAAATTTGTCCACACAATTGACACAATTATTGCACACAAAAATGAACAGCTGACGATTGTGTGTGGCCGTTTGGTTGTGTGCAATTTCTAGCCGTGTGCACTATGTTTAAGACTGAAACAGAGTTTATCCTGAGCCCCAAATGTGATATTAAATTACAAAGGGAGATTTATTGTGACTCTTAAATAGTTTCCCCGGATGGTTTGTCATTAAAGAGACCAATTGCCATGTGTGTACTCGGCCATACACTATGGGTCCCACAATCTATCTAATGTCTTTCTAGTGCATTTTCAGGCTGGCGGTCTCTTACCTTCCAGTGTTCCCATCTGGCTCATTCATTTCACAATTACAAATCGTTCTCAAAAAATAATAGGTCAGGCGGTTCTTCAGATATTGTGCGAACGTTGGAAGGACATTGCAGGAATGGCGGAAGGTAGGTATGTAGTGTATGGCACCTTCAGTGAGCCTGCTCTATATACTACATATTGGTTACACCATTGGTTAACCATTGATGTTGTTCAAAGTTTGTTTTTTTTTATCAGTTTCTCACACTGAGAATTCAGATTCAGGATAGAACTGTGATTCATAGTGAGGTTTCCCTTGAAATGGTTCAGACAGTAATAGGGGACCATACAGTGTCAGATCTAGCTAGTTACTATGTGATTATGGGATAACTGGCTTTTTATCACCTCAAAGCTGCTTTCATCTCCTATTACAGCCAGATAATCACTATGTAATGATACTAAACACAAACTTGGAATGACCGTTTGGTGCTGTATTAGGAGGTCACAGACACATATAACATCTTACCTGCAGGTTAGTGATAATATGGAGGATAATGATGTTTAATACAATTTGCAATAATCATACTGTGTTACAATCCCAGGAACCCATATGGTATAATGAATGAGGTGTGGTGTGCGGGGGCAGGAATTCTAATGTGCTGGAATCTGAGCTTTGTAACTGAATGTATGGAGGGTGTGGAATAGTAGATACAGTATAAAGTATAGCCTTTGCCTACCACAATCACATTGACATTGACAATCAGCTTAGATTTAAAAATGACACCAGCTCAGGTGAATTCCTATCTAACATAAACATAAATAACCTTATATTTAGACTATTTTAAAAAGTTGACCTAAAAAAACATTCCATCTGCCAATGTTTTTGTCAGTTCTACTACATTGATATCTTTATGCTGTTTAGGTAGGGAAAGCATTTGATCCTATGCTACTGAATTTAATGCTGTCCATACACTATATAGACACTGTATAGATTAAACGTACTTTGTTTATTCCATCTAATGCAATATTAGTGCATTTTCAGGCCAATAGTTCTTACCTTCAGATGTTCCCGCCTTGTTCCCTTTTATGTTACCTAATTGTCACACTCACTTACCAAGTTCTTACCTCAATGACCTCTGTGTATATAGTTAACACTCTTCCCTTTTATCTTGGCAGTAGGAATCTCCTGGTATTCTGGTGGCCAGTTTGAAAAACACATTTGGGTGGCAGGTTGGATATTCCTGGTGTAGGGTGTTAAACTGGGGTTTCCTTTCTAGCATCTTTCCCATAACAGTTCATATTTAATATCTGAAAATGGTCAAGTCCACCCTTTAAACAAAAAACTGATGACCAGTTATCTGCCCACAACCCTAACTGGGATTTTTACCTCCCCCCCCTGCTCAATAAGCTCTTTGTAAGCTTGATCATGTCAACACAACTAAATAGAGGGCTGGGGCTCTCCAAGTGTCCCTTTAAGCACGCACACACTTTTTATGAAGCCAATTTATAAAGCATAAATATAACACATCCTGTAATACCCCTTCTCCTGATTAATCTAAGGAGCATGGGACAAGTCTAACTGGGTGTCCCCTGTAGTTGAGCTATACAAATTCACCATAAAAAGTCTCAATCCACAGCTGTTAGACAGGTTTCACATTGCCTGGGTTCCAGTAATGTTGCCATTAGTTAGTAAATAGTTAATAAACAGTAACCAATTGTATACAGTAAATTGTTCCTCTTCTTAAAAATGGCATACAGAGCTAAGCATTAGCATGTACATTCAACCGGGACTTAAGGTGGCCATTCACTTGCGATTTCCATCGCAATGTGCCGACAGATCACATTGGTATCTGTTGGCACATTGAGAAGGGAACCTGCACACATGGAACTGACCGATCCCCATACGTGGTATGGGGATCGGTCGGTCGTGCGGCCATACACGTTACGATCATATCGGCTCCCTTTAATAAAGTAAAGGGAGCCGATAATGGCCGACAGAAATTTTACATCTTTCCCGACCAACCATAGCGGCGACTACAGTCGTTTGTCGGCACTACGATCGGTCGGGAAAAGTCCATACACTTGAATGATAATGGGTAAATCCCTTTGTGGACCGACGGGATTTAGCCATTATCGTTCATATGTATGGCCACCTTTACTACGCATCCATTAGAAAGCACAGATTAACACATCACTTTCATTCACAAATTTATCACTTTGCCATTACACTCCTGTGCTTTCCGTGCAGTATGTGCCATTGTTCGTGCTTCAACCAGTAGAAGAAACAAAGACCTCCTTGTGCTCACTTTCGCTTTAATAACGCACTTTCACCATTGGTTCCAGTTCACCTCTGTCACAGTCCAGCTCTACCAATGAGTGTGCGCAAGCTTCTTTAGGGTCTCACCATGCTTGAGCATATGCAAAGGAGGCAGCAGGTGAAAAAGCAGTCAATCATTGGTTATTATGTCAGTTGTCATAGCCTTGATTGACTGCGTGGAGGGGGGGCCAACTTACTTAAACAATAATAATAATGCAAGAATGGAAGCAAAAATGATCTTTAAATATCTGGCTAGTAATGCCCTTCAAGGCTGGGTACACACAGGCAAATCTTTCGTCCCGACTGACCTTCATCGCTAGCGAGTGGTCGGCTGGGACAAATCACTGTGGGACATGTCCGATCATTCAGCGAAACCGGGCTAACTGGCGACTGCTATCGGTCACCGGTAACAACAAAAATTTTGCACGGAAAACTGTAAAGTCTCCAGGGCAGATCTTGGTCAAGCCTCTTGAACTTGGTTTTTCCAGATTTGAATCTCTCTCTCATTAGACTCCATTCCCCTTCTTCAGATACATTCTGCAGCTAACTGGCTCTTTAACGGATCTGGATTTTTGCGCCTAAAGTAGAAGCAAAAGTATTCCTCTACATAGATGTTTTCTTTTATTTCCTGCCCTGCTCATTTAAAAATGTCAAAGAGAGGAAATCAGTGAGCAATTCTCCCAAAGTGACTGTAGGTCAGTTTTCGGTGAGATGCCAGGAAACGTGACTGTGGTATAAATTGCACAGAACGAAATGCTACACAAAACCAGACTGCAAAGTATTGCAGCAGAATAGATCATAAATCATTGATCTGCTTTAGCTCCATGGTAGATATTGAAATGAAAAGTGATGACACTGTTAGAGTTCTCGATTACTTGTCTGCACCGTGAGCTCTGCTGCAGCACAAGCAATAGGAGTGATGTCTGTGGGGGCTGATTACTGGTGCTCGGGCACGTTGCACGTATTCTATGCACAGTATTGACTGGTGCTTGAGGGGTAGTGGTAAGAGACAAACAGCTCAATGTTATAAAAGGAACACATTCCATTTGGGCTTCATGTTTAATAGAATATCAGTAGGAATAGTCTAGGGGGCTGATGTAATAAGAGGTGCAAAAATCAAATGTTTTTAATGGCTTACTGCGGTTAGATAACATCTGATTTGGTTGCACCTTATACAGCATCATCAGCCCTTATGTATGTCAGCATATATACAATATTACTCAGCCACGGAATCTGGAGGCAATGTATGGATGGATATAAGGCAGAACACAGTTTCATATAGAGACAAGTTCTGTTTTCTAAACAAACCTGGCTTCGATTTGGAAATGTCTGTTTCCAAAATCCAAAGATCTGGTGAAATTGTGAAAATCTAAACCTATTACAAATCAGGGAACTGCTGGCAGAACGCAACTCACCGTATTTCATATAGATATAGACAATAAACCTAGATAAATCTAATGAAAATGTGTAAGGGACAGACCATAACTTTCATAACTGACCAAGCAAATTCAGAGTGACGCACACTGGAGGGAATATCAGAGCCATCTTCACCCATATACCACTTTAATAAGGGGGCCAGTGACTTTCCTCAGAAATTCAGCCATAAAGAAGATCAGATAAACATGTGCACAATGTACAATACTGGGAATTAATTTAGGAAACTCTTATATCTTTGTTGCTTTCAGGGCTATTCCACGCTAGTGCGTTTCTCATGCGCTTACGATTGCACAGGGGCGTAACTATCAGGGGAGCAGACCCAACTGCAGGGGGGTCCGGAAACCAGAGGGTCCCCATCTTCTTATCTTTTCTATGACAGATATAGCCTCCTCCCAGAAAATCACTGTAGATGAAGCACAGATAAGGGCCCCATCATTGTTTTGCTAAGGGGCCCAGTGATTCCTAGTTCTACCACTGCGATCTGTTAATATGCCAGAAAAGCATGTCAGGCCAGGATAACAATGTGGGTGGCCCCACTTTGTACCCTGTGGTCCATTTTCAGAGAGCTGCGATCAACATTTTTTTGTGAATCATATGCGCTCCGATAACAGAATATTCCCAGAATGGCAGTGAAAACTCCTAGTAATGTGCATGAAACGTGCAACACCGTGATAGCACATTTCATGCACGTTACCACACGTTGTAGTGTGGCTGCAGCCTCAATGTTCCATGGAAATTCCTTTTTTCCCCAGACCGATTAAGCTTTTAATAATTATTGTAAATTCCCATTAAAATGAATAGGGAAAAGGAACATGCAAACATGTAATGTTCACCCCTAAAAACTATGTAGGGAAATCACCTCCCAGATCTACGATATCTTCCTCTTCTCTCTGCCTCGATAAGTGTCTGCCTCCTCTTTAAGCTATTTACAAGCACGAAAAACAGCATAATTGTTTCAGACCTTCAGGGCAGTGCGAGTGTTATGGTTTCATAGGGGGTGCTCTGTCTTTACAAGAAATTTCCATTTGGGGGTGGAAAGATCACAGAGTTCTTCATATTTTGTCAGCCATTATAAAAATCAGGGAGAGGAAATTCATTTTTGATAAATGACTGATAACACATTCGATGAAGCAGGTTTTTTCTGCTCTCCTAAATTTCCTTTTGACTCTCAAATATAAATCTACAAAGCCACCAGCAATTGAATAGATCAAGCAATTTCCTATAGGCCCTATTAATCTCCTATACCAACTCCTGCACCTACTCTAAAGGTTCGTACACACGTGCGATCGCGGGTCCTGTCCCAGTCCCTAATGTTCGTTTCGGCCGATAATCGGCCTGTTTATGGGCACTTTATCGACCGAAACGGGCGGTCGTTCGGAGATCCGCTCAGTCGGTTGGGCAATGATCCCTACACACTGGCCGATTATCGAAAAGGACGTTATCGAAACAAACATTTGTACACATTGTGCGTCGCGGGTCAGGACCCGCGATCGCACGTGTGTACGAACCTTAAAACCTTACAGCACAGTATCCATAGGGGCATGCTTGATGCTCTGGGTGACACAGTGCCACCTAGAGGGACAATACAATTTAGCTGGAGACTGATGGGAATCCCAGGTTTTGGGATTTTGAGGATCTTTAGCTGAATATATTACAGATAAGCATATCCTGGCAGTGCCACCATGGCCAATGAGTGATCCCTATTGCAGATCACCTAATGGCAGAGATGCACTTGGTGATGAAGTGTAACCATGTTTTAGATTGTAAGCTCTGTGGGGCAGGGACCTCTTTCCTCATGTTGCACGTTTCAAGCATATTTCATGATGCACATACTTATTTAATTTATTTATTGTCCCCTTGTACTGCTTTTTGTATTGTACAGCGCTGTGTGGCGATATATAAATGAATATATATACACATTGTATGGATGATATAAAGGTTACTCTATGTTCTGTGGGGTGCTGGGTAGGAGAAGAATCCTTAAATTCTCAGTGCCTTAAAGGGACACTAAACTGAAAAAAATGCCTTGGTTTTATCCTTTTCTATATTTTTAGTGCTGCCAGGAACTTGACCCCTTTTTGCTCTCAGTGCTCCCTGTCCCTAGATCTCCTCATGTCCTGTTCAGCTCACTCCTAGTTAGTATGCATGTCTCCTCTCTCTGTATCCACCCCCTCCCAAAACTGAGGCACAGATGGAGCGTGGAGCATGTGCAGTGGAGATGATCTGTGCCCCACTACAGCCAATAGCATTCACCCAGTGATTTTGTGTTATAGTGAAGTGAAACTGCTTTGCAATGGGAGGGTCACTGCTTGAATAGATTTTTTTGCAGGATTGGGTTTATCTGCACAGAAAGAGCACAGAGTAACAGATAATGCTTATTCCCTTTCCATCTTGCTGAATCAATTAGCCATGCAGTGACAGAGAAATAAGCTTTACTTTTATAGAATGGATAGTTTTACATGTAGTGCGCCAGGGGGAGGGGCTGGGTGATTGACAGTCCCGCCCCGCCCCCTTTAAAAAGTAAAAGTTCCAGAGCTAAAAAAACAAGGGATAGGAATGTCAGAGAAGAAGAAAAAATCAGATTTAAAATTGGCGGTAATTAATCGTCATTCAATGATATAACAGAGTGACTATTATAAGATTAACTATTTCATCACTGGCTTGCCACAAAAGCAATACAAATGCAAACTTGTATATTTTAGGATAGAAAATACCACTTTCTGTGTAATAAAAAAATAAACTAAAAGGTTAAGAGAAAACACATTGGAACTTAATGATTTACTACCTAACATTTAAAGGGCATGCCCACCCCTCAATTAAAACCCATACTTATCCCTATATAGTTTTATAATCACTGAATATTAGGATACTTAGCTTTATCCACCACTTTGCTCTCTCTGGGCCTCGCCTACTCTAATGGTGGCCATAGACGCTACAATCCGATTGTACAATCCGCACGTCGTACGATTGGATTGCTGGTCAGCCAAAACATTTTCAGCTGGTCCGATGTGAAAATGATTGGAAGATCATTGAAAGATCTTTCAACGATCTTCCATACACAATCCAGCGGTCTTACGATATTGGGATATCCCAACATTGTACAACTGGGATCTAAGCGTCTATGGCCACCATAAGCCACTTTACTAACCTACCCAAGATCCTGCATTGTAGGTTTGCGGTAACAAGCGTTAAGTTTCGTGCTACATAGCCCTATTAGTAGCAGTTTTATTGCACCGCGCTATTTCAGGAAAGTTTTGGAAACCACGCAGGCCCCATAAATCAGTGTGAAACCCACGTAAACGGATAATACTAGTTTTAAGTTTTACATTGATTTGGCCTTTATTACATTTATCCCCAAAGTGTTTACCCAACCACGCTAGCATACACAGCAGGGATCCAGTGCTGTCGCGAGCGCTCAGCCGAAAAATAACGTCCCATTAACAATAATGTAAATCCCCAGTTACCAAGTACACAGAACTGTCGCCGCTCCAGGAACCACCAGGAATTAGGAAAAAAGGGTTTCCTGGCATTTAGTGGAACGACTGCACTTTTTCTGGTTTCGCTCTATAAAAACAAATGCACCTTAGCAGAGAGCTGGGTGGAGCGTTTTTACATTATGTTCCTTTAATTAGCTTAAAAACAACAGAATAAAAAAAACATTGTGTGTGTGTAGCCAGGTTTCCTGGGCTTGCTTACAGAAGGAATAACAATATCCAAATATAATTAAACACAAATTTATTAATTAAGACAAAGAACATTTGGATCTTTTCACTCAAAGGTATGCTGAGAAGATGTCATTCAGGGCTGCCAAGATAAATGAGGAAATCGAAATGTGTAAACAACCTCATGTAATGTAAGAATTAGTCCTCTAATCTTTTTTCTCCAGTATAAGTAGTATACACGTTTGGAAATATATACATGCATTTTATACAAAACAAAACAACAGCACACTTCTGGGTCTTCCTAAAGTGTAATATGTGCTGGGGAAGTTTAAAGGGGAACTGTGGTCTGCAAGGCCAGTTTCCTACCTTTAAAACAAGCCATCAACAACCTCTCTACGTGCTCCACAGCCCAAGATATAAAGAAATGACTGACCAGAAAGTTAATGGGTGGGAGGCTGACGTGACATTCCTAAGGCTTCTCCTGCACAGTGCCGCCGGCGAGCACAATCTCAGACTCCCTCAGTGTGTGAGGGAGACAGGAAGTCCCTCCTCCTCTCTGCTGTGTGAAGTCCTAACAGAGTAGGTAAGGGAATCTACTCTCTCCCACTATGTGAAATCACTCTGCCTGAAAAGGCTATTTCCACAGAGTTTTCTGTAGGGGGGGTATGAGTGGCCCACGGCACACACAAGTGGGCGGGGCTTAGGCACCCGTGAGTTGGCAGGGCTTAGGCACCCGTGAGTGGGCAGGGGTTAGGAACCCATGGGTGGGTGGGGCCACATGGGGCTGTAAGAGAATGGGCCATGGGGGGCCTGCAACTGGAGGGACCATGGGGTCCATGAGTGGGAGGGACCAGGAGGCTGCAAAGGGGAGGAGGAGAAACAGGGCAGATTGAGTGACATGGTTTCAGAGCAGGAAACAGGAAGTGCAGGGGACCTGGTGATGCTGCTGCCATATCACACACAAAAATGTAAATATCTTCAAAACTATGCAAAATAAACAATGAAAATAAATTGCAAAAATTCTCAGGAGAGCAATTCCTATCAATTTACCTAAAGTCATTTTTGGACCACAGTTCCCCTTTAAGTATCTGTCAGTAAATGTATCCATGTAATTGTAAAGCGATACAGAAGATGTTGGCACTATATAAATCCACAATAATAATAAGAATTCTGTTCTAAGACTTTTCCCAAATGTCGCCTGCACGTATTGCACCCTAATAAAAGTTTAAAGGTTTAGGAAGACCCAGAAGTGCGCTGTAGTTGTGTAGAATTGGATGAGAGGATCATTCATACTTCTACATGACTGTGCCTGCCAGGAAACAGATTTATTTATATATATATATATATATATACAGTGGTGTGAAAAACTATTTGCCCCCTTCCTGATTTCTTATTCTTTTGCATGTTTGTCACACTTAAATGTTTCTGCTCATCAAAAACCATTCACTATTAGTCAAAGATAACATAATTGAACACAAAATGCAGTTTTAAATGATGGTTTTTATTATTTAGTGAGAAAAAAAACTCCAAACCTACATGGCCCTGTGTGAAAAAGAAATTGCCCCCTGAACCTAATAACTGGTTGGGCCACCCTTAGCAGCAATAACTGCAATCAAGCGTTTGCGATAACTTGCAACGAGTCTTTTACAGCGCTCTGGAGGAATTTTGGCCCACTCATCTTTGCAGAATTGTTGTAATTCACCTTTATTTGAGGGTTTTCTAGCATGAACCGCCTTTTTAAGGTGATGCCACAACATCTCAATAGGATTCAGGTCAGGACTTTGACTAGGCCACTCCAAATTCTTCATTTTGTTTTTCTTCAGCCATTCAGAGGTGGATTTGTTGGTGTATTTTGGGTCATTGTCCTGCTGCAGCACCCAAGATCGCTTCAGCTTGAGTTGACGAACAGATGGCCGGACATTCTCCTTCAGGATTTTTTGGTAGACAGTAGAATTCATGGTTCCATCTATCACAGCAAGCCTTCCAGGTCCTGAAGCAGCAAAACAACCCCAGACCATCACACTTCCACCACCATATTTTACTGTTGGTATGATGTTCTTTTGCTGAAATGCTCTGTTACTTCTATGCCAGATGTAACGGGACACACACCTTCCAAAAAGTTCAACTTTTGTCTCGTCGGTCCACAAGGTATTTTCCCAAAAGTCTTGGCAATCATTGAGATGTTTTTTACCAAATTGAGACGAGCCTTAATGTTCTTTTTGCTTAAAAGTGGTTTGTGCCTTGGATATCTGCCATGCAGGCCGTTTTTGCCCAGTCTCTTTCTTATGGTGGAGTCGTGAACACTGACCTTAATTGAGGCAATTGAGGCCTGCAGTTCTTTAGATGTTGTCCTGGGGTCTTTTGTGGCCTCTCGGATGAGTTTTCTCTGTGCTCTTGGGGTAATTTTGGTCGGCCAGCCACTCCTGGGAAGGTTCATCACTGTTCCATGTTTTTGCCATTTGTGGATAATGGCTCTCACTGTGGTTAGCTGGAGTCCCAAAGCTTTAGAAATGGCTTTGTAACCTTTACCAGACTGATAGATCTCAATTAAGTTATTTTTTAGCTTATTTTATAAGGGGGGCAATCACTTTTTCACACAGGGCCATGTAGATTTGGAGTTTTTTTTCTCACTAAATAATAAAAACCATCATTTAAAACTGCATTTTGTCTTCAATTATGTTATCTTTGACTAATATTTAACGTTTTTTGATGAGCAGAAACATTTAAGTGTGACAAACATGCAAAAGAATAAGAAATCAGGAAGGGGGCAAATAGTTTTTCACACCACTGTATATATATAGTGAGCTGTCAAAGTAGCCACTCGTGCACACAGCTGACAGATCTCCTGCTTGTCCTCAGTCCTTCTACCCCTCCTTCTCTAACATATGCACACACTGGTGGGAGGGAGAGCTGTCAGCTTTGAATGTGAGCAGCTACTTTCTCAGGAGTTGGTGCACAGGAGAATTTGTATGTGTGTTTCTCCTTGTAATTATGTTCCTTACCAATATATACAATAAACCAATCGGTAATCTGCTGTTTTTTGTAAGAAATGCAGTATCGCCAATATTTTGGCGTCACCGACCACATGCTCTTAGTTAAAAGACAATTATACTCACCTTTTCCCTGTTCCATAGCTGCATATTACCCAGGGTGAGTACCTAAATCACCAAGTCTTCACCCTTGGAACTTTACCTAACAGCAGTAATAATTACTTAAAGGAATAGTTCACTGCAATAATGAACTATTCCTTTTCTACATTGATTGAAGCCTGGGAAGTTAAGGAGCTATGCCTTACCTCCCGTTCTTCAATCAATATTTGGATAGCCAGGAATGAAGATCTGAAAATCTTACCTTTCGTGCAATCCAGCAGGGCCGCTCTGACAGTTCCCGACTGCTTCCTGCTTCTGTTACGCTATAACGCGCATGCCCGATAATGCACGCTATAGTAGAACAGAGGCAGGAAGCGGTCGGGAGTTTCAGAGCGACCCCGCTGGATTGTGCGAAAGGTAAAATTTTCAGATCTTCGTTCCTGGCTATCCAAACATTGATTGAAGAACGGGAGGTAAGGCATAGCTCCTTAACCTCCCAGGCTTTAATCAGTGTTGAAAAGGAATAGTTCATTATTGCAGTGAACTATTGCTTTAAAGCTTCCCTCAGCGCTCTGGTCCATTCCATCCCTCTGTAGACATAAACTGGACGGCACTTGTTTCCTTAAAACTTTTACTTTATTATTGGCATTGTTAAAAACAAGGCTCTTTTCAGACCAACCAGCTCATTATGGCAGATATGCTAACAGGCAGGTATGACGTTAGCATATCTGCCATGATGAGCATGTTGGGCCTAAAAGAGCCTTGTTTTTAATGATGCCAATAATAAAGTAAAAGTTTTAAGGAAGCAAGTACCGTCCAGTCTATGTCTACTGTTGTGGAGGTGTTACTGTGAAGCCCTCGGACGTGCACGGCGAGACGATCAAACACCGGAGGAGACAGTGAGTGCTGCCGTGACCTTTTGTTTGTTTGGCCATTCCACCCCTCTGCCAGTCTGCAATGTAGCCAATGGGAAGACAGGCTCCTTTGAAGAGCGTGTCTTCCCATTGGCTACATTATGGACTGCGGAAGAGAAGTGGAACACTAAGGAAAACCTAATGTACGTAAGTACAGCGGTTAGGTAAAGTACCCAGGGGTGAGGTTTTTGATTTGATTTTGCAGTTTTGATTCTCACCCTGGGTACTATTCAGCTATGGATGAAGAGGAATGAGGGGGAGATAAATATAATTGTCCTTTAAATTTACTGTCAAAATTCTGATGAAAAAAGACAGTTGCTTTGGAAATATTGTACCGGGCATCAATCAAGCAGAAATATTGTCACATGTGTATATATGTGCTTGTAAAAATGTTGCAGTTTAACAACCATAATTGGATGCGGTACATAATCCACACTAAAAACTGATATAGCTGCACTAAGCCAAACTTCCACTAAATAAAAGTAAAGTTAATTTAGTGCATGGTATACCTCCACCAAGGGTGACGTAAGACCTAAATGCATAAGCCCCAAGCCCTTTGCTTGTGCGATTCCCATGTATACTACATTCACATCATTTAGAATGGAGAGATCACCAGTTAGATCGTGGGGTTCAACGTTTCTGAAGTCGACTTGTCCGGTACAAATGTATGGGACGTCTTCCTGATTTTAAAATAACAATGGAAAGTCGGATATACTGGGAGGCAGTGCACGCTAAATGATTCAATATTGGTTAAAGCGACTTTAGCTCCTTCATTACGCTGGCTGTCCGGGTATTGCAAAAGACACCTGCATGCCCAACGCAACAAATTCAATGTACATTTTGCGCATTTGTTTCTGTGCGACTATTTAACCCAAGCTAAATGCGTCACGCTTAGATTTACCCATGTGCACAAAGCACACACAGCAATGAATTAGGAAAAGGAGATTTACCTTGAGCGATAGCGGCTCTGTATTAAAGGAACAAAAATACATTGTATAATACCAACAAGCAGGACAGACAATACAAAAACAAAAAGAGAATCAAAATACCCCACTGATCATAGAAATAAATAGAAGGAAGGAGGCGTACATATAATGTCAAATTAATAAGAAAAAATCTATATTTTTGAGCTGACTACAGAAATTCCATTGCTACATTTTCACTGTTGATGGACAAAGGATGATCAGAGATGTTGGTAGTAAAGGGCGATGAGGCTTTTTTTCTTTACTATGTACCACATTATGGGTTACGCCAAAATATCTGCCTGTGTGTACCCAGCCTTAAGGTGCCCATACAATGTATTTTACCTTTTGACTTTCCCGTTTTGCATGACGCCTGCTGAACCGCCTGACCAGTTATTTTTTACAATTGTAAAGTGAATGGGCCAGACGGGAACATGGCAAGAATGTTCGCTAAGTAGAAAGTGCACTATTTAGACATTAGATTAGAGAAACCAACATCTAATGTCTAACCAGTGAATGGCTGGCATTTGTGTTTATTCAGCTCAGTGACGGTCCTTCCCCCTCCTCCTGCTAACTTTGTGTGTACTGACCTTCTAATCTAATGTGGTGCACTGTGAATGTGCTACTCTGCCTCTAAAAAGATTTACGTTCAGCCCCTTCCGGCACTTGTGTTACGCTTGGATGATTCAGTGCAACAGGAGGATGCAGAATGAATAACAGTCCAGATTTTATAGCATCATGTGACCGTTCTCTGCCAATCAGTTTTCTACAGGGGGAAAGTCTTCTAGTCATGTTAGTCAACATACAATCAAAAAATCAGTCATCATGAGGGGAGAACAGGGTTCTAAAGTAACATTGCACATGACTCATGTCAGCCAATCAGGGCCCCATGTCAAAATATGATATTAAAGGAATTGTACACTGAAAAAATTACTTTACCTCATTTCAGTCTATAAATGAATAACGTACATATACGCAGCACTTACTGATGTGTTTGTGTTGCTTCATAATTTCAATCCAGTACTTGGTTTGCTCAAGCTCAGTCCCTCAGTCCCCCAGCCCCCTCCCCAGCCCCCTAACAAACTATCTGACTCTCTGTGATGGCAAGCATGCTCAGTAATCCCTATGAGGCAGCATTGGGAGAGGGAATTTCCCACCATGCAGTTCACGTACCAACTGTCACCATTCCAGCGACAGCAAAACTATACATAACAGAAGAGTTTATGATACTAAGGCACTTGATTGACAGCTGTAATGTAAGATGTTTCAGACTGGATATCTAAAGAAATAGGGGACAGATCAACAAAAAAATGGTGAAGTGATAGTTGTGAACAATTATATTATACTTTCCAATTTAAAAAAACTACAGTAATTTCCCAGTGTACATATCCTTTAAGCCCCAGCCATCCAAAGCCTATTATTTTGAGGGCCCATATGGATAGTGGAAATAGACCAAAATGTTGTTTGTTTGTGTGATGTGAATAAACAGATTATTCTGAGGAACAGTGAGCGCTTCCATCATCTTATTGCTTGTGCTATAAATTTTATTAACACCCTTGTGCCAGAGCCAGGGTTGCCAGGCACCCCTATTTGGGATTGTCCCGACTGCAGAGACAAAATCCTGACTCCCTTCTATTGCAAAAATACGGTATTACCGCTGTGCAATAAGCGGGCCTTAGGACTGCAGTATTGTATGCCCGTGGTCGACAATGACCATAAAAGAACAGCCAACTGTAATGTACAGGTATGCATCAAATGCGTTGTTGCGCAGGTATAATCCCTCTGTATTGGGCCTTTCTGGGTTTATAAAAATCCATTTATAAATGGATGGTTTACTTTTACAACAGTAATTCTACATTCACCTTTTTCCTGATGCCACAAAATCTGGAAACGCCAGGAAAAGGCCACCAAAACAGGTGAAAGGTGAGCATCTAAACTAAAAATTTAGCCATTTTCAGTAGTTACTTTTGCAACAAAATAGAATTTTAAAGAGGTAATATGACAATAAATGGCTCCCAAGGCATAATTATTTGCATGTTTTAGAATGTCCCTTTAATTTAGTATCCTTCCAAAAAAATGAATTCATTTTTTGGAAGATGTTTCTGAGCTGATAGCAATCGATGAAACACAATGTAATGTACATATATTGCTGATTCAGGGCTGTGAAGAAAAATGAATCCATCTGAGTGTATATATAAGTGTGTGTATTATAGAAATCATTCTTCAATATTGTGACCCTGTGTTAGTATGGATAATGGATTCCCGAAAGTAATAAATATTGACTTTCTTGTGACCAAGTGTTAAAACTAAGTGCCAATCCACTCTCTCCCCAGAAGCAGACGATAAAAGAGAAAAGAACTGGGCAGGTTATTCATTCCGTATTGTATATACCTGTCCAAAAAATCTCCAAATGGTAGTAATGACCTCATAAATGTAATGTCAGTTTATGTCATAGCTCAGCAGGGCAATCTGTAGATGAGATAAAGCTAGTAAAAGTGATTAGATATAGAGGCAGCTGAAAGAGTCAACACCAAGTTGTGTTTGTTAAATTATAATTAATCAGTATCTAATTATGCAGGAACCTTTGATTTTATCTGGCCTTAGGTCTTGTACACGGTATCAGACACACATGAGGTTTTGCTAGTTGAGAGTTCCCGAAGCGGGGGATTAAGGCAGGAAAACACTGCAAATTGTTTAAGAATGTCAGGGGTGCTGTGAAAATGACAATGCCGGGTATTTTGCAATTTCAGGCTGCACAATGTAGGTGTGTTCATGTTAGTCTGATTTACTTTAGGTTCTGAGAGGTTTACAGAAAGTTTATACGCTCAAAGCTACAAGAATAATTTGTTTTCTCAGACAGCTTGGATTTCACTTATATATTTTCTGTCACTACAAAGGACAGACAGCAGCAAGAACACCACATTGGCGATATTCTGATGGGATTTACTGAATATCGCCAATGTCTAAGGATAGGTAGCGAAGCTGACAATCTACCGCCATTGGCATGGCCACTATCAGCTCGTCAGATCATTACTTGCTCCCTTTACTAAAATGTAGGTTAAAAAAAATGGTTCAATAATCATAATTGTAAAACAATTATTTGATTTTTTTGTACTTATGTTGGCCATAAACTGCAAACTTTCCTCCTGACTCCCCAATACAACTGCTCAGACCTATCATTTTCTGACCAACATTATAGTCGTTAGTATCCAACACTGACCATGATCAGACGAGAAGAATGTTTTCAGATAGAACTGCAGCTACACCCAACGTTACGATCAAATCTCAAATTGTCATAGCATCAGGTCAGTGTATAGCCTGTATAAAAGGACATGTCTAGCCTTAAAACTGGGGACAATTATTTGCCTGAACACCACCTGCTATTTTACCAGCTGATTACATCCATATGTAACCAGATATTTAACAATAACTTTCTGGTAAAGGTATTTGCCTCCTCCCTCTGCTCAATGAGCTTTTTATATCCTTGAGCATGTGCAGAGGATGCAGCAGGTGAAACAGCGGTCACTCATTGGTTGTGATCTCAGCAGTCACAGCCTAGATTGACTGCATTGGGGGAGGGGCCAGTTTACTCTGGCAGAATGGGGACAATAATTATCCTTAAATATCTGGTAAGTAATGCAGGTAATAATGTGCAGAATATATCAGTTAGGGATGGGGGCAAGTAACTGCCAATTGACCAGTTTTTTGTTTTAACATGCCCTTTAAGGCAGGCCATAAAAAGGTCAATTTCTTGTGACCTATTTAGTCAAATCAGCCTAATTGACCTTTCTGCACCTACTGTTAAATAGAAAGGCTGGCAACATCAGTTTACCAGAAGGCGATCGGACCTGTTTTCTTACTAAGATTGTTGGCACAAAAGTGTTGTAGTTACTTCCTGATCAAATTTCAATTGGGAAGGACGGATTGGCTGCAACATCATTCAGCCACCTGACTGTATATGGACAGCCTAAGCAATTCTTAAGACAAGGAGGGAGACAAGCAATATTCCTGGTCAAAGTCTAGTCTTTGTCCTTCACTGTCCCTGTGAGCAGGCATAGGAATGTAAAGCTTTCTAGCCTGACCCTGGGGTGATTTCTCCAGAAGGCAATGTTTGTTTTCCTTGTTCTTCGCTAATCTGCACAGAAAATGAAGAGGTTGGGACCCTAAGTATAATAAACAATTCTATACAATCTTGCTGCCAGTTAGGGGCAATTGATGGGTGGCTATACATTGTCAGTGCTCTCAGGGACAGTGACGATGGAAGGACTAGAACTGTGCTGAAAAGGTTAACTATAGTTAGCAACCCACATGTTTCAGATTGGTTTAATTGTGATTCTCAGTGCATAACAAATTTATCAAAGCAAACTGGAGGTCAACACTATCTTATTACTACCAATTTATCATCAATGGGCAACTTTGTTAATCATTCCTTAAATTGTTTCCAGAATGCATACTGTGTTTAACCTCTGGATTGCTGTAATGGCCCCTGATTGCTGTTACTGGTTAACTTGCGATCTGCTGCACAGTAATGCAAAAACATCATTGGAGGGGATGTTTATATTGGGTTACCAGATCATCTGATGATTGGAGGACAATATCCCCTTATCTGCATTCACCACGGTAATGGCTCTGCATTGGGTCTTTTTTTTATGTCGCTAGGAAAATGCTGCATGCAAAATATCTGGAAACGCCAGTAAAACAAACTTACCTCTTATGCAGAAAAAATGTCCTTTTCCACCTTCCTCTGCCTCAAAAGGTTTCTGCCTCCTCTCCATGCTTTTTTACAAGCTTACGCATGCTCAGAACAGGAGAATAGCATTCAGTCATTAGCTGTGATATCATCTGTCACAAAGATTCATGACTGACAGCTGCTAATCAGAAAAAACAGGAAGCAAAAATAAGGGTAATATTCTTAAAGCAGCATTTTAGATCTTCTTCAGATCACATTTTTTTTCTTACATTTCTGAAGGTTCTAGCCATGCGAAGGTTAGTCTTACATCTCTCAACTTTCTACGAATTGCAGTTTTAGGTTCTGGAGCTGGTATACCTATATATAAATTTCAATTTGGGGTGGAAATGGTAACGGCTCCATCCGCCCCACTATATGGCTTGGATTGCTGTCCTTGCTGACAATGATTGACCGGGGTTCTCCTGCAGGGTGCATACTCCAGCTTGTAGTGAGCTGGAGCACAGCACTATGTGCAAGGTGGGGGCAGTAACCTTTCTACAGACGAGGCAGATCTTTGCAGTGATGATGGAGAGGGGAGAAGTAATGATTATATAAAGAGGTGGACATTTTTCATTTGGGGGTTTAGATTCCCTTTAACATATCGGCTGCACAATAACCACAAAATGCCCTGGAAATGTACAGGTTAACCAGAACACACAGCAGATTAGTGAGCTATCAAATGGGCAATATCCGTAGGTATCACATGATATAATAAGTGTATTTTAGTATTATATGAGAAGGGATACCAATAAAAATGTATAGAGCAAAACTGAACCGAGTCTGGTGTGCAGTCATAAAACCGCCATATGGAGACATTAAAATGTATTGCAACACTATCAGAATATAACAGAGAAAGTCACTGTGGAGACAGCTAGGTTCTGGCTCATTGTTGAATTTGAACGTTTAAAAAGAAGATATAAACTTATACCACCCAACATTCACCTTTAGGCTACTATCACACAGTTTTTTTGTGTCCATTCTCTGAGGTTCCAGATGGTTTCTGCTAGCATGTGGCGTTTTGCTATCTGAGAAACCAAGGGACTGTACGGCACAACTGCATGAGAGTAGGCTTAGGATGTGTACACACGGCACAGTATTCCCTTTAGACAGACTACTAATCGCTTGTGTGCCTGATGGGGCTTTAAGCGATACTGCTGATTATTTCTTTGCAACAGATTTTATGGCAATTTAAAATTACTTAATCTGGAAAAATTTCCATTGCACCTGATCCATTTTTTGTCTGATTTTGCTAGGGGGAAAACGGTTGGATAGGCACATGTGAGTATCGTTTGGTCGTCCGTTCATCCACCATGGAGAATCAATGTCGCCTGCGTGGAGGTGTGGAAACACTCGGGGGTCGTTGTTCTGTGTCAAAATCGTAAATGTGTGCGAACCTTTAGCCTCCCTCTGCAGGTCGTTAGACCCTGTACACACCAGTCAATGTTGACCCTATTTTCTTGGACTACTGATCAATAAACCAATCCATATTCTGCCAGTCAAAGTTAAACCTGCAGTGCCACTAATTTCCTCATGACCATTGAAGGCTGTTGGTTTAGCCGGCATGCCAGTAGGGGGAATGTAGCCGGCCCCATTTTTGTTGCAGTTAAGGACTATTGCATACAGAAACACATTGCTAATATGGCATTGCAGTGGGGCCTCAGCCTTATGTAAACAAATGCCAACAATTAATAATAAGCTGGTTACAATGCAGAAAAACATTCATGGTAATGTTCAATATTTGTTCCAATCTAACCAATTGTGTATTTAGCATTGTGCAGCAAATGGCTGTAATAGAAATCTAACTACTGATTGGTTCATAAGGCGATGGCACAAGAGTGTGTTGCACATTTATTAAGACCAGTGATTGGGTAAGAAAAAAACCTTATTTATGGCATTTTCCCTTGTAATGGGAAGTGATTAGAGACATGTCCTGTCATATTGTTGCCTTGATTTTCCACAGAAATAGACCAGACCTGGTCCCCTGGCTGCTGTCCCAGTCACATGGTTAGGAAGCAGAACTGCCAATGGGCTTGGGTGACATCAGCTCTCAATTCTGAGAGATCTTCATAAACCAGATTTCTTGAAAATATATTAATGTACAGCAGTGGTTCTCAATCCTTCTCAGAATGTGTCATACCTGGAAATGCATAATTCTGTTGTATGCAAATAAGGAACAAAGACTTCTGGGAATTTACCATCTTTCCACGGAAAACAATATCTTAAAAAAGACTTTTACAGCATTCCACAAGCTAAATGCAAAACCAGAGCGCCAACTACAGACCGACTTTATTGAGCCATCATTAGTGTAGTGCAGGCCTCTGGTTTTGCAGTATGAAGTGCCTATGGACAGACGTCACCAATAAATTAAATAGGATAGGGAGAGAATAAAGGTTTTGAAACTCCCTTTTCAGCAATATGCAAATAAGGAACAAAGACTTCTGGGTATTTACCATGTTTACATGGAAGCTTTTCTGTTGTGGCACACCTGTGTCCTAAATACTGCAATTAACCATTATTATTTTGTATAATAATCCCTCCCACCTTTGTTCAATATTAACTGGGAGCATTCTGGGGAAGGGGGCATGGTGGTATCAGTTGGGGGTATGTCTGGGTAGTCTGTTTGGACCATGTGTTGTGACTTATGATACACATAGGTCCACCATAGGACCTGATATTCCTGACCAACATGCTACAATAATAAACTGCTAATTCAGCACAACCAATCCTGTGTTCCAGTGACGTCCAAAGGATTGTCTGTTATTTAACTGGTACAGACCAACCAATTTTGCCTAAAAACCAGTTGGGTTGGAAATTATGGCTGATAATTCAGTGCCATTAACCATGGCAGTAGACAGGGGCCAAATCATTGACTCGTGTAAACCAGCCCATAGAGGTAGAAAATTGAATTTGAATGAGAATTTTTACCTCTAATTCTTCTACCCAATCAGAGCGGCAGAGTGTAGAAGAGCTATGAGTACTGTAGACCAGCAGCTGCCTTCCCATTCTCCCTGCTTCATCTCATGTGTGCACATGTGTGCGGTGCATGCCAATGAAGGGGGAGTTTGGGGGAACTAACTGGGCAGCTGTTGGGCTGCAGTACTCGCTCCTTTTACACTCTTCCACTCTACTTAGATAGGAGAATGAGAGTTAGAAATAATCATTCCCACCTCCCCAACAGTAACATTTTAAGGGTGAAATAACTAAATAGTTTTGTTTTATATACCCTTTAAAGGATTCACATGGGCTGAGTACATATAAGCAGGTGTGGCTGACCATCATTTCCGTACGATCGGAATGTCGGTAAATCATAGTCGATGGTGTGGTCTCCTATGATTGCAAGCCAAACATTCGGATACAGATAATGCCCCCCCCCCCCAAAAAAAATTCCCTTGACCGGAGCAAGATGCCGGCATGCGACCACTAGATGTGTGAGCACCGCCCGCATGACTCCAATATACATGGGGCCATATTTCTCAAATATCGTTATCGTTTTTTTACGATCGCTGTAAAATAACGATCGGTGTTCTACGATCCTGATCATTATTTTATGATATCGATCGTAATTCTACGATATCGCCATCGTAAATCTACAGTGCCGATATCGTAAAATAAAGGAATAAAGTGAAGGAACCGCGCGGTCGTCATAAAAAATATTTATTGTTATTCTACGATACCGATAGTTATTTTATGTTATTGCCACCGTAGATTTACGATGGCGATATGGTAGAATTACGATCGATATCGTAAAATAACGATCTGTATTGTAGAACACTGTTCGTTATTTTGCGGCGATCGTAAAAAAAACGATAACAATATTTGATAAATATGGTATCTTGAAGTTGCTTCAACTTCACTTCTGCTTCGTAAGTCAGAGTTAGGACCCCCCCCTACTGCTCAGTGCTCAGCATAATATATGGCTCCTAGTCAAGGAAGGAGGGGCTGGTGTGGCACAGTGGCAGTGCGAATATTACAGAGAGAGCAGGCTGAGCAGCTGCAGCAAGGTAGTGAATATTCTCAGCATCTGCTGCCTTTCCCTTTGCCTACTACTGTGACAGTGACACCGTGAAGGAATGAGTATTTTGTGTGACCAAAAAAAGTGCCTTTTCTGTGTGTAGGTTTTTGGGAGCCTTTGGGGTGGGGTGGGTAGCCTGGGCCTTGCTGGGTGATTGGTTGTTGCAAACTTTACAGTGGGGCTACTTTTGCCAGTGATTGACAATGATTTTGTCGCAGCCCACTGTTTGCCACTAGCAAAGAATCTCACCAGGTGTACCCAGCCTAACAAGGATTGTCTGTAACTCTGCCCCCTGACATCATTCTGCTACTCCTCCTCAGCCTTGTAAAGCGAGAGGCCAAGTACAAGTCACCAAGTATTGACATGACAGGTCTGGTAAAGTGACCATGAAATGAACTAAAAATGGCAAGTTTCTTTTTTTGTTTTGGGCTATACACTTTTCCATAAAGGGGGCAAGACAGTGGTTTATTTATCAGTAGACTCTCAGGGAGGAATTTCCTGTGAAAATTGACCCATGTGTACCAGGCCTTAGTACCAGGAAAAAACAGGTCAATCCTGCCATGAAATGACGAAGAGACAGCTATGAGACTGGGTAGATTCATTTAGTAGTGGGGGGACAAAGAATGAAAAGACTGGAAATACACCAGGTAATCCTATTGGCACGCGATAGGAGGATTGACGTGCTGCTGGGGATAGTTGTTATAGAGATACATTGGGGCTCCACATTACTTATTTTTGCTACAGGGAACTGGTTATGTCCATTTATTGGTGTCTGTTTATTTATATGGAGACAGGGTGACAGACTGAAAGCTCTGACAGCAGATATCAGTCCAATAACATTCTGCTAAGCCATATGTGGGGAAGTACTAAGGGTTCAAACTATTCCTCAATGATATTTCCAATATCACTCGTAAATATCTAGTCTCCCCTATAGGAATATTACAAAACAACGTGAGAAGGTCATAGTCATAGAATCCACTGAAAGGTGAGAAATTACTCAATATATAGGTCCAGTGACCTGTTCACCGGCTTAGCACTGGTACATCTGGCTTGCGGATGCAGTGGACAGAAATAGCAGCTTCGTACATGGCCCTGGTTGTGTTGTAAAGCACGTGCTGCATGTATTACTGGGGAGAGGTGATTACATTGCTACAGAGAGATTGTGTGTGTGCAGGAGACAGAGAGGCTGGGAAATGTGATTAAAAGAAGGAGATTGAGAGATGGGGGGGGGGGCACAGAAATGGAAGCAAAAGGAAAAAAACAGATGGATGCTCTACCAACACAGCAAGCGATATACGACTGCCTTCTCAGGGCAGGATAGTAGTAACACAGAGGGAAGAAAGAAAATCCTGCAGGAAAACCAAGATGAAAAACAAATTCTATTGCAAAAAATATTTTTATCACATCATTAATAAGACTTGTTCTCAAGAATGAAAATCAGAAATATGCAGTATCTTTATCTATATGTACATACACTAGTGCTAGAGAGATTCACATATGTACCAGAGGGTGTCCAGCCTGTGTCCATCCCTGGTATATAGAGCACCTTCAATGCATGGGTACTGAAACTACTACCCAAAGCCCTTCTGCAACTGGGCCAATCAGCAATTAGTTTCTTGTAATAACTGGAGTGTGAATATGGACAGCACCATTTGGTTGGAATATCGGAGAAAGGGGATCTGGCATTCTAGAAGATTTATTTATTTAGTTATGTTTATTTCTTTCCTTCACAATGTCCATAATTCTGTAAAAACCAGAAAAAGCTAAGGAATATTGACAGGTCAAAAATAAATATAAAAGATTTCACTTTCTTAGCCCATGTGGAATATAAAATATATATAAAACATTGAATAAAAAATCCAAATTGTACCAATCACATTGTTTGGTCTGTGGTACATTTGCACACACACTCACATTGCAGTAATTAGAAGCACACAGAACTCTGCACAGTTAATTTTAGTCTACATACTGTACTCTCTGTAGACTGGCCTGATTCTGTTAAAGGCTAATGGTATACATGGTGGGTTGTAGCTGAGTTTTGTCTGGAACCACATGTTCCATTAGGCGGTAGCATGATATGAAGCTTTTTCAAGCACACTTGCATTCATAATTCAGTTCTTTTTATACATACTGTTCCCTCTGTCAATAAAGAATTCTAAGTTTATTTTTAGGCAAAGCTGAACCCAGTACGTTGAGCCTGGAATTTTTTCAAATAACTGTTTTGTTTTGTATCTATTTACTGCATTCAGGGAGTGACAATTCATATCGTAGCCATAGATGATCACACGGGCTCTGGACTGACAAAGCTGTTCTCCTTATTAAAATATGAAAAATGACAGATAGAGATTTAATAGTGATAAATCTTGACAGAATATGGTCATTATTCCTCCTACAGTCCCAAAATGCAGGTGCCAGAGCACAAACACTGCTGGTGTAGAATGAAAATGAACCTATTGTTTTGGGTTAATGTCAGGCCCATCTTTGCATAGAGTTGACATGGATTACAGAGTGAAAGCCTGTCCATGACTAATATCTTATAATATAGAGGATTCTGGACCCCTCTAAATCACAAGGAGTCATTGATCAGGCCTCATGGTTTAATAAGGTCACAGAACTCAGATGGAATACCTGGGCCAGGTCCCACTTGTATCAACAGCAACGCTTGCAGGGTTTTTTTTAATATGCTGCCATGCGTTATTTGCTAGGTGTGCTTAAAGACACATCTGGATTTTTGGAATGCATACAATACGCACGCAGAATGCAACACACATGGGGCCTCAGCCCCTGAGAGCCACAAAAATAATATGTGGCACTTGGGCTCAGTCACCGAGATGAATATTAAATCACTTATGTGGGTGTCTTTTGCGATACCCATGCAGCACCGGTATAGAAAAAGACACACGTGCAACTGGTGCAATCGATTTAATATTCGATTTGTGCTTTTATTAACGCAACAATTAGCTGGCGTTAAAGTTGCGCTATGGGTTAATACATTCAATGGAACTGCCAGCGGAACAATACTCTTCCACTTGGTGAAATTCTAATCTGTATTCACTTAAAGGGTTTTTGCTGCCTGAGCGTTTGAATGTCATCCTTGATTATTTCTTTAGTGCCACCGCCACGCTAAAGTGGGTGCGGTTTTGTCGATAGACGTGGCTAAAATTTTACGATTTTGAACTTCCTATCAAATATTAAAAGAGTTTCTCAGACAATCAATTAGCAATAATGTAAATGAATAGAATCACATCCCAGATATCATATTCCTGACTCCGACTCCTGACTCCGACTCCTGACTCTGACTCCTGACTCTCTTACGAAGCAGAAGTGGAGTTGAAGCAACTTCAAGATACCATGTATGTTGGAGTCATGCGGGCGGTGCTCACACATCTAGTGGGCGCGCGTAAACGGAATTTTTGGGGGGGGGGGCACTGTCTGTATCCGATTGTTTAGCTTGCAAGCTGATTGGTCATTTCACACTGCACGCAAGTGCTATCCCTCACATTTCATAGGACCTCGACATAGGGATCAGTGGCGTGTTTAGGGGGTGATTACTGGTACGCTGTGCCTGGAATTCCCCCTTTCTGCATGCTCAGTGCAGTCTGCTGTTCCATTTTTCCTGGTGCCCAAAGATTGTTGGGTAGATCGCTACAATGATTGTTATAATAATTGTCCCATAAATTGAACTGCTAGGGAGAAACTGCATTTTTATTTCAAACAAGTATCAAATATCAAACAGGTCTGCCCTGTGATTGACATCAGCACAGGGAACTGTATGAACATTAACCCTGCATTCGCATGACGTGATTGCTGAGCCTTGGTTTATATACAGTACTGAGGGGCAAGCACAGAATTTTCAAGGGGGGATTCCTAAACGGGTTACTACTGAACAAGCCCAGAAGGAAGTTCATGACCGAATACATCCATACATTCCATACAAATCATATATAATATTATATACAGACTTCCCACCCTGCCAAATGTGGCTTCTAGGCAGGGTTGGGAGAAGGGGGCGTGGTGGCAACATCTAGGGGGTGGACCAGAGGTGGATTAGGGGTGTGGCGGAGCTGTACCAGTGGCGCTGCGGCTGAAAAGGGGGCAGAGTTTACAGGTACTTGCAGTCACCCCAGAATCTGAGAGATTCCCATCAGTGCTGAGAGGGGTAGGGTACCATTATATATATTCTCTACTTGCCATGATTATCATCACAGATAGCCAATACAGATATCCCCTTTACATTTGTTATAAAGTATATTCATTAAGTCTGGGTACAGCAGCAGTGGTGAATGATGTTGGTCACTAGGCCACCTGGATCGGATGAACAGGCGATCTGACATGACGATAAATCACAGCCGATCGTGCAGTCCATAGGAGACATTTGCAGAGACCGACAGTGCTTCGTCTCGGCCAACCGCTTATTGTGTACCCAGCCTAACGTTCTGTTTTACTGAGAAATCCACATTTCTCCTACATTATCATTAGAGTCTTTTAAATTCAGAGCTGTGACACTGACAGTGGATCTGACAGAATTTTCTGAATATTTTTTACTACCTTTACTACAGTAGAGGGAGCCAATAACATTGGACAATGTATGGGCAAATTGAACAATCATTCTGTCCGGTTTATATGTACCAATCTATGTACCAATCTATATAACAATCTATATAACAGTCTATGTAACAATCTATATAACAATCTTTATAACAATCTATGTAACAGTATATGTAACTATCTATGTAACAGTCTATGTAACAATCTACATAACAGTCTATGTTAAAATCTTTATAACAATCTATGTAACATTTTATGTAACTATCTATGTAACAGTCTATGTAACAATCTATATAACAGTCTATGTAACAGTCTATGTAACAATCTATATAACAGTCTATGTAACAGTCTATGTAACAGTCTATGTAACAATCTATATAACAGTCTATGTAACAATCTATATCACAGTCTATGTAACAATCTATATAACAATCTATATAGCTGTCTATGTAAGAATCTATGTAACAATCTATATAACAATCTATATAACAGTCTATGTAACAATATATGTAACAGTCTATATAACAATCTATGTAACAATCTATATAACAGTCTATGTAACAATTTATGTAACAATCTATATAACAATCTTTATAACAATCTATGTAACAGTCTATGTAACAATCTATATAACTGTCTATGTAACAATCTATGTAACAATCTATATAACAATCTATATAACAGTCTATGTAACAATATATGTAACAGTCTATGTAACAATCTATTTAACAATCTTTATAACAATCTTTATAACAATCTATGTAATAGTCTATGTAACAGTCTATGTAACTATCAATGTAACAGTCTATGTAACTATCTATGTAACAATCTATATAACAGTATATGTAACAGTCTATGTAACAATCTATATAAAAATCTATGTAACAGTCTATGTAACAATCTATATAACAATCTTTATAACAATCTATGTAATAGTCCATGTAACTATCTATGTCACAGTCTATGTAACAATCTATTTAACAATCTTTCTAACAATCTATGTAATAGTCTATGTAACTGTCTATGTAACAGTCTATGTAACTATATATGTAACAATCTATATAACAGTATATGTAACATTATATGTAACAGTCTATGTAACAATCTATATAACAATCTATGTAACAGTCTATGTAACAGTCTATGTAACTATTTATGTAACACCCTATATAGCAATCTAAATAACAGTCTATGTAACTATCTATGTAACAATCTATATAACAGTCTATGCAACAATATATGTAACAGTCTATTTAACAATCTATATAACAGTCTATGTAACAATCTATATGCACCATGAGAAGTGGAATGGCAAACTGCACTGAGCAGGCAGAAAAAGGGGATTCCAGGCACCAGCAAACCCCCACCACCACCACCACCACCAAACATTGTTTCTAGGTAAGGATACAGAGCAGATGTGGACCACTTTTAAAGGGATATTAAACTATTACATTTCTAAATCGGTACCTTTAGGGAACAAGTGTAAAAAAATTAGGTCCACTCCTGCATGGCTTAATGCTCAGGTAAAAAGGGAAATGGAAAAAAAGAAAAAGGCTTTTAAAATTTAGAAATCAGAGGGAACAGAACAGTCTTACAGGGAGTATAAAAGCTGTAATAAAGAGTGCAAGAAAGCAATTAAACTAGCTAAAATAGAAAATGAAATACGGATTGCCGAGCAAAGCAAGCCCAACCCCAAAATGTTTTTTAAGTATATAAATGGTAAAAAGATGAGGACTGAGAATGTGGGACCATTAAATAATGGGGCTGAGATGGTTTGTAGAGGATGCCAAAAAGGCTAATCTGCTAAACTGTTTTTTTACATTGGTTTTTACTGTTGAGAATCCTAGTCCTTATAGCACGGATTGTAACAATACGCAGGGGAGAAATGAAGAGTATTCACATTGGCTAACAGAGGATATGGTACAGAAACAATTAGACAAAGTTAATATCAATAAAGCCCCAGGACCAGATGGATTGCATCCTCGGATTTTAAAAGAGCTTAGTTCAGTTCTATCTAGACCATGTTTTCTCATCTTTTCAGATTCGCTTTGGTCTGAGGATGTGCCGCTGGATTGGAAAAAAGCCAATGTAATAGCAATATTCAAAAAAGATATTCGTTCACAGCCTGGTAACTATAGACCTGTAAGCCTAACATCAGTGGTAGGGAAGGTGCTGGAAACTTTGTTACGGGATCATATCCTTGACTTTGTCTCCAGAGATCATCTTATTAATAGTAGTCAGCATGGATTTATGAGAAATGCCAGACAAATTTAATTGGTTTTTATGAAGAAGTGAGTAAGACGTTAGATTCAGACACAGCAGTGGATGTGGTATACTTGGATTTTGCGAAAGCTTTTGATACTGTACCACATAGGCGACAAATGTATAAACTGAGGACTGTTGGCCTTGAAGAAAACATTTGTTCATGGATAGAGAACTGGTTATTGGATCACAAACAGAGAGTGGTGGTTAATGGAGCTACATCTATGTGGGCTAAAGTTCTAAGCGGAGTGCCTCAGGGTTCTGTACTGGGGCCACTTCTGTTTAATCTGTTTATAAATGACTTAGAAGGGGGAAGGGGGCATTGAGAGCAAGGTCTCAGAGTTTGCTGATGACACTAAAAGCAGCACTTGGAAGTGCAGCAAGCTGACCTAGATAGATTAGCAAAATGGGCAGCAGAATGGCAGATGAGATTCAATGTTGATAAATGTAAGGTGATGCATTTAGGATTTAATAATCCCTGTGCCACCTACACCATAAATAACTTTATGTTAAGTGTATCTGTAATGGAAAAAGATGGAAAAAGATTTCTGGTAGATAACAGACTTAGCTATAGCAAACAATGCCAGGTAGCAACAGCTATAGCTAGCAAGATATTCTCTTGTATAAAGAGGGGAATAGATTCAAGAGAGAAAAATATTATTCTCCCTCTTTACAAGGCACTGGTAAGACCTCATCTGGAATATGCGGTGCAGTTTTGGAATCCCATATACAAAAGTGACATCTTGGAAATTGAAGCAGTTCAGAGAAGGGCAACTAAATTAATAAGGGGAATGGAGGGGCTTGAATATGCAGGCAGATTAGACAAGTTAGGGCTGTTTACATTGGAGAAGCGACGTTTGCGTGGTGACATGATAACTTATACAAATATATTAATGGGCCATACAATAAACTTTCTGGTGCAATGTTTACTAATAGGTCATATCAGAGGACTCGTGGACATCCTTTAAGGTTAGAAGAAAAGAAGTTTCATCTTCAGGTTAGGAAAGGTTTCTTTACAGTGAGAATGGGGAAACTGTGGAACTGTCTTCCAGCAGAAGTGGTAATGGCAAGTTCATTGAATAGCTTTAAAAAAGGCCTGGATAAGTTTCTAAAACTAAAAAATATTGAGAATTACTGGTATTAATGCATATAGATCTGGTTGATCCAGGGATACTTTCCGATTGCCGTTTGGAGTCACGAAGGAATTTTTCCCCTTTTTAGCTGTTTTTTTTTTGCCTTCCTCTGGATCAACTGTTAGGTAGGGTAAAAAAAAAAAGGGTGAATAGGTTGGACTTGATGGACGTATGTCTTTATTCAACCTTAATTACTATGTTACTATTTAGCATGTCTCCTCAGTATGAACAAAGTTATAGGGGCTACAAGAATTTTTAAGCCCATTGATGTACCACCTCCCTACTTAGCTATGCATGAGGTGGGAGCGTTCAGTATGAACATGTCCCTGGTACTTACTGTACCTACTCCACTGTGATAGAGCTTAGTGAACAGGAAGAGGGACAGTGAAAGATCTTGGTGGTGGTTGCATAGTTAATTGGTAACATTGCATGAAATGACTGTGTGTGTGTGTGTATGTGTGGGGTGTATATGTGTGAATGTGCAGACTATGTATCTGTAAATATATATAACAGTGTATTATGAATGTGTGTACAATGTATGTATTAGTATATGTAAAGTTGACCAATCATTGCAAACACACATTCCATATACTCTTTTTAGACATACATGGCCCAATGTTATTGGGTCCCTCTACTTTAGTAAAGTGGGTAAATAAAATTCCATCTTGCTTGTGGAGTATTTTGTCGGCTTCGGAACCTATTCATACACACTCACGATATTCAGCGAATTCTGTTGGATCCGCCATCAGTGCCGCAGCTCTGACTTTGAATGACACTAATGATAATGTAGGGTAAATGTTAAAGGGGGATTTCACAGTATGAAAAATAAAACAGAAGGTAAAATGAATATAATTTTATAACAAAAGTAGTGTAAATGTATCTGTATTCACTAATTAGAGAACATAATATTATCCATATATAATGGATATTTTGACTGAATTTGGTCATAAACTTCCTACCGTGCTTGCTCAGTGGCAGAGATGGATTAAGATCATATGGGGCCCTAGGCAGTGCCATCATATAGGGCCCCTTTTTTTGCTACATATATTGTATAGACTGTTTTTGTTACTGCTTCTGAAGCTGGGCCCCCAGAAGTTTCCTGGGCCCTAGGCAGGTGCCTAGGGTTGCCTTGTGGAAAATCCTGCTCTGGTCAGTGGTAACCCATTCAGGAATACCCCCTCCCATTGAAAATCCTGTGGTTTAACCCATTGAGGAATCCACCCCAACCCCACCAATAGACAATCCTGTGCTTGTTCCTGAGGATAATCAGCCAACAACTGATTTATTGGAATATGGAGGTTTTGGGCCCCACATATGGAACTGTTGTGATAACTTTACATTGTGGCTTTAATTGGTACTGTGTATATTTTGTTAGAATAAAACAAGAGGAAGGATGTCTGTTTCAACTGGATATTGTATTGTGTTCAGTGTCTAAGATATATATTGTTCTATTGTACTAGATACTGTACATTTTCCCTGTTTTCTTGAGGGCGCATTTCAGGTTCCAGTCATGCAGGGGGTTCCAGTTATTTCCTTTATTTATTCTGGGATGTACTGGGCTTTCTGTCCCTGGATGCCTTCCCAAGGACTGTATTATAAATACAATAGCACCTAGTATTTTGAAAAATCAGTAAAAATAAGAGAAAGTTGTTGACAGAAGATTCAATGACTGCAGAAAAACCAAATCATACAATCAAGCAATGTGATGTAAAATTAATAAAACCTGTGCATCTATTTTTGCCATTACCTAAACCTATTACCTAAATCGCTGTGCGGACAGGAAGGCTGCACAGTTAAGTTTTCTGTGGCTGATTTTGCCTAATCTTTCTTTCCACAGCTTCACCCTACATCCATCTCTGGATGCCAGGTACTCTTACTCTGCACCCTATCACTTTGATGGCATTACAGTACCCTGTGGCCCAGCTGTGCCTCAAGTAAGTATTAAAGGCTAATTTTTTAGTATACTGTGTGATAGGACTATAGGTTGAACTATGTGGACTATATCTTTATTCAACCTCCAATACTATGCTAAACACCCCAACAGGAAAGCAGTGGGTCCTCAATATAACAAAATGGGGCACATATAATATGTCATTTATAAAATAACAGTCAGTTATGCTAATAAAGTCATTAGCTGGTTGGTTGGTTGCTATGAATTAATAGCATTAGCCAAGTGTTGGTCATTTTATGACATAACATAATAACATTTCTTTAACCGTATTATTCACTGCCAGTTAACCTTCAATACGTTTTAGTTTAAATGCAAAGAATCCATTGAATGTTTTAATTCAGTTCCTAGGTTGTTATAACTAAAAACAAGTTAAACCTTCCACTATTAAACCATACTGTGAATCTTAGATCTGCTGTTTTCCCCTCGACTTTAATGCGTTTAGAAAGTATTGCACAGGAGATCGCTAATCTGAAACTGAGATACATGAACAGAGCAGGATTGATTATCTTGTCACAAGAGTTCTTGGGTAACTCTTTCAAGTCTCGTCTCACGGAGAACGATCACATCCCAAGGCACAATCTGTAACTGAAGCTTTATATATAATCCAATAAAATTATCCACCCCCTGTGGGGAATTTCACAGTTTATGAAAATATGTATATGTACAAAAACAGGGCAGGAAACTCCTGACTGACTGCAGAATTCTAACTAATGTACTAGACAAAGGCACCTGAACAGAATTAGGAACCATCTAAAACTTCAGTATAAAAACAACACTAGCTGGGCAATATACAGCACTGCAAATCCTAAGGGCAATAAAAGATGCTAATTTGTATAAGGAATACATATTAGAGAGAACATTACATATATGTATTGTAGTATCGGACAGTGGCTCGTTGGTTAGCACTGGTGCCTTGCAGCAAATCCTGGGTTTGAAAATAAGAAATAAAATACATATAAACATACTATATACACACAGTGCAGAGTATTTATCAACAAATAAAGAAAAGACTTCTGGGTAATTTCCATGTCATGTAAGACATACACTTATAATACTGATATTCTCCTTTAAAAAGACCTAGACCAATTATTTTTAACTAAAATAACTCTCTGGGAGCATTGTGGGAATGTTAAGTGGTACGTGGCTTGTACCACTTACCACCAATTCACACATATATATTGACACTCACATATAAAATGTTTGATATTATTACAATTACAATGGACTGGTTAAAGGGAACCTCCAACCTCAAAACAAGAAATGAAATTAATAACCAGGACCCCTCCAAACCAGGCGCTAAACTGGAGAGGCCCGTTCTCCCCTTCAAATTTCTGGCTAAGTCCGTGACACACACCCTAATGAAATATCAGAGGTGAACCTTATTTTTGTCCTGCAGACTGCCTATCAGTTTATTGATCGGTAGTGTGTTGGCTGTAATTTGTCTTGTCTGTAACAGGTCCATTGCTGGCCATACACTACTTAGACATTAAAGTCGACATTTGAAAAAACAAATGGCTTTAATGTCTAACACCGCAGCGGTTCTTACCTTCAAGATATTGTTTTCCATTCGGCATTACAGTGATGCTGGTTGTAAAGTTATGTGGCCAGGTGGTTGTCTTTAACGTTGCAGGAATGTCTGCAGGTAAGCGCTAGTGTATGGAAACATTAAGGCTGAGGCCACACTGCAACGTGCAGGAATCATGCACAGAATCGTGTGCATTATTGCATGCAATTGTGCGCGCGATTCTTGTGTTGTGTGTTTACGTGTGCTTTTTGCGCAAGTGATTTTGCCGTTTTCCGTTATGGAAATGCATGCGTTAATACACCCAAAATGGTGAACGCATGCATTACCATAAACGGAAACGTTTGCGCAATCGCATGTGCACCGGAAATCGCAGGAATTTTTGTGTTCCCGCAATTTCCATTTTAATCAAATTGCATGCGCAATCGCGCAAAAAATGTGCAAGTGTGGCCTAGTCCTAAGAGTAGATTAGTTTACATTGAAGTTAATGGCTCATCTATAGGATGGAGTCTGCTTTAGACATTTATCTTTACTCTGGTGAATTTATGATAAAGCTCATCTGGACAGGGTCCTCGTTATGTTGTACGGTATGGGTGAAAACCACACTGCATTTTGGCACCTTTTTCCTGTTTCCTTTAAGATTGAATAGAAGATCATCATGATATCAGTATGATACAATATTGTGGTAATCAGTATGACTGTGACTGGTCTTCTAGCCCTGTTACAGAAAACTGAACCTGCCAAACCGAAGTGTATATGTGTGTGTTCAGCTGAGAAAAGAGTGAAAAGTGTGTAGGCGAGTTTTGTACTGTATTTGCAGGCTTGATGAGACACATTTTACAGATGGTGTTTGTGCACAGTCTCGTCTGTAAGGCTCCATTATCAAGAAATAGCTTCACTGGTGAAGGGACTGTGCTGGATGGGAAAGTATTCTTAGTCACACAAAGCTGTTAATATGTGTTCAACATACTTAAAGGAGAAGTAACCATTTAACCAAGTTCAATGCTCTTAAACCACCTGCAGGACACTAATTATGGTGCTGCTATTATTATCCACTTATCAGTTTGGTACCATAACTAGGAATCTAGGGGTCAATGCACCAAGAGCTGATATTGGCTTCCCGGTGCTCCTGCGATGTTATATGCTGATAGCAACTCTCTGCGCATTGCAAAGTGCCGTTAACTATTTTGGCACTTTAAACACCAGCCAATTAATAAGAGATGCAATATTTGCCACTATTGGCATATCACGTTGCTTTACGGTGGCTGCGTAGTTAACTTTCATGTTACTCATGTGGCATTCACAATGATATAACATTAGTTAGTGTGACTCCAGAGCAGAAGCTTTGTTGGTGCCTCACCCCACTGTATTTATCTGAAACCTAGTGTGGGCTAAAGGTGTGTACACATACTAATGATAAAGGGACCCTCATCGTTAGTGTGTGTGTGTATAGGGAGTCGGTCGTGGCTGAGGGAAATGAGCAGTACTGGGGGTTCTCCTAAGGCTGGGTACACACAAGCAGATATCTCCAGCAGAGCTATGACTGCACTGCAAATGACTAGAAAATTTGGGAGGATTTCCTGGCAGAACAATCAGGATCTATGTACTACAACCCTTCAAAGTCTGATTAGAAGCCAAATTATTAAAAACATCTTTACCCAAGCTTGTTGGTCCAAATCAACCTTTATCTTATGTATACATAGCACTGTAGTGCCCATACACATTGTGGTGGCTGGATGATAGTTCATCTGATTGGTATAAACAAAACTAGATTTTTGACCATCTTGCGCCATAGATCTTCGGCATTTTCACCTTGATCTTTTGAGTTGTAAAGGAAAATAAAAGTTAAAATATAAATTAGTCTGAATTGATTCTTTCGTTTGCAATTTATCTGAATTTGTCACCTCTCTCAAATGTTAATATTTTACTATGGTTTATTAAGCTTCATTACACCAATGGCAAATTCCCAATATATCAGACGGGTATCATTATAGTTAATGTGGACAGTGTTGGGACCCGTGATCACATGTACGAACTTTAAAGGGCAAGTCCAGCCCCAAAATGAAAACTTACATACAGGTAAGTCACCCCCCAAAACCCTGAACGGTAATAGTTTGAAATGTGAAATGTCTAACCTGAAATCCTGCACAATGTCCTGTTTCCCCTCTTTCTGCTTCCTGGTTCTTCCAGATAGTAACTGTCAGTTATGGATTTGATAGTTGACACCACAGCCAATGACTGAATGTTAATCCCCTGTCTGCCTCTTCTGAGCATGCCCAGGCTCAGTACAGGTTTCTAAATTGCTCAGTTTCCATAAGGCATCCAGAATCATAGCAAGCATACGGTAATGAATTCATAGTACAGACTGAATTGAGATCTACCAGCTGACAATACTAGCAAGGTTTATGGTGGCCACAGACGTAGCAATATTATCAGACAACGATTGATCTAATATAGTACCAGAAACATGTACTATCTTAGAATCAATTAATGTTTGGACCATTTTGTCCAAACAATGATTATGAGTGGGACATGTGCCTATCAGGTGAGATGTCTTGAGGGTGTGCATGCTAGCTACATGTGATTGGAGGAGCGTGAAGAGAGTGAAAGATAAGATCACAGCTAACCTTGTTATTTAGAGCTTGGCCACATCAATCCGGTTTAACACGCAACCCGATCCAATTGGTCTGGCCACACTAGGTGTGCTGATGGCCGTTGCTCTGCGATCTGATTATCGGAGCTCATGTGATCACCATTTTCAGTTTGATTTGCATGCTCTCTGATGCACAAATATTACAGTGATCAATGCCGAAGCAACTAAAGGCTTGTACACACGTACAATGTTTGCAGCGACCCACGACCGCTGACCACAACGCACACCTGCGACAAATGGCCATTTTGATCGATAACCACACCTGTGTATGCATTCAGTAGGGGGTTGTTCACTGATCCACCATGGCAGATTAACAAACAACCCCCGACCAAATGCATACACATGTGCGATTATCTGGCGAAACGGCCCTTTTGTTGCAGGTGTGCGTTGTGGTCTGGGGTCATGGCTCGCTGCAAACATTGTATGCGTGTAAGAGGCTAACAATTACTTGATGACAATGACCTGGCTGACTGAAAACCTTCATTAGGCACAAGATATACACAGTTATTGCTTTTCTATTCTTCTTTCCCAAGGTCCCCTGTACCTGATGACGTCTAGGTGAGAGTGAATTCATCTGTACAGATTTATGATAAGATTAAATGTTTTATCTCCTATATCTAACCCAAAGTTCATATTTTATGGTTTCAGTCTGAATCACGTGAGATTCATTTACCATTATTTTAAACTAAGCCAGTGAGTTAACAAGACGGCACAGAAACCTCCCCTGTGCTCTGTACTGGTGAAGCTGCTCAGATTCTCAGGCTGATACGGTAAAGGGGGGAATTTGCATGAATCAAAGTATTTCAGCTTCCACAGGCCACGGTGTTAACTCAGCAGATGATTTCTCATATCTGAATGATTTAAAACTGAACCCCAGTCCTTAAAGGGAAACCTAACAGAGCAATAAAGTTCCTATCAAGTTCCAATACATGTCCAATATTAACTATAGAGAAGCTACAGGGCTGGGTTTGCTTACAGTGAGAACTAGAATTCCCACCCTAACTTTTAAACGTCCCCAGGGCGAGGACCTATCACTCCATCGGAGTGAGACTAATGGGAAGATGGTCTTCTCATTGGGAAACCTGTCTTCTCATTGGGCAGATCCTGGAGTGTAGAAGTAGAAGTAGCAGTGCTGGACTGGTGAGGAGATATTAAGCTGATCCAGTGTAAACCCAGGGTTGAAATTTAGGTCCATTGGTTTATGTTCTCACCTTGGGGAAATCAAAGGGCAGGGGTGGGAGGTGGGAAGTATAGTTCTCCTTTAATGTTTAATGTAAAGACAATACAAAGACCATGTCTGTTCTCCAGTAGATTTTACTCAAGGTTATCCAGGAAGAAATAAAGATAATTTATTACACGTAACATAGAAAATGGCTTCGCTACTTGAATTACAAGGTAGATCTAACTCAATTTCCATGTTGGAGTCAGGAAGGAGTTTTCATCCCTCAGGCAAATTGGGCTACACATGAAATAGTTATGTTGATTCCTCTGGATTCGTACGGTGCTAAATCCAACTGACTTCTGTAAAGGGTTTAACTTATAGCTATGACACATTAACATATAATATACAAAAGTAAAGAAATACCGCAAATGGAATCTGTGGCCGAAGCAGAGCACAGCATTTACCTTCCACTCTCCCATGATGCAGTAATCACATTGTGATGGGTACTACATTGTGGGGGAAGGGAAGGTACGGCGCATCATGTTTCGGACATTCGCACACATTTAAATTTACCCCTACACGGTAGTTAAATAAGGAGCTGACATTTTATTGAATTGGGAGTGCCACACTGTTTCCAGAATGTACATGCCCTCCCTAAAGTTGTATAGTGTGGTTTTTGCTCTGGTTTGGGGCGACCGTGCCCTCCAACATATCTCTCTATCAGTAGAGATGGAAAAGAATACGAATTCGAACCTGAGTTTGCTCCAAACTTTAATAGTTCAAACAAACCCAAACTATTCCAACTGTTTCGGATTTCAAATCCTCCGAACTTTCGATAATTATCGAATTTTTCAATGATTCTGTTTTTTTTTAATTCGATATCCCTCTACTTTAGTAGTTTATAACCCTAAAATGCAGCATTTGGTAACCCTCGAATTCGGCGCTAACCTTCGACTGTACTGCTCCATAGCCCTCAAAAGCGGTGTTTGGTAACCCTCAAATTCAGTGATAACTCTTGACTTTACCACTCTATAACACTTGAAAGCGGTGTTCGGTAACCCTTGAATTCTGCGATAACCCTTGATCCATAACCCACAAATGCGGTGTTCAGTAACCACCAAATTGGCGATAACACTTGAATGTAGCGTTTGATTTCGGTAACCCCTTGAAAATTAAACGTGGAAGCTCGAAAAAAGCTCAATTGGGGGAAACTTACAGGGTTATTCAATAAAAGTTCTTATCGTTTAAAATGGTGCTAATTTTGCCCCAACCAATCAGATGTTAGCTTTCAAATGTTAAATAAGATCTGATTGGTTGGGGCAACATTAGCACCATTTTAAACAATAAGAACTTTTATTGAATCTCCCTGTTGATATTTAAACAAGTTCTGGTTATTTGTACGTGTTCCCCAGACCATTTCCCAGATCCCAGAGCCATTTACAGTAGGTTACCATTGCTATTTTAACCATATTAAATCCAAACTTTTTGAAATATTTGGTCCCTATTGTCTTTAATGGGTCTGTTTTTGAACTTCTGAACTTCGAAATCGAATTGAACTTTAGGAAGTTTGGCCATATAAATCAGTCAACTGTCGGATTTTCATGCTGCTAAAATTCAGTTTCTGTCCCTCTTCATTCTTTACTTAGGCTGTGTACACACAGGGCGATATCTTGGCCATTCAATCTGACCATAATATCCAACAGAAATGCATCTGATTTGGTGGAAATTTACTGCTTATTTTGTGGTTTTAAATCATGGCAAATACCATCCGCGTCACTTTTATTTCCACCAAACAGACTGGAATTTAAATTGAAACTCCTGTTCAGTTGATTGAAGAACGGAAGGTAAGACATAGCTCCTTTACATCCAGTTGTTATTAAAGGAATAGTTCACTTTTTCAGTGAATTATTCCTTTAAGCATATGAATATATGTTTCATTTATTATTAGTAATAATAATAATGATAATAATAAATTGGTCAGTTTTAGATACCGTATCTCTGCAGAAAAAAGTAGCACTTTTTTTTACTCAATAATTCCTTTATTACCCACTGCAGTCAATGACATTATTAACTGGCTATATCCATCCTTTTATTAGAAACACTTACTTTAAGATTCTGCTTGGACAACAACTCTTAGCCTTGCTATTGGATTACACTGGGAATGTTGGGACGGTCAGTGTTAGTGCTACAGGCTGCTATTCACAGTGAGAATTTAATTGCAGAATTATTACTGTGTGGCTGCGGTAATTGTCTTATGAGCCTAAAGCTTTGTACAGGCGTCTGATAAATGTTGTGTGGAACGTCTGTTACACGATCCTCCCCACGACAATGTATCTAATAAGCCCCATACAGTCCAGCTGCTTGGCAGTAGAGATAAAGAATTGTTGCTGAACATTGTATTATGTCCCAGGATACAGGGATCTATTCTAGGCAGGACATTACTAGCTACTAGCAAAGTGCAATAGTTAGCAGTATGAAGATTACTGACCTCTGGAGCTTTTAGGTTGTTTTTTTCTGTAAACTGGGATCATGCATAGGACAAAAGCATTGGAAGGAAGATTCTATTGAAATCATCCAGTGCGTAAAACACCCTTGGCCTGCGGTCCAGCCCCAGCATGGGCCAGGTTGGGCACCCCTGTTGTAAAATATGGTTTGGAACTTTGTTTCCAGTGGGGCTTTAAGGGGGAGGAGGAGGTCGGCACATGCACAGACTTCCATTGCAGGGAAAGGGGGAGGTCGGCACATGCACAGACTTCCATTGCAGGGGGAGTAGATTGTCCCGGCATAAAAAAAAGAAAAAAAAAAGGACATGCACAGACTTCCATTGCAGGGGAAGGGAGAGGTCAGCACATGTACAGACTTCCATTGCAGGGGGAGGAGGAGGTCGGCACATGCACAGACTTCCATTGCAGGGGAAGGGGGAGGTCGGCACATGTACAGACTTCCATTGCAGGGGGAGGAGGAGGTCGGCACATGCCCAGACTTCCATTGCAGGGGAAGGAGGAGGTCGGCACATGCACAGACTTCCATTGCAGGGGGAGGAGGAGGTCGGCACATGCACAGACTTCCATTGCAGGGGAAGGGGGAGATCGGCACATGCACAGACTTCCATTGCAGAAGGTGGAGGAGGACTGCACATGCACAGACTTCCATTGCAGGAGGAGGTTGGCACATACACAGACTTCCATTGCAGGAGGAGGAGGAGGAGGACTGCACGTGCGCAGACTTCCATTGCAGGGGGAGGAGGAGGGTGGCACATTAGCCTCTTTCTTACTCTTTTCAATATAAAGAATCCATATACATATAAATATATACTGCTTCCTACACTGTTGAGGGGAGTTCCTGATCTAGTTCCATCCAGTGCTGTTCTTCATGATCTGAACTGAATTTGTCCCTAGATGGTAGGGACCCAAGCAGAGGATCAGCATAAGTATACAGACTAGATGTGAGTCGCACTCCAAAGGTACATGTGTTTAATGGTGAACCACATCAAACATCAAAAATCACAACATTTCAAGGGTGTTACCCCTTCATCAGGGTGTTACCCCTGATTCTCTCATCTAGTCTGTATACTGTATTCCTTTACCCCTAGGGGTGGGGGTTTGAGATGTCTGCACCCTACCAGTGCATTTGGGACTTTGCTTCTATTGGATCAGCATTAGTACCAGGGACTCCCCTGGCCATAGTTGGAGGCCACATACAGTAATTCTTTCTGTTATCCTTACCTTGGGTTTCGATAAATAACTGAGAATTCTAAAGAACTGAATTAATGGAAAAAGACTCAGAGCTTTTATCAAACAATTAAATGGAGGTTGGGAAATTAATAATCCGAACCAGCTGTGCTCGTGGCTGTAAAATTATTCTTTTTAACTCTTTTTAAATGAACATAGCATTGCTGCGCCTCCTTGCTTCTTGCACAGGATATTTTATTCTAACTTTTTACCTACATTGACTTTGTGTTAAAGGGCATGTCCACCCCAAAACTAAATTCTCCCCCACTGCTGGCCCCACTGTGTAGTGTGTAAAAATTCTTACCTTACCCCTCTGCTCCAAATGGTTCTCCTGTAGTGTCTGCCCAAAGTCCTAGAAAGTAAAGAGTAGGAGGGAAAATGTTTCCACCTCTTAGGTGTCCTCTGAGAGGTTTCTGGCTTGCCCAGTGCAGCCCCCTCCGGATCCTTGTTTGCTCAATGGTGCCCTAGTGTAAAATCCCTTTTCTGTAGTGTAGGGGACCTTCTCCCACCCCCAAACGCTATATTAGTTTGTAAAAAAAAAAAAACCAACTCACGCAGCCTCGTTCCTCCGGTGTTCTGTACTGCCAGCAGCCGTGTCCGTGATTGGCTGCCTCTCAGGTGCTCAGTAGAGATCTGAGCATGTTAGACCCATCCAACAGCCAATCAGTAGAAATTACTGTTAGGAACATTCCAAGGATGTGGTGCATCCTGGGAAGAAGAAGGACCGTTAGAACCTGTAGTGGAAGCTCACTAATGTCAACAGCAGGGAACAGCAAAGGGTATGAAACAAACTGATTTGTCAAAATGGGAGAGAATATGTAGAATAACAAACTAACAATTAAACAAATATTGATAATTTCCACTGAAGTTTGAGATTTAATGGGACAATAAACAGATTTCATGTACTTTGGTAAGTACAGGAAATCTGTATCTATTATTCACAGGGAGGTGATTAATAGAATGCCTGGTGAACACTGCAACACTTACCTTACTGGCTCTCCACTCGCGGCTCCTTCTCAGCTGTCAGGCGCACTGTTCTGACCCAACTGAGCACCTAGCTTTGCCACATACCGATGCAAAAGATAGGCGTGTGATTGGGACAGTGCACCTGACAGCTGAGAAGGAGCCGAGAGTGCAGCGCCAGTAAGGTAAGTGTTGCAGTGTTCCCCGGGCGGTCTATAATTCACAAGGAGGTGGGAATAAGTGTCCTCACCTCCCTGTGAATAACATACAGATTTACTGTACTTAACATATACAGTTTCCTGTTCCTTTAACCAAGGGCGACAAACATTTTGATACAAGTTGATCTTATTTGGTAGGGCCCAAGGCATGTACAGTAAATATTTATACAAAACATAATTTCTTTTATTTATACAGTTTATAATATATAGGAGAAGTAAACACATTTTTGTACACACACCCCCCCCCCCACACACACACACACACACACCAATAAACTGTATAATCCCACTCCATTAAATGGCATTAAAGTAGAACCCAAAGAACTGGATGAAATAACTTGTGTGTGCAATGTCTAGCCACTAATGGGCGTTGCCAATTGTAACAAATTTCTGCAGTACCTAGAGCTGGGTACACACAATACTAACCTATAAATACTATATTAAGTATAGGGAGAAAATTTTCAGAAGGTAGCGATCATCTCCGATGCTGATGGCGAACGTTCGTTCGTGTTGCCCATAAAGGGGTGATCCAATGGAATTGTCCCTTTATCATTAATGTGTGTACCTAGCTTAAGGACTGAGCATGTGTAAAGAACATAATGGTCAGTGACCAAACTGTGTGATAGTGGAATGCTGGGGAAAAACACAAACCCCATGTTAGTAAGGTAAATTTCCTAGCAACCATATCAAAATGTTGTACTGAGGCTTTAGTTGTCCTTTAAGGAGTCCTCTAAGGACACATGTTTTCTTTTCTTATGATTATTTAGAAAGTATTTTATATTTTTAAGTGGTAGCTATGGCTGTGTAGAGATATGTTAGTTTCCCTTTAATTGCATAACTACATTCTGTATAAAGAGGAACCATAGTTTGCTGCACAGACGTGTGTTTAGGCTGAGCTCACAGCGGGACGTATTAAAGTAGTTATTTAGGGAAGGCCTTTTAATTTATCAGATCCATTTTCCCTCCGCCTGTCTCTCAAACTTTCCTACTTACATAATAATATAGGCTGAAAAAAAACACCGTTCTTTCGTGTTCATCCCTTCCGAATGTGAGTTTGGCACTGCTAATACTGAACAAAATGAAAAAACAACGCGTAGCTCTTCTCGCTTTTGCCTGAAGGGAGGAAATTTCTTCTCCGAGTCTGAGTCGGTTCTCCCTGCATCGATATATTACTTTGTATAAATTAGCCACTGGAACTCTGGAAATTATGCAAATCCAAAAAGCCGTTTTGAAGGCATAAAGGGAATTTTCCAGCGCACACTTGCCAGAGATGTTTCACTCAGTGTCAGCGAATCCTATAGCTTTTTATGCCAGGCAGAGAATGTCACATCGGGAATTTACTACTTACTAGTCTATTACTTATGTTTATGGTTTATGGCAGTGTCAACTATTGGTTTCTCCTTCCTTTGATACCATCATTAGTCATTACACTCTCAACCTTTTGGATTATGTAAAGACCAATGCACATAAAGAGGCCCCCCAGATCCCAGGCTTATCTTGGCCCTGATTCTCCCCTTCAACCGTGAAGTTACCACACTGAGCACTCAGGGATGGGATGAAAGGACACAGATATTATACCAAATCGCATGGCTATTTTACTTGCAATAATTTAGAAAAACCTTGCAGCCAAAGGTCCCCAATATGAAGCTTTCAAACGTTATCTGCTGTAGCTGTTAAACTGCAGCTACATCTCCCCTCTTAGAACCAGAAACTTTCTAATAACTAATTGACACTCGATCAAACATCTTTTGTGTCTTAAGCTGGGTACACACGATTAGATATTTCGGTCCGATCGACCGATAGTTCAGTGTATCGGTCGATCGGACCGAAATTATCGAATCCGAATGTGCCCATGTCCGATCGACCGTTCGTCCGAATCGGACGAAAGGACGATCGGACAGGGTGGAAAACCTCGTCCGATCGTGCGGTCCTCTATGGACCGCACGATCGGTCGTGGTGACTATCGGACGCGGCTGCTTTTGCCGCGACCGACAGTCCTTCCTCCTGGCCGACCGTTCGAAAGTATCGAACGGTCGGTCAGGAGGAAAAATCGCTAGGTGTGTACCTAGCTTAAGATGGTAGTTCTGCTACCAGGTTAATCATAAGATACCTGTAAAATGAATCTAGAATGGAATGCCAAGGAGTCCTTTGAGAATTGGGGCCCAGCAGAAGCGGTGCTACACATTTGTCTGACAAACACTGAGAACACGCTGACACTTGGGGTTTCTCAACGATCCCAGCAGCACAGCATGTGGGAGGGTACCTCAGGGAAAGATCCAGAACACGATGCCAGGTAGCAATATTATCAAAGGAAAGGTAGAGGACTCTGCAACCACTCAAACTGCTTTAATAAAATTCCAGCTCTGGTCCCATAAAAGATAGCTTTTATTTAGACATAGGCATAAAATCAACAGACAGACTTACAGGGTTATTCAATAAACGTTCTTATCGTTTAAAATGGTGCTAATTTTGCCCCAATCAATCAGATGTTAGCTTTCAAATGTTACATAAGATCTGATTGGTTGGGGCAAAATTAGCACCATTTTAAACGATAAGAACTTTTATTGAATATCCCTGTTAGTGTTCTGTTCACCTGACGCGTTTCGTGTCTCTAAGGACACTTCATCATGTGTCTACCTGGCACACTATGTCCCCACCAACAAATGTTTATGCAGCATCGTCTGTTGTGCCACTGTTTGTGGCACAGGTAGCACATTGGTTGTAGAGCCCAGTGCAAATGCCCACTGTGCCCTGCCCTATAACAATAGCTTTATGTAACCTCCCCCCTCCCAAATACTGATTTTATTTTTGTCATCACAGACATGTTTGTAAACTGATTGAGATCGATCCCCTTTTATTTTAAAGAAAGACACGGGAGGTTATCCTGACTTCAGTAAGCACAGCATGAACATGGTCTTCTGGGAACAAGTTAATTGTCATTTTGCCAAAATGCTCCCTTGGTGTGACAGGCTTAGTGTAGAAGCTTGACACCACAGCTCGGAGAAGAGGAGGTGCAAGGCAATATGTTGATTTCTACAAACGGAGAGTGGCTTGTCTGTACAACGCACAGCCCCGTACTGTTTATCAGAGGTGTCACCGGGTGCCTGTCACATAGGATGCTGATGCCTCATTCTGTTTTCATAGTTTAGCTTGTGCGTTTGATGAACATTCAGTACTGCTAAGGCTGCACATGGGAATAGCTCTCTAGCCAGACAGACTTCTTCTCCTGCCTATGTTTTCTCATGGACAATATTGTGGAAAGGATTTAATCCCCCAGAGGTCCACGTCCTGCCCACTGTTCTCCAATCGCATAACCACGGCACATGCCTCCTCCGGCACTGGGCAGATTAATCCATTCCCACCAGACTATGATAAGTGCGTGAGGAAATGCGGAAAAAGGAAAATATGAGCTGTGAGGGTGTGAAGCTCCTAGATTTATAGAGCGAGGCTCCCGCAGGCAGGCACTCTCCTCTCTCACTAGATTAAACCTGTAATAAACCCAGGGAAAGGATAAAAGACTCTCTGCCGATGGGCTGGTGTTTGTATGAACCAGGCCCGGATCTGAAGGACTTTGGGTTAATTATTCATGGCTCTGATATGATGGGACATTTTTATATAGTATGAGCAAAATTGGGTGAAATGCTCAGAGCAAACTGAACATAAAACAAAGGAGCAGACACGGCACATCTCTCAGTTATTGCTGCTTCCGGTTGTCCTCTTCTAGCAGCTTGTTCCCCCTCAAACAGCACAAGAAACAGAGACAGTAGGTGGGCCTAGGGAAAACTGGAACTCTAGGACCTTGTTTAGGGGTTACAGAATCCAGTGGCATAACTAGGAATCACTGGGGCCCCCAGCAAAACTATGATGGGTCCCCTATCCTTGCTTCATCCACAGTGGTTTTCTGGGAGGAGGCTATATTTATATTAGGGAAAATAAGAAGATGCCCCCCTGCAGTTGCTCCCCCTGTTTCCCTACTAGTTATACATCCTCACTACATCATTCTATCATTACTGGCACATTAAACACTGATATGTATGGCTGGAAGGAGGAAAGGTCCAGCTATCACCTCAAGTGAAATAAGGGCCATACCCCCTCCAATTTCGACTGTCCCTGATACTTGACATTTCAGTACTAAAGGAATAACCCCATTATAGTGCAGATTTTGTATGATACTACTAAACAATAGCAGGACCACAATAGCAGGGGGAGGGGGACCACAATAGCAAATGGTAAAGTCATGATCTGGTCTAATTTTTCAGGCCTGCATCCGCAAAACCATTACCCACACCCGCTTTGCTGGTGGGTTCTATAAATGTACCTGACCCGACCTGCATCTTCTCATATCCAGGGCCGGCCTTAGGATAAATAGCACCCCATGCAAGATTTGTTACTGGTGCCTAGCACCCCCTCCAACCCCCCCCCCCCCCGGCACACACAATACGCTGCTGAATGCTGCTTGCCTTGGCCGGCTTCAAATCAAGTCCGCCACCTTACTGTCTTTCAGTATCTGCAGTGCGTGCTTGTATATATCCTGCCTACATCATTACGTAACACATAACGCACTAACAGAAAATTCAATAAAAGTTCTTATCGTTAAAAATAGTTCTAATTTTTCCCCAACCAATCAGATCTTATTTAACATTTGAAAGCTAACATCTGATTGGTTGGGGCAAAATTAGCACCATTGTTGCACCATTAATGCACAGACACAGCACAAAATACAGACATCTTAAGGCTTACCTGTGTTGGGGCTTTGTCTGTGGGTGGTGCTAATACATGTGATCTGCAGGACTGTAACTGGGGGGGGACTGTGGCACTAATGTACAACTTTGACCTGCAGGTCAGTGACGTAAGACTCTGGCTTGCGCCCCCCCTTTATAATGCAACCTGTGCAGCCACACAGGTCGCCCATATCAAAGGTCGGCCCTGCTCATATCCACAAACCGAGTCGCACAAAAAATTAAACACACCTACAAACTGACCCACAACCCATTCAACTAAGTACGGTTTACTAGAACCCAACCTGCAAATCGGGTAACACATGGGTACCCAACCCGACGCAGGACTCTAGCAGGGGGTAGGGGAGGAGGCATATCTGGTGGATGGCAGCCTACCCAACTGTGTGCCTCTATATTTATCTTACTAAAGCTGGGTACACACCATGAAATTTATTCTGAAACGAAGTGAGGTCAGTCACAGCAAAAGAAGCCGTGGCTGACAGTTTCCACAACCAAGTGTGGGGTCCTTAGAGGACCGCACGATTGGCTGTGGTTTTCCAGCACATTCGATTCGCCAATTCATCTGATTCGGACAGTCAGATATTGGTTGCGGCCGCCCGAACTATAGGATGGTGTGTACCCAGCCTTAAACCTGTTTATCCTTATACAGTGTCCAATCAGGATAAACAAGGTTCTGTATTTTATTGCAGTTTCCAATAATACATTCTCTTATGTTGTGTGTGTATACTTGGAGCACACGATGTGTTATATAATCTGTACGTACAGTTAAAGGTATCGGGTTCACCACAAATATAGGATCCAGTTTTGGGACAAGACTTACTTGTTCAGCAGGATTCAGCTGGGCCGAGGAACAAAGAAATCCTGATATCTAAAGCCTATTCTTAATATCCAGCATGAAAGAAGATTCTCCTCTATTTCATCAATGTCATTACCAGATCAAAGCCACGAATCCTTTACTTTCATCCAGTGAAAATGAGGCAACTACACGACAGAGTTTATATAAAAAACAAACATGAAATTAGATCTGTATTCTATGATGCTGTAACCTGGGAGTCATGGTTCATCTGGGAGTTATAGTTTAACAACATGACTGGAAATTCTCTTTAGATGGGTCAATATTTAGGATCGGTTCATTGTAGTCAATCAGAAATATTTTGTGCTTAAATCTACCGAAAATAGATTGTGCAGGGTGGTGTAGTTCAACTGGAACTTACTGATCGTGTCTCAAACACTATCGAACATGCATGGGCTGCTTTATTCTTCTCTTTACACATATGGCATTCGGTTCACAATAAAGTTTGATTCTATATTAATGGGCTACCTTGGATTACAGTAAATCTCTGCACAGACACTAGATAATTGTCAGGTGACAGCCAACAACAACTGTTTCAGCCGAAAATCTAACATCTACCATGCCGGATGTTCTGACGCCCAGTGGGGGGTCTCCTGATTGCTTCCCCCCTCTCCCTTCGAATATTACAGTGCAGGCTGCTCAGCTGTTTGGGGGATGTTAGATAAATTCAGTTTTGAGCAAATGATCTAACGATTGTGTGTGTAGAAGGGCTAAGCACGCAGCTAATCTTGTTACTGAGGAAGGAAGGGGTTAAGGTGTAGCACAAGGAAGTTGGCAGTACATGAAATGAAGGGCGTCTGGCTCGGTTTTCTGTATTCAGACATACACGATCAGTTATTGTCCGCACACCAGCAGTTAACCACTTCTCCACAATAACAAGATGATGTTTGAACGCCAAAGGGCAAAAGTTAAGACAAAGTGAAGGTTTGAACGACAAAGGGCAGACAGGTTAGTGTCCGGGACGCCTAAGGTAGACAAGCCGACTGCCTCGCTCATTGACAGGAGTCACGGCGTGACCTGCTTGGGCTTCAGCGCAAACTGGATGGCATCCAGGCCTCTCTCAATAATTACACTGCAAAATGGATAAAACCCTCCCCTTTCTAATACACAGGGGCTGAGACAGAGTAACTGGAGATCTGCCCCGGGGAGCAGGCCAAGCTATTATTTAAAATTAAAGGAAAACACATGAAAACACGCAGATGTCGAACGTTTAACAGAGCTTAGTGCGTAGAGCTGTGCAGCAGCACGATCTCTGTCCAACGTTCATCCTACTGTTCCGAGCACGGAGGAAGAAAATCACTATTCATGTGATGACATAGACTCCAGGATACAGGACTTATTTACATCATCGGCTTATTTCATCATTCATTTTAGGAAGCTCTTTCTGGGTTGAGGAATTAATCATTTCTATACATTATTGAACGGGCTTTCTGCATGTACTCAAGGGTCTGTCTGACAGTAATGTGGTTACACACATGAAAGGTCAAATGGTTAGATAAGAGTCATCCATTGTGATGTACTCATTTAAACACATACACACTTATCAGGGAGTTATGACACCAAATTTCATCCCAGCCCAATCACTTATTAAAGGGCATGTCCACCCCCAAAATTATAATCCCCCCCACTACTGGCCCCATCATGTAGTGTAGTTTAATCCTTACCTCACATCCCAGCTCCATATGGTTCTCATGTAGTCCCCCCCCCCAAAGTCCCAAAAACTGCCCACCAGGAAGATAGCAGAGTCCATATAGGACTCTGCCTCCTATCTGGCCTCCAGGAGAAGTTTGGCATGCAAACTGCAGCCCTTCTCCCCCTCCCTCTCCCTCCTGTTTTGCTATCCCTCCCCCTACCATAAAACCCCTTGCCCATGTAATAGAATAGGTTCCCCCAGCCCCAACCGCAAAAACATAATTTTAAGTGACCAGAACTCTACTTACCTTCCTTCTCTCCACCGGCAGCCTGAGAAGCCGGCAGCCACGTCTGTGATTGGCTGCCTCTCAGCCAATCACGGACGCGGCTGCCGGTCCCGCCTCCTGCTTGCAGTGTCTTGCAAACAGAAGGCCGGGTTGGGCGTCGGAGGAGAGAGGGAAGGTAAGTAAAGATCTGGTCACTTTCTTAAATTATTTTTATGGCGGTTGGGGCTGGGGGAACCTATTCTATTAGTGGCTGAAAGTTGTTAAAAAGGGTGGACTGGCTTTCTCAATTCACAGATATACAATGACCTGGATGAATGAGAACCTTCACAAGCATATTCTGGATCATCTGTTTTGGTTGATCTACTCTGATACCTTCCCGATCAGTGTTCCCTCTAACCTGCGCGCTCATGCGCACACACATCACTCTGAAGATCTGCACACACAAAAATCTGTTGGAATTTAAGAACTGTTTTGTGTAGCGCACAAAATTTTATTTTGCATGCACACACTAAATATATATTTGCGCACACTTCCAATGAAAAAGTAGAAGGAACGTGGTTCCTGATATAGTGGGACTGTCCTGACACGGCAGGAATTGTGATACTAGATGGGGTCTCCCCCACTGCTTGCTTTGTGTACTGATTATAAGCTTGGCACAGCTGACATTGCAGTGTGACCATTTGCACGGCTTACTGAAGGCCGCGCGATTGGCTGAAATTTACCGAAATATTTAATCTATTTTTCTCCTCATTTTTCATTAAAATTTGACCAGTATCAGACTTTTCCCTATATTTCTACCCAACCCATGTGTACCTAGCCTTAAGGCTGGTACACACGTTACAATTCTTCCTCCTGACCGACCGTTCGAAACTTTTGACCGGTCGGCCAGGAGGAAGGACTGTCGGTAGCGGCAACAGTGGCTGCGGCCGACAGCTTACCGTGAACGATCACGTGGTCCATAGAGGACCGCATGATCGGACGTGGTTTTCCTCCATGTCCGACCATCCTTTCGGACAAACGGTCGGTCAGACACGGCCGAAAACCTAGGCGATAATTTTGGCCCGATTGACCAATACACTGAACTATCGGTCGATCAGAACGAAATATTGCATCGTGTGTATGAGCCTTCAGGACAGGGCTAAGCAGGGTTTGGCGGAATCCTCAAGGTTATATCAACACCGCCATCAGAAAAACAACCGCTACTGTACCAAATTACAGACATTAACAATAACAAACCTTTATAAATATGGCCCATTGTTTCCTAGTCCTATAGAAGAATTCAGCAGCATTAATAAAACCCATATCAATGTCCCCAAACCTTTACATGGGAATCCATAATGTGAGAACCCTACACTTTTTGCCATTGCTATTGGTCCTGTTCACTTTAAGTGGAAGCCAAATAATGACCATCATCAGGCAGATGTAACCGATCTCATGAATGAATACGATATAACCAACATGGTATCAATGGGATTTTCCAGTTATCAGGCATATGTTCACCCAGCTTTATGGCCATTCTTTTTACATAGAGAACAGTTTGGTTTGGTGCGATAAAGCGGTTGGAAATACATGTAAGTTTGACATTTGGTAATCTGTACATTAATCATCCTTTGTAATCTCATTGTGTCCTTTTTCTCTGCAACTTCATTCTGTGATATCTTTTCGAGATTATGGAAAAAAAGAGGCAGGACCTAATGAGATGCAGAAAGCGGAATTTGTATGCAAACGTGTCTTGACTACACAGAAGGAGACATTCATTGAGAAATCAGCAGATTTAGAATCCACATGTCTTTTGTTTTTTTGGCCCTGGATGGTAGTGATTAGAATTTGGAGACACTGGGCCAAAAATAGGTAGAAGAAATTAATACTGCGATAGGCTGAAATAAACCTACTGGTGAATGTGAATAATGGAATAAGGAACTTTACGTACTAAGGTAAAATAACATTCCTATTGTTTGATTTTCCATCAAGGCACAGAACCGTATTTACATATGGGAAGCATGATTTACCTAAGTTGCCCCCCTACGTGGGATCTCTAGCCCTGCAGCCACCATGTAACCCCCTTCCCTAGTTAACCAATTGCAAAACAGTAAGGTAGTGATGAAGTGTTTCACCATTGGTTCCTGGCCTTACACAAACTATAAATATTACAATTTCTATATTTACATTTTAGGGGTGGATTTACTTATCATGATGGTAAGTTAGAAACTTCTAATCCAAATGTTCCTAAAATAATATATATTTTTTCTCTGTTATGTTATTATATTGGAAATATAGAGAGAGTTGTGTGCTCCCTAACTACAGCTATTTTTGTATTTGTCCTAATTAACTCTGATTTCTCAAGTGTCTATTTTCTGCCGGTTTGAGAAGATGGGTAGAAGTGAAGCATTAGACGGAGAATTTGTGATCTATTCTTGCAAACTGCTGGAAAATAGTTTGAAACATGTCTGAACTAAATATTATGACATTTATCAAGGTCATAGAGTGAGCCAAATGGAAAACTTAATCTGTCAGGTGAAATGTTAGCCCTTTCAAAAGACGCAAACCAATGCAATAGAACAGATGCCAACACTACTTACAAACTGTGTTTTTAACAATTTGCAAACAGTGTTTAAACAAACAGGGAGATACAATAAAAGTTCTTATTGTTAAAAATGGTGCTAATTTTGCCCCAACCAATCAGATCCTATTTTACATTTGAAAGCTAACATCTGATTGGTTGGGGCAAAATTAGAACCATTTTTAACAATAAGAACTTTTATTGAATCTCCCTGACTGTGTCTATGCGAATTGGGAATTTTAGGATTATGAATTCATTTTGGAATAATTTCCCTAGGTTTAGTAACCTCTTTAACCAATCGAAAATTACCTGTTACTGGTCTATTGCCGTTAAAATGTTTAAAACATTATCAGGGTTATTCAAAAAAAGTTCTTATCGTTTAAAATGGTGCTAATTTTGCCCCAACCAATCAGATCTTATTTAACATTTAAAAGCTAACATCTGATTGGTTGGGGCAAAGTTAGCACCATTTTAAACGATAAGAACTTTTATTGAATCTTCCTGTATTTTTTTTAATTGGTTGTAATTCAGATTTCCTATATAAATACATAATGATCTGCTATCCAGGTAGCAGATTAGAAAGCAACAGACCATAATCCATTCTCATAATCCCTTTGTACTGTCAATCTCTTTTGCTGTCATATATAATCTGTTTCTAAACACAAAGACGAAAATTATTATTCACATTTTGACAATCATCACGCCAATACCCTGAGTATGGTAGACAGAAGGTGAGTAATCCATGTCAGACCTGAGTTCTGTAGGGAAAGCATGATCCCTATAACCAATTTCTGCCGGCATTTCCACAACATTCTCTGGTCAGATGGTTTACAGTCAGCATTGCGGGAATGTCAATGGGTAAGATGTAGTGTATGGTCATGTGTGCTAGGTTGATAGCCTAACAATGTCTGTTAAAGGGTCAGTGGCTGATACTGTATAACAAAGGATTGCATTTTGCCAATTCACCGACAGTAGATGCATAGTGAATAATGCACCCTCAACTGTAAATTATAAGTATATTAGAAGTGACTGAGGAGTTCTGTGACCATATAAAAGCACAAGGCCGCAGGGCGAGTACCTTTTATACAGGGCACAGAACTCCAAGGTGACTTCTAATATCCTTATAATTTATAGTTGGAGGTGCATTATTTATTATAACCTACCCCTTTGTGGCTTCTGGTTTCCTTCTCCTCCTGGAACTGTAAGATTATAAGGCTATAATATTACAGTTCCTCCCATAGAAATCCACTACAGGGGTATGGTATATATATATAATTTCATCAGTTTAGGTTTTATAGCTGTGTGTTATATACTGGCTGTATTGGATTGAGGTGACAGGAGCTGTAGGATCTTTCTAGGGAAAAATGGGAAATACAGTTAATGGTTAAATACCAGCCTGTGTTTATTTTAGCTTGGCCACCAGCGTAATTGCAATACGGCCTCAGATTTAATAATCTGTTATAATACATGGACAACGTTATCTAAACCTGCAAGCTGACAAATATCTTAAACTGCTAGTAATATATATATATATATATATATATATATATCATTTTAACCGCACCAGACTCAATTTTGGAACCCTGCACTATTTATCTTAGCATTGAATGCTGGGACTCGTAGTCCTAAAGTGATGGAAAGCCATGAGTTTTCCAAGACACACAATCAGTCCCCCGTTCTCCTGAAGCTCCATTTCCCTCCGAACATCTCATCAGCATAAACTGGCGCAGAACGTGTAATGGGGATAGATGGGTTTTCTACTAAATATGGAAGCTGATGGAAGAACTGCCTCAATTGTCTCAGTTTTATCATGTTTTCTGTTTCCCCTGAGCAGTGCGAAGCTGCTTCTTTATGCAAGAGCTCCACATTAAAATCATTCAGTTGCACTGGCAGCAAAATACAAGGACTCCCGACTCCTCCTTAGCTGGTACTTGCCGTTATAAGCTCGATCCCCCAGTCTCCATTAGAAATTAGTAGAGTTCGCTGGGGAAATGCCATTAAAATTAGATTAGAGATCCTGTGCTTAAATGCAAGAGTGCAGAATTCTCTTTAACCCTTTCAGCCGCGGTGAAGGCTTCAATGCATTTCGTGCCTTGTAGCGGAGCGAGACAGGCTGACTGCGCACACATTTATTCTAATTAGGAAGTGTCCTTCATGGGAACTAACACAATGGCAATTAAACGTAGATTTAAACTTACAATAAAAAAAACACAGCTTAGGAATAATGTTCTGCGTGAGAACAAGCACAAGGAAGGTGCGTATTGTGCTGGGAATAAAACGGTTTCCATTAAATTGTGAAAAATGACTGTTTAGGTGCATGCAAAAAAAGCAGTTGGGAATCTTATCATTCCAAGGCCTAACTATCAATCAGTGGCCCCCCAAGTGAACATTAGGATGTCCCATACCAGCAGTTCTGGCACCTTGAGTTCATCAGAGGGCAAGGTCAGTCTGAAAGGGGATTAAAACAACGGGAGCCAAGATATAGACTTAAGATACAGACAACGTATTATTTGTTCGGGGACAGGTGTTAAATTGATCACATAGACAGTGATGGAGGCCACACAGTAGCACAAGTGGAAATGTATCTCCATGCTTTTGGTCCATATGTAACATACTATTTAACAATCATTCATATGGAAATATTGGTATTACTATAATGAGGTTTGACCCTGTAGAAAAGGACTGAATGTTTTACTATATACATACCTATGTCTCATACTTCTGTATGGTTATGGACTTCTAATATCCTTATATTTTAAAATTAAATAATATCAATGTAGCAAAAAGTATAGGGGCAAGGAAAATATAATTTTAACATGGGAGTGGCCTTTAAAAGAGGGTGGTGCACTGAGCTCCCCACTGTCCATAATAAGCCTTTCAGGAATCCCTCCCTTGGTAACCCTGCACTTGTGCTTTCTCTGTATATCTGAACAGAATGTGTGCTGTGTTATCAGGTCATTGCAAACAAGCAGGGTTTACGTATCTTACCCCCCACGGGACACAACGTCATTGACTAATAAACATTAAATCAATAGTGGATCATAATACAGTGGTGGACAACATGGTAAATGTCAACAGACTCTAAAATGGTTCCAAGCTCATTAAAAGGGCTGCACAAAATCTTGCATTCAGCATATGCACCTGTCGATAACTCTTCTACATGCTTCACCACGAAGCGACAGACTGAAATCTGTCTATGGGTCTTTCAGTTTAATTAGATTTGCCCTGGTACTAGTTTTATGGTGGATGTATATACTGTAGATTATATTCTATTAGCGGGAAAAGAAGAAGCTGTCACTGTTGCTTGTAAAGAAACACTAAGGACCTTCGTTAATTATTTTTGCTGAATATGAAACCGTACTAAAAGTCCCACCGAAGCAGAGACGCTATTCCCATGGGGGCTGCTTAAAGCAGCAGTACAACAGAATTCCATTAGGCTAAGCTGTATTCTGGTGGGACTACAGTGTACTTGGTTTTTAACACAGTATCTTAGTCTGTTTCCTGATAGCAGTTTTACAGATTTTTTGTATTTGGCCCATTATATGAGTTAAATTGACATTTTACAGTGTCTGAGGATCCTATGATATTTTTAATTTTGAAATGTTTTGTTGCAATAATAAAATATGAATGAGAACCTATTTTACGCAAACGAGCACTAACCAATGGCAATCATTTAGTTCTCTCTAGCCAAGTGATATCAAACCCCACTCCAGGGGTTTAGAAACTACAACTCCCAACATTACTTGGTAGCATTCTGCAAACAATGCATGCTGGGGGTTGTAATTTCCAAACATCTGACATGCCAAGGTTCAACATCAATTCTCTAGCCCCAAACACTTTGCACACATTAGATGACGTCTGTCGAATGGCCCTTCAAAATGCAGAACAGAGGCCTATGATGTACAGATGATATAGAGCTGAAACCGGTCTGCTACTGACACTGTGAATCTGCACTTAGCTCGTATAATGATGTTAAAAGCCTTGTAGAAGGTATCACATTTGCTCAAGAGCTACCATGGAAACATGGAAATTACCCAGAAGTCTCTCCTCGTTTTATTCACACATTAGATAAGATTGTCAGACCGATCATTAAACGATTGGCCCAAGAATTTTAATCTGCAGGCATTAGCCGAGGAGCCTGTTCTGCTCTATAGGGAAGGGAGGGAGGTCTGAGCCATTAATCAATCTGGCAGAACAAATCGTTTAGCGATGCAGATGGGAGACTCCACACATTAAATAGATGGCTTCAGGGCTAGGCCACAGTAGTGTGTTTTTCACACGTTTGCGCCTGTGATTTTCGCTAAAATGGAAATCGCAGGAACACGAAAACTCCCGCAATTTCTGATGCGCATGCGATTGCATGTCCAATCGCGTTTTGGTAACGCAAAACGCCAAAAACGCATGCGCAAAATGCACAAGAATCGCACACACAATAACGCGCGTGATTCCTGTGCGTTGCAGTGTGGCCTCAGCCTTAAGGTTCATACACAAGTGTGATCGCAGGTTCGTTCGGGGATCATTGCCTGATCCGCCAGGCAGCCATTTCGGCCAATAAAGTGGCCATACACAGGATGATTATTGGCCGAAATGAACCTTTAGGCTGGGAGACTATAGGTTAATACTCTTGGGTCAACAGATTACCAGTAGTGCCGCTAGGGGGAGCAGCACCAGGAGCATTTTTCCCCCCATTGACTTATTCTGCAGGGTCGGCCACGCAGATAACGGATTCTTAGAAATGAAAGCGATAGTTCCTGATGCTCGGCCAGACTGATTGTGTGGCCCATTTTCAAGGTTGCCAGATCAGTGAAAAATGTACACCCAATAAAAACACATGAAGCATGGCTGAGTTAGAATTACTATTGTTTAATTGCAATCAGTGCAGCCCTGCATATTACATGTATTAAGTGTGTCCCTACTAAACCAAATGATCTGGTAACTATTTAAAGCCACATAATCAGGGGGGGTCCAACAGTTCCTATCCCTTGGACTGGCTGATTTAGTCTGGAGTGATCAGATGGGATGGAAATCACAGGTGATATTTTGGCTCCGTTGAACAGTTATTAACCCTGTGTTTGGGTAGCCTTATGTTTATGGAACTGGCTAATAATCGTTCTCTCTTTCTCTAAGCTTCATCTGTTGGGTTACAGAGATATTAAACTATCTATCCCTTACATGGAACCGAGGGTATGGACCGTGTTTCCCTGGAATAATTCTTAATTTAAACGTCTATGTATTTGTTCACAGTGGAGATTCAGAGCCATAGCTAGTATCGCCGGATTTGTAATGTTACATGACTGATAGCACCAGGACAAGCTCCAAGTGAACCAAAATTTCAATATCATTGATTCTTAATAAATTTAACCCATATCCTGTTATGAGAAAATCCCATCCCTGATTGCTGAGGAAGAGAAATCAATCTAATTCACTGCTAATCGCGGAATAATCTATAATTTTCTGATCATTCTATAGCCCGTTAGAAGAATAAAAGTTGATAAATATAATATAACGCTATCATTATACAGAGACAGGTGGAGGGGTTTCTTTTATTCATTGTTTCAGTGTAGCTATGTTATATAGTCACTATTATAAAGATTTACATTCATTTCCTGTAGATCTGTAATCTCAGTCTGATTTGGATGACGGTGATTTGGTAATAAAGTGATAATAAATATCGTATGATCAGACGTAGGCACAAACAAAGCAATTGTCCAGGGCCCCGGACAACTTACCAGATTACTTTTTCTACCACAAATACACCTCCCACTACAGAGTACCACTGTAGATAAAGCATGGTGGGGGCCCTGTTTAAGTTTTGCTGGGGGTTCAGTGACGCTATATATTGGGGGTTCATAGACTTTAAATGGTTAATGGTTGGGGGGCTTAACACCATGTTGTACAAAACTGGCCCTTAATGTAATAATAATGTAGCAGACTACCAATGTGGGTATAAATGTGTTTGTTTTCTACGTAATGTGCCAGTGACTTAGAAATACAAACACTGCTCTGATATCCCCCCCTGACAAACCTGATAGACAGACGGGCTCATGGCGGTATTTTTGCCTGATTAATCCTGTGGTCTATTGAAGGCTGTATGATTGACAGTCATTATCCAACATGTGCAATTTCTCAGACCAACTGATTTTGCCTGAGTGATTCATTGTGTTCCAAATTACAGCCGCTATTTCTCCACGATTGACCACAATAGACTTTGGCAATTGATTGGACTGAAGTATCAACTGGTGTGTGTACCAGCCCTTAGTAGTGGAACAGGGGGGAGCAGGGGAGTAACCACCAGGGGAGCAACTGAAGGGGAGGCAATTGGGCCCCATCTTCTTGTTTTTCCTATGACAATTATAGCCTCCTCCAAGAATGAATGAAGCCCAGATAGGGGCCCTATCATAGTTTTGCAGGGGAGCCCAGTGATTCCTAGTTATGCCAGAGGGGCTATCTCTCCGGGTCAGTGCCCCCCTTTAATTTAATATGCTCTTTGTTCACAGAGCGACTTTAATTCTAAAATCTGGTGTTAAATAGTCACACATAAATATATGCAAATCGCCTATTGAAATCCTCGCACTGGCTGTGCGGGTGTCTTTTGTGATACCTGCGCAGCTGGCGAATGAAGGAGATAAAGCCACACTAACTGATATTTAATCGGTTAACGCAACTTTAACTCCTTAAAACTGTGCACCGCCTCCCTGCAAATGCAGACCCAGATTTCCAATCAGAAAGAATATGAGTACAGCAAATTCAAACAGTAAAATACTACTAATTTATATTACTAGTGATACAAAAAAACACAATGTTTCAGGGGTGAACTTGCCCCTTGGTAAGGACACCTGACTGAGGACATACCACCACCTCATATACCTTTTAATACATCTGCTGTTTGTTAATTATTTATCCTATATAGATTTATTACAGATTCTAATCAGAACAGACCAGCTTTATTCTGATAGGATCCTATCCTGCCAACCTTGACTGCAATACAGCCCACATATATGCCTAGAAATTCAAATAAGAAAGGTAACGCCAAACAGAACCTTTTGTGTTTCCTGCCTATAATGCACTAGGTAAGAATCATGTGTCTGTGCACTGACTTCACCTCAATACCAATTGTTCGTTCTCAGGGACTTCTCTGGTTTTATACGAATAGAATTGAATTTCTTTGTAAAAATACCGTTAATTCCTATGTTGAATTTTACATGGCAGATAGATAATATTTAACCAGTCTATTCCGCTAAAGATGATTGCAAGGAAAGAGCTACAATGAAGATTTGCAACAGAAGACACGCAGTGACCTGTTAAATATAAACTATGCTTTGTAGCTTATCACATTTCTTGAAGCCATCCATTACCACACACTTGTCTGCTTCCGTGAATTGCTGTTTGTCAGCTAAAATGTGGCAACTGCAAACTGCAATCAACTATCCTGTGTCCTCTATTGCTAATTTAAGGTTGTTGAATATTTAGTGATAGAAATGTATTTGCTGTTAGAACCAATATTCTAAGACTGACAAAAATTCTGAATAATAAGTATGTCCTGTTTCACAGACAAATAAACATAAGGATGCAATGTATTCTGCACAGAGACATAAATTTATTCTCAGCTCATCTCCAAGCTGGCCATACGCTACAAACTTACCTCCTAGTGTTCCTGGTCTGATCATATTGCGATCAGTATTACCTAATGTCTATCGCAATAGACCGGGGTAGTCGGTCCTGGGAACATCGACATGTAAAACTGCTATTCAACTCGACAACAGACACTACTTAAACCCACGCACTGCTCTACACCAGGCACAATTTTACACCACAAAATACTTTATACCACGCACTGCTCTATACCATGCACAATTTTACACCACACACTGCTTTGTACCACGCACTACTCTATACCACGCACTATTTTACCCCACGCACTAGTCTATATCACACACTATTTTATAATAACGCACAACTCTATAACACACACCCAGGCACTACTTTACACTACGCACTACTCTATACCACACACTATTTTATACCACGCAATATTTTACACCACACACTACTTTACAGTACGCACTACTCTATACCACGCACAATTTTACACCACACACTACTCTATATCACACACTATATTATACTACGCACTACTCTATACCACACACTACTTTACACTACGCACTACTCTATACCACACACTATTTTATACCACGCACTATTTTACACCACACACTACTTTACAGTACGCACTACTCTATACCACGCACAATTTTACACCACGCACTACTCTATATCACACACTATTTTATACTACGCACTACTCTATACCACACACTACTTTACACTATGCACTACTCTATACCACACACTATTTGATACCACGCACTACTCTATACCATGCACTATTTTACACCACACACTACTTTACACTATGCACTATTTTACACCTGGCACTACTTTATACCACGCACTACTCTATACCACACACTACTTTATATCACGCACTACTCTAAACAACCCACTATTTTATACCACGCACTACTCTATACCACACACTATTTTATACCATGCACTACTCTATACCACACACTATTTTACACCACACACTACTTTACACCTGGCATCACTTTACACCATGGAGTACTTTACACCAGGCACTTCTTTACACCACAGACTACTTTACACCATGCACTACTTTACACCATGCACTACTTAACACCATGCACTACTTTACACCACGGACTAATTTACACCAGGCACTACTTAACACCAAGCACTACTGTACACCACGGACTACTTTACACCATGGACAACTTTACACCAGGCACTACTTTACACCAGGCACTATTTTACTCTAGGCACTACTTTACACCACAGACTACTTAACACCATGGACTACTTTACACCACGCACTACTTTACACCACGCACTACTTTACACTATGCACTACTTTAAACCACAGACTACTTTATGCCAGGCACTACTTAACACCACGGACTGCTTAACACCACGGACTGCTTAACACCACGGACTGCTTAACACCACGCACTACTTTACACCAAGAACTACTGTACACCACAGACTACTTTACACCAGGCACAACTTTACACCATGGACTACTTTACACCACAAACTACTTTACACTCCGCACTACTTTACACCAGGCACTACTTTATACCATGCACTACTTTACACCACGCACACACCTTCATAGGGTGAGTCCCCACTGCAACGCAGAGAAAAGTGGTGGGCATTTCTGTGCATTTTTGCCATACGCTTGTGTCTGTTAGTATTTGCTTTTTCATGTACTTGTGCTTCCCAGGGGATTATAGGTAAAAATGCACCTTTAAAATCACATTTATGTCAGCTTGTTTCCACTTGTGCCTGCTTTTTCATGCACTTCCAAAGACTTGTATTAAGTGTGATTGTGACAGAAATGGACCAAATATGGTGGTCACGTGTTAGAAAAGCACAACAGATTGCAATGCACACAGTGCGGCTTACTTCCCGCTATTTACATTATAAATATAATGCTTTGGCGTCTTGCAGAGAGCGGATGTAGTGCAAAACACAACAAAATCACGGAAGTGGGGCCTAGGCCCTATTGATTGACAGCAGAACCCTTAATAACCTGCATTAATAAATAGGGACACTTGTCTTTCTATAGAGACTAGTTCAGCATTGGTTCCGAATCTAAATATGGCTCTTGACTTTCTACATGAAATCCAAAATATGTTCCACAGAGTATTACGGGTGCAGTATTATCACAGGCAGCTATACATGTAAATGTATTCAGATTCTGCTGTTTAAGACACATTATAAAGTGTGGGTGAAAGGAAAATTGCTAAATTACAAGTTGTTCCTACAGGAAAGAGCATTTTGTAACATTCACAGACACATGCTTGGAAGGCTGCACACCCGTCACAGAATGAAATGTATTCTTAATGGCATACGGAACACACCATTATTTTCCTGGACCATATGACTGACAGCACACGTGAATTCAGTTACAGAATATATTGCTGCCTGTCTGCACATATTGATCTTTCCTTCAATAAAGAACTCCAGAGACTTGTTTGGTCCCCTGGAGAAATGTACGATTAGGATAGAAATAAATGTTAAAGGGCATTTCTACCCCCAACATTTTGTATAAAGCTACAGCACCCCCTAAAACCTTAAAAGCCGTAATACTCACATGGCCCAATAGTGCTGTCAGAAAGAGAAAAGCTGCAAGATTCCAACTGCTGTCCCACCCCTTCTCTTTTGAGCACTGCAAAAGCTCAGAGAGCACTTAGTTGAAAAAGCATCTTGGCAGTCATTGGCTGTCATGTCATCCTTCATGGCCATGACTGCAGAGTTAAGACTGGAGGCGTCAGAGATTGGGCAGCATTTCTCTTTTTGACAGCACTATTGGGCTGTGTGAGTGTGTTATGTTTTAAAGGGAAAGTTCACCTCTGAAACCCTGAAACCCAATCAACTGCTATTGTTAGAAAGATGAGAGATGTACGTCAGATGACATAAAATGCTGCCTAATGTTCTGCTAACTTTCTTTCTGCTTCCTGGTTCTTCCAGGTTGCAGCTGTCAGGCAAGGGTGTAAGATGACATCACAGCCAATTTGTCCTGTCATATATCTGTAGAAAAGAAATAGATGTTCCCAACCTGCTCCCCTGGTAGTTACGCCCCTGCTATATATTCTCAGACAAAAGGTTACTAAGGAGCCACACAACAGTTAAATGTCAGGTTGTAGATATTCATAGGAATATTTATTTACTGTTTTTTAGTCACAACGCAGAAGAGATAAACTGTTATGTAACAACCGCCCATCACCCAGAGACATGTTACCTGCTGACATCATTAAACCTGACGTCTCTTGGTTCATTTGAATCACGGCCAGCTAGTGCTTTCCATGACTACCTGCCAGTGGAATAGCTAATCTGCCTTGGCACATTTCAGTCTCTGGTCATTTTTCTACTTGCTGCAATTTCATTGAAATGAAGGGGTGGAAAGCTGTAATTTATTGGAATGCATAACAAAAGATGCAAACCCATCTTAAAGCTGAAACGAGTGTGTGGGAATACTAGTGTGTGGCTTTCTAGTCTACCTGTAATTCATTCATTGTGTGTGATGTCCTGTGTTTCAGTTATTAGTTCAAATCTATATGGCAATTTAGCGCATATTATTAAGCTACGGGAGAGATTCATTATATATTTAACTCCCCTCCTCCGCAATATCAAATATTTTTTTTATCTGAACCTTATTAGTATAAGCAAAAGTGCATAAACGCAATGTGTTTGTATTTGCACTTTGTGTGTGCATTTTTGGCTGCTTTGTCCATGGTTGCATTTGTGTGAGTTGGTATGGGCTCCATGTTTGTTTGTTTCCAAATAGATTTTGGGTAAAACCACCAAAAACACATTAGTAGTGTGCTTGTGTGCTTGTGCTTTATTCCTCCCTGCTTTTCACGCCAAAAGTTGTGCATGCACGTGGATGAAAAAGGACAATCCTCAGTGGTTAGCACTAATGCCTTGCAGTGCTGAAGTCCTGAGTTTGAATCCACCCTTGGACATATCTGCAAGGAGTTTCTACGTTCTCCCTGTAATTGTGTGGGTTTCCTCCACAATCATAAAGACATACTGATAGGTTGTATGTGTCAAATAAATGTGATTAGATTGTAAGCTCTTCGGGACAGGGGCTGATGTGAATGAATATGTAATTGTAAAATGCTACGGAAGATGTTGGTGCTATATAAATACTCAATAATAGTAATAATAACTAGAATGGGAAAGTTTAAGTATAAACTTTGAATTTGGCTTGAAAGGCCGCATTTTGGAAGGGAATGTGTGTGTTTGTGCTGCAGATTTTAAAACTCAATAATGCCAATGATGAGGACATTTCTGTTTTTTACTTACCCTAAATATTAAAGGCAGGTCAGTTAGTGTGTGTACTCGTGTCAGGTTGGGGGATTAAAAGACTAAACTTTTTTGATGATTGGTCAAAGTGTGGGGGTTTTTTTGGAAGTTAAAAAACAAAATTTTTTGATTATTGATCAAAATTTATTTTTGACTATAGTTACCCTTTAGGTATGTCTGCCATGGAAATTGAAGAGAAGTTTAGTAGGTGTGTGTACCTGTCTCAGGTTGGGGGTAAAAAAACCAAACTTTTTTGATGATTGGTTTTAATTAGTTTTTTTTACTTTAGTTACCCTTTACGTATGGCTGCCACAGTAATGGAAGGGTAGGTCAGTAGTATCTACCTGGGTAAGGTTGGGGGTTAAAAAAAAACTTTGTTGATAATTAGTCAACATTTTTTTGACTATAGTTACCCTTTAAATATGGCTGCCATGAAAATGGAAGGGTAGGTGAGTAGGCGTGTGTACCTGGATCAGGTTGGAAGTTAAAAAACAAACTTTTTTGATTATTGATCAAAATTAATTTTTTGGCTTTAGTTACCCTTTAAGTATGGTTGCCACAGTAATGGATAAGTAGATCGGTAGGTGTGTGTACCTGGGTTTGGTTGAGGGGGTATGTCTTTTTTTTTATTTATAACCATAAAACTAACTTTTATTGAGGATATATCAAAATTAGTTTTTTGGACTTTATTTACCCTTTAAGTATGGCTGCCACAGGAATGGAAGGGTAGGTCAGTAGGTGTGTGTACCCATATGAGGTTGGGGGTATGTGATTTTGCATGTATGACTATATAACTAACTTTCATTGATGATTGAAAAATTTGTTTTTTGACTATAGTTACCCTTTAAGTATGGCTTGGAAAGGTAGGTAGTAGGTGGGTGTACCTGTGTCTGTGTGGGGGGGTTGGGGGTATTTTGTTACCATTATAGTCTATGGGGAAAAATGTCCTGAAATTCGCAGATAATGCCATAACGCTTCAGTGGATTCCTTAGCTAGAAGGTAGCCCCACACTTCTGTACCGAATTTCATGTCTCTAGCTCAATCACTGTGGGAGGAGATACAGTCCAAAAAAGCAGAAGAAGAAAACAGAAGAAGAAGAAAAAGAAGAGGAAGAAGAAGAAAGAGAAAGAACAGGAATTTGGCTTTTTCAAGCCAAATTAATAAAATCGCAAAGCACATAGTTGGAACTGGTTCCTGCGATATCCACTAAAAAACAAATGTTCTTGTATAAGAAAGCACACAGAGGCAGGAAAGTGGATAGAATCACACATAGGAGGATCCAGTCAGGGACGCAACTACCAGGGAAGCTGGGGACCCAGAAGCCAAGGGTTGCCTGGGAGCCAAGAAGGCCCTGTCTTGTTATTTTTCCTATGACAGATATACCCTCCGTCCAGAAAACCACTGTGTATGAAGCACAGATAAGGGCCCCATCATTGTTTTGCTGGGGGGCCCAGTGATTCCTAGTTACGCGACTGAACCCAGTCCATTTGTACAGTAGTATATATCTGCTAATATTGATGGCAATAAAATATTTACAAGTACCGAAAAGGATATAGGGAAAATGCCTTCGAATATCACAACTTCTTATTCTAGAAAACAACATTAGTGGTTATTGGTTTTCTGCCAGACACCACCATAATGCAGTGTGCCCTTCTTGTTTTGTCTATACACACTGCACAAAAGGATCTGTAAGGTATACTCTGACGAGAGCTGCTTTTCTCTGGAGAGATATCAAAGCTTTGGTCAAGCCGTGACCTTTTCACTGTTTTTCATTACTTCACAGCATTCACCGTGCACAAAACATTTTCCCTTCCCTGCTGAGGGTCCTGGAATATAAATGAATGAAATAGTGATATGGTACAACAATCCATCAGTGTGTGTGAGGCCTTCGCCATAACAAGACACACGGAAAGAGGATGTGGTTTTTGCTTTATGTTAAAAGATTAATTCTTGGGAAGCATCTAAATATCTAGTTCCCTGTATTCATTTTCATATTTAAAAGCTCATTTAGAAAATATATATTTTCTGCTTTTTTTTCCCATTTCATTATTCAACTGTTTTTTAAATTTTTTTTAAAAATTGTCTACATTTAAGCACAATTTTAAACATCCCATCCTAGATAGCAGCACTGTAACAACTTTGATTGAGAATTAAGGTGGGTACACCCACTAACGCTAAAGGGATGATACAGTCGGATCCGTTGGCCTCAGGATCATTCAGAAATGCCAGAAAATTTCTCCCTGTATCAGGGGCGTACCTGAAGCACCCCCACCCCCCACGCGCGAGTTTGGGACCGTGCCCCTGATTCCCTCCTCCCTCCACGAAGATCAATGCAGACTCCAAAATCTGTGCAGCGAGCAGACATTTTTAAACAGCTGATTGTGTGTATGAAGGAAACATGCGTGATCAGCTTTTTAAAACCCGGAACTGAACCGGAAGTTCGGGTCAGGTCTTTTAAACAGCTGATCGTGCATGTTTTCTTCATACGCATGATCAGCTGTTTATAAATGGCTGTTTGCTGCACAGATGACGGGCTTATGGCAGGCCCTACTATCGTCCAGGACCCCCTGCAGTTGCAGGAGTGGCGGGGGTGGTAGTTACGCCCCTGCCCTGTATATAAAGTATATTGAGTCACTTTACATAGGGAGACTGCTCGGGACTGTGTAGATTTTTGACAGTCAGAATCTGCAAGATCTTTTAAAGATCTTGCATGTGTGTACCCAGCTTTACAAATGAATACGTAATATTTATTCAACATTGTTACAATGGACGTTGTTGCTATCTGGGGTGTTGTTTTTTTTATCCAATAAAAGATTTGATTGGATAAATATGCTGATGATACAATGTTACAAAAGAAAAAGATCAAAATATTCCTGTACAGACAGGCTGCTTAGCAGCGGTCAGGCAGCCTATTGTGTTTTAGTAAAGAAGGGAAGGGGGAGCCATCCGGAGAAATTCATAACACACGGGAACCATAGGAACACTCCTTAACATGGTTAATTGATCCAACTAATCAATTAACAGTGTTGATAAAAGCCTGTACACACATTAGATCGTCAGCAGATGTGATTGATCATTTGGCCCCCTCATACAGCAATTATCTAACGTCTCTACTTAGCTTTAGCATTTCCCATATGCAGGGCCGTTTCTAGCCATCTTGGTGCCCTAGCGTGATCAGATCGCAATCCCATCGCACTTAAAAGCGCAATAGGTGGCCTAGCCCTCCAAGAGTATTGGAGTGCCAGCAGACTTCCCCAGAGTATTGCCATTACCACTTTCAGTGCCAGCAGAGTATTACCATTAATCCTTCAGTGTCAGCAGACTTTCATATTAATAATTTCAGTGCCAGCATTTTCTCAGAGTATTGCCATTAACCCTTCAGTGCCAGCACTTTCCCAGAGAATTGCCATTAAGGGTTCGGTCCCACTATGCATTCCGTTTTGCATGCGTTTTTCGAATCGCAATGTAATTAAAAATATAATGGAAAACATGAGAACCAGTTCCCACTGTATAATTTGCATTTTGAATCTATTTTTTATCCACATACGTGCACGACTTTTGGTCCATGTGTGTCAGTATAGCATTTTAATAATAGTCTATCAGTCTGTCAAAAAGCAGACACACGTACCCAAATTATTTTTTTTTTGTCTTTTTTGCATTTTCTCCACTATTTCCCCTTGATTTTTACCAAAACTGAACATGGACGCAAACCGACTGGAAACAAGGACACACGCGGACAAAATAATAGAAAAACGCATGCAGGGGGGTAACTGCAGGGGCCATGGGACCCCCCCCGCAAGATCAGAGGCCAGGCCCCTAACTTACCCCCTCCACTTAAACAGCTGATCGTACTTATGTATGAAACATACAGTTTGGTTCCAGAAGTTCAGGTCCGGTCCTCTAAACAGCTGATCTCGTGTATGTTTTCTTCATTGTACGATCAACTGTTTAAAAACAGCTGTTCGCGGCAGAGGTTGTGGGCTTGTGGCAGGCCCTCCCACCTCCGGGCCCTGTCACGGGGGTGGTGGGGGCATGTCTGTTTACCTGCAAATGCACCAGAATGCGGACAAAATGCATTGTCCTAAATGCACTCAAAATGGACAGCACAATGCAATGCACATATTGGGACTTTCAGTGTCAGCACCTTTTTAGCTGCCAGCACTGACATGATATACAGTATGTACCTGCTTTCCATGTCTCCTCCATTGCATTGTTCACTCCTCACCTACTCATAAGTTCCAATTGGAGAGTTGGATGGAAGGAAGAAAGAGGCAGGGATAGGGATCTCGTGGCTACTAGTCATAGGGTCACTGTTATAAAGTCTGCAGCAGCTTTTACCTGGCATTTTAGGTTGGTTACACAGAGGCAGATTTGTCGGGCCAATGAACTGATGCTTACATGCATCGGTTGGTTGGGCCAAAAAATCTGTGCTCATTTCGTCTGCTGCCACAACCGTTCATCTGGTGTCGGTAAACCACACCCAGGATTGGTCGCACGAACTATTGTCGCGACCGTCAGATTCACTCGCTCGGTCGAGACAAATAGTCCCCTTGTGTGTACCCCCAGCCTTAGAACTGTTCTCCTAAGTCCCATTAGCTGAGCTCATCCTCCCCCCTCCTTCCTTCACCTTCAGTTCATTTGTAACATTGTATCCAAGTAGAGGGAGCTGAGTTCAGGCTCTGTACTAGATACAATGTACATATTACAGCTGAACAAGGAAAGCAGATCTAACACAGCAAGAAAAGCTGACAAGGAAAATGCGGGAAAAAGGGAGGGGGTGCCGGGACAGCGGGAAAGGACCCCAAAAAAGGGTCCCGCTGAAAAAGGTACGGTTGGGAGCTTTGGAGATGCTAGGGAGAACACTGGGTGCCCTGGTTTAACTAGCGTTTTGCCTAGGTGGCTTATGCTTTAAAGGACAACTCCACCCTTATAAGAACATCTTTTAGAAAGAATGGTCTCTTTAAAATATGTTGATATATCATAGTTTGTCCTATGAATTCATTACTGTATGCCTGCTATACTTCTGGATGCCTCATGGAAACTGATTAATTAAGAAACCTGTACTGAGCATTTACTGAGCCTGGGCATGCTCAGAAGAGGCCACTAGGGGATTATCATTCAGTCATTGGCTGTGATGTCACCTGTCAAATCCATAACTGACAGTTACTAACTAGAAGAACCAGGAATCAGGAACAGGGGCTACTGGACATTGTGCAGGATTTCAGGTTAGATTAATATATTTCACATTTCAAACTGTATTAAAAAGTATTCACTTTTTATACATTACTATATTGTTGGGCATGCCCTCCCACCCCAAACCGCTATATCATTATTTTAAAAAGTTTACTTAACTCTGGTCCAGCTCCCCTGCCTGCCGCAACTACAAGCAGGGGACTGAACCAGCAGCCGCAGCTATGATTGGCTGAGAGGCAGCCAATCACAGCCGCAGCTGCCAGTAATGCAGAATGCTGAGGGAGCGAGGATCTGTAAGTAGAGTTTGGAATCTATTTTTAAACTTGCAATATAGTGGTTGGGAGTGGGAGGGTATGCTCTACAATTTACCTAAAGGATTTAACGCTAGATGAAGGCAAGCCAGAGAGGGATCTGGAAGGAGAGGGGGGGAGGGGAAGGGTCCTCTGCGCATGCCAGCAGCAATGAGAGGACAGAGCAGAGGCAGAGTCGTTTGGACAGGAAGATAAGCTCCTACCCTTCAGTTTCCTGGACTTTGAAGAGGCTATACAGGAGAACCATAAGAAGCAGGGATGTAAGGTAAGGATTTTTTTTAAATTGTACAGTGGGTCCAGTAGTAGGTTAAATTTTAGTTTGGGGGGTGGACATGCCATTTAATGCACAGTGCTAGAAACAAAAACATACATTTTATCAAATTTAAGCAAAGTACAAGAAGAATTTTTGGGTGTTTAGGGAGGACATTTTCTTGTCTACCTCCCTTGAAACAGAATTTTAAATAGTAAAATTGCTTGAGATTTTCCAACCAATGAAATGTGGGTAATGTCAATACTTACTCTGTAGGAATCTGATTTCATATCATACATTTTAACCCTGGTGCCATTTTATTTCCCCGCTACTCAGTGATACTGATAATGATTTCCTTTCAGCTGTAGCCAGATCGATTCTGCTTTATTTTATTTCTGTCCCATTAAAATTCCATTCCAGTGTTTTAGCGTTTAAACTATTTTTCCAGACTGTGCAATTTTTAGCTAATGCTCAACACCTTGTCTTTATTTAGTATAGTGAGACTTTGCCCATAGCAACCTCCATCAAGGGGTCCGAAATATAAAGGGCAGACGTCAAACTGAATCCTATTTTCACAGATAGCGATAAAAAACACAAAACATAAATGTAGCTTGTGGCCATACACATGAATACATTATTTGAGACATTAAAGGAGATTGCAGGTAGAGTATGTTTTATCATGTGCGGCCAGCTTAAGGCTTAATCTCAGTACTAATATTTATACCAGACAAAGCTAGACACCACCAATATTCTGTTCAATCCATTGAAGATTGTTGGTGCCTGAAATTTACCAACACATCTGATTGAAAGAAGGTTTCGACCAAAATACCAAAATATTGGTTGGTCAGGTCAAAATATCGCCGTGTGTACCAAGCCTTAAGTAGGATACACAGGGATTGTTCAGGTGGCCTGGGGACTCTATTTGCTCCTTATACTGTATAGAGGATGAGAGAATCACCTTTTATCTAATGGCCTGTGACCACTCTAATTCTCAGGGTGGCAGCACCACTCACAATGAATCTTTATGGCAGCACACTGTGCTGAAGAGCACACAGCCATATAAAGCACTCACAAGGGGGGCAGTGCTGGAGCCATTTGCTGGTGACGTTTGTTGTCCTCACGGCATCACAACAGTGCACTCACTACTGCGTTTTACAATTTGTTATCTGTTTGTGTTTCAATTTGCGATCCACTTTGACAACAGGGTGCAATCGTAACTATAAAGGGAATATAAATGGAGGATACAGTTTGAATTTGGCTTGAAAGGCTACATTTTGGAAGGGAATGTGTGTGTCTGTGCTGCAAGTTTTAAAACTAATAATCTTGCTATGGCAATGAAAGAGAACACTGGTGTGTTTTTTTACTGTAGTTAACCATGCCACGGAAATGGAAGGGTAGGTGAAAACTTTTTTGATTATTGATCAAAAACATTTTAACTATAGTTATCCTTTAAGTATGGCTGCCACAGGAATGGAAGGGTAGGTCAGTAGGTGTTTATACCTGTGTCAGGTTGGGGGGTATGTGGGGATATTGCGTTTATGACCATAAAAATAACTTTTTGATGATAGAGCAAAGTTAGTTTTTGATTATAGTTACCCTTTAAATATGGCTGCAATGGGAATGGAATGTTAAAAGGCAACTGTGGTCTCAAAAAAAATTAGGGTTAAATGAAAGCCTGCAGTATTTCCTTTACACTGAGCCAACAATCACATCTCTGGCTGGAGCCTGTGAGAAATTACATTGGGGTGAATGTTCAAACTTCCTGCTTTCAGTAGGTTGAGTGACATCACCTGACCTCTACCGGCCCTTTTCCCCCCGGGGAGAAGCATGCTCAGTTAAGACTTATTGCTGGGGAAATCAGGAAGTACCTGAGGAAAAAATTGACAGTTGAGAAGGGGAGCCTATCAATGCAGGCAAAGGCTGGTCACATGGCTGAAAACAGGAAGAGTTCAACCAGGAACTTACATTGCTGAACCTTTCCAGCAATAACTTCTCACAAATTTTATCTAGAGATGTGATTTAGATTTTATCTTGAAGGTATGATGGAATGATTTTTATATAATTATTACTAGTTTGGAAGAATTTGAGACCACAGTTACCCTTTAAGCCAGTAGGTGTGTGTACCTCTGTCTGTGTGGGGGTTGGTGGTATCTGTGTTTGCGTTTATGACCATTAAACAAACTGTTTTGATCACATGACCCTAAAACCTCAAATATCCACATTTGAGGATTGTTTCCATTCTGGTCTTTGGGGGAAAATGTCCAGAAATTCACAGATAACTTGGTAACGCTTCCACAAATTCCTTAGCTAGGTAATAGCAAACTTTTCCTATATGTCCCGCATGTCTCTACCAAATCTCTCTAGTTCAAAAACTGTGGGAGGAGATACAGTCCAAAAAGCGGAAGAATAAAACAGAAGGAGAAATAGTGAGAACAGTAATTTGGCTCTTGTAATAATCATTGCAATTTCAATGCATGCAATCCCTATTTTTAGTCCTTTTCACTCCATAATGCAATGGGAACACAGGAAAAGTGGCAATGCACACAAGCACATTGTACAGGTGGGTACTGGTGGCAAATGCCTGTGACTGCATTTTAATGTGCAATCTAATACGCACACTAACTGGTCTGGCTAAGTGTGCTGCTGTCTGTTGCGCTGCAATACACTTTTTATAGCACATGCGTTCAGATTATTTTGCGCAATCGAATGTGCACCAATTGCGCAACAAAGCAAAATCTCCGTGCACCAGAAACCTGCACCCAAGCATGTTGGACGGCATGCTTGTTTCCTGTGAGCTAGTGCGTGTTGTAGTGCGGCCTTAGCCTAAAATTTTTAAAAAACAGAACCAGACACCAAAAGAACAAGTAAATGCAATGTGTGTATGTATGTTGCAGTGTGGCATAATTCCTGCACCGTATTAATGATACTGTATATACTCGAATATAAGTTGACCCAAGAATAAGCTGCATTTTTACCTGAAAAACGGAAAAAACAGATTGCCTCGAGTATAACGGGCATGTCCAACCCCAAAGCCATAATTTCACCCACTACTGGCCCCACTGTGTAGTGTAATAAAATCCTTACCTTACATCCCAGCTCCAAATAGTTCTCCTGTAATCCCCCCCCCCCCCCAAGTCCAAAAAAGTGGCCACCAGGAGCCTAGCAGAGTCCATATAGGACTCTGCCTCCTGTCTCACCTCTGGGAGAATTTTGCCATGAGCACTGCAGCCCTCCCCCTTCTCCCTCCCTCTCCCACCCATTTTGGTCTCCCTCCCCCTATCACAAAACCCATTTGTCATATTGTAGGGCTTCCTCCCCCAGCCCCAACCGCAACCGCTTTATTATTATTTCCAGAAACTCCCCCGATGTTTACTTACCTTCCCTCTTTCCTCCACCATTCTGAACTACCAGCAGCCGCGTCCATGATTGGCTGCCTCTCAGGCGGAGGATAGAGGGAAGGTAAGTAATAATCGGGGGAGTTTCTGGAGAAAATAATAATGCGGTTGGGGCTGGGGGAGGAAACCATACAATATATCAAAAAAAATTTAAAAGGGTGGACATGCCCTATAAGCCGAAGGTAAAAATTATAACCCCCTACTGCCTTCTGATTCAGTATTTTTTTTAAGATTTAGTTGCCCTTTAAATTGACCCTAACTTATTGGTGCCAATATAATAAGCCAAATCCACTAACCCACATGCTAGTACATAGGCCCGGGCACAACAAACGGCAACTTGCCAGAAAACAGGTAGGTGCAAATCTTCCAAAATCCTCTACCCAAGGACCAGACTGCATCAAAGGCCAAGGTAGAGAGATGCATACTAATTAAATACTTAATACATTCTCTCTACCTTTATCCTCTATTATGTTATGTCCGAGCTGAGAGGAGGCATAACTTATGTTCCGACATGCACACAACTTCGTGCACACTCGTGCTCCTGACTGCTCCGGTTTGCTGAAAGGAAGGTAAGTAATGCCTGTGACCCGAGTATAAGCTATAAGCTATAAGTTTATGGGTTATGGGTCATTTAAAAAAGTAAAACCCTTGGCTTATACTTAAGTATATACGGAATCTATGGTGGAATTGGGGAAAAAAAGGATTTGACCTAATTACATAGTCGGAACAAGGACAGACATGAAACTGCAATCTCACATGGAATTAGTGCTGGGAGATACGTACACTTGATGCAAGCGTCATCACTGTGCTGGGAAAACATGTAATGATTCACTTCATAATGACTACACTGATTAGATCACTGCTTGGCAAAAACAAAGATCGGATGCGTGTAGCCAAAATCATTGCTCTCACAAGAGACAATATATTGTTAGCCTAGTAAAGGAAGGGAAAATGGTAAATAGGTTCTGTCTTTTTAAGTGATGCCAGTGTTTGTATTAGTTACACTTCCCATGGCGTGCCATATAAATAACTATTGAGATCACAGAGATATTTTGCTGTGAAGTACTGATCACACATATTTTCATAACTATTTAGATCTGTTTCTGCTGATGAATATAAAGTAAGACCATGTTATTGTGCGGTTGGCAGCTGAAGGCTGATCACTTTCTAACCAATTGGCAGAGATCAAAGGGAAACTCATACCCGGACCTGACAATCAACCAGGGAAACAGAGAATCAGGAAATACAAGTACATTGACTACCTCTTTGTATGACCCCAGGTGTACTAAGTGTCTTGGGATGGGCTGGAAGGAGTGCAGCCAAGGTCTGCTTGAAGCAGATGTACGGGCTTGTTTGAAAAGATGGGTGAATTCAAATTAAATGAAAGAATATGTTTAGTTTCTTTAAACTCTTATGTTTGTTTAAGGGGGAATTAAAATCCACCAAAACCTTTTAAAAGATAAAAACATAATTTCTGGGAAGGTAGGAGACAAACCTCCTCCACCAGCCATTTTTTTGTTGATCTGTCCTTTCATATCCACTCTGAATCATATTTTTTAGCTGTCAATCAAGTGCCTTATTATCATAAACTCTTCTGTTTTGCTGTAACTGAAATGGTGAAAGTTGCTATATGAATTGCATGGTGGGAAATTCCCTCTCCCAGTGCTGACTCATAGTGATTACTGAGCATGCTCCATTTTACAGAAGGTCATGTCCAATGGAAGGAGTTGGTTATGAGAGGGAGGAGGTTACTGAGCCTGAGTAATGGATTGAAGGCATGCGGCAATGCCCACACCGCAAGGCTACATACATGTATTTTTTTATAGATTTAGACGAGGCAACATATTTTTTCTAAATAAAATATGAAAGAAAAGGGGTATCAAGCATACCAAAACTAGTATGGCCGGCATAGTAGATGGGAAGCAGTCAACGCCATTAGGCGGGTGCACAACCTAGAACAAAGTAATGAAAATAAGATAGAGAGGCCAAGGAAAGAAAAAAGAGAAAAAGAAAGCAAAAAGAAAGAAGAAAGAGCCGAAAAGAAAGAAAAAGGGAACGAATAAAACAAGCAATAACAAAAAGAAGAAAAACCAAGACTAATCCCAGAGAAATCAGGAAAAACTGAAAATAAAACAATAAAGCAAAACCAGCAACAAAGGAAAGGGGGTAATCTAGGTAGTACAAGGGCCCAGGAGCACTCCAACTGCATATAAGTCACCATCAAAGTAAAAGTAATGGAGGGCCAACACGCACCTCATACAAACGTAGCAGTCAGGAGGTGGACACTAGACTGCTAAACACAGCATGTATAAATATATCAACATTTATTATCCCCATACAACATTCAATAAGCACACAATAACAAAAATATATCTAAAAACACACTCTAAAGGCAACATCAGGTCCATCGGGAGCCAGATAATAAGTATCGGTGAACGAATAGGATGATGGACGGGCTCACAACCGCTATATATCCATATGCTAGCCACAAGGTGGAGCCAATCGGCACTAGGTCAAATACATCACAAGGGGCCCATACAACATAGTACCCGGCTGTAACGAATAGTAAAAGTCAATAGGGGAGAAAACAGTGTACACTTCCAGGAAAGGTCTCACCCATGTAAAACCGGATCCTGAAAGTCCATAGTCCTGACCTCCAAAGATGTATAATGTCCAGAACAGCTATGAATCAAGAGAGACCTATTTAAATAAGTCTGCTCCTGGTGGGGCTGACAATTTTCCTCCACCCCCACTGATGCATCTCCCTTCTCTTACCTGAGTGCACATGTGCCCTACATCAGACAAGAAGGTGTGATCGGGTGTTCTTTAACATGATTTAAAATATGAGCATTTTCCTATCTATCCCAGATATAACAATTTAATTTAGTTTCAATGTGTATTGCCAAATCAGGGCAAACATTCAGCTCTGAAATTTCTGTAACATAAAAGGGATTTAATCCTAGTGCCCAGGATAGCTTTTAAAACGTCTATAATGACTGCATTGCCATTGGATAAGCATCCCCTGTCCTACAGCTATAGGCCCATCGTACATATTGCATATGCATTCAGATATAAATATATTCCAGGGTCTTTTGGTTATAGCCATGATTTGAATAAGTAGAAAGTAAACATTTACTTCACTTTCTTCAGGAATTTGTAAAAAAGAGAGAAAGCGGGTTCCATAAGCATGATATTCCCACGGCAATTTATATGCAAATTACTTGGAGTATTAATGTGAGGTTCAGCAAGTCTGGTGGTCATGGCAGAATGGATCCCAATACAATCTATTCGCAATCTACATACAAACAAATCATCCGGTTTCGTTGCCTGTATCCTTATTCCTTCCTTGAGATCTTCTGACATTTATGCAGCAGAATTAAATATCTAAAATCTACATTTTATATTTTACTGTACTGTAGACCAAAGAGACGTCTGATAAGATTAGTGAAGAGAAAAACTACTGAAACTTGAACCACAAACTGATACATTTTGTGTGTTTAAATGTATGTATATATAGATATACCAGCAAAAGTTTGCCCGTTGGTGCACAATGGAAATTATGTGTGTGTATGTTTTGCTATGTGCAGATATAGTGGATATAGAATCTTTACACAGGTATACACAGGTCTGAGAGTAGACCCAGGCAATCCTGCCAAACTGTGTGGTTAAAACTAAACATGCTAGGTTAATACTTATTAGTATTCACCACGGCAAGTGGTGATGGTACCTCATATATTATAACAGAAGGTACCTCACAGCGTCATGTTATTATAATTGCATTGCCCTAATAATCTAACGTATAAACAAACATTTCTCATTCCCAGGTTGACTAAATACTAAGGGATGAGTACTGTAGGATAAGGTGATACCTTTTTATTATGGACAGTTCATTTTTCATAAAAATGAATTGTTAGTCCATAATAAAAAGGTATCACCATATCCTACAGTACTCATCTCTAATGTATATGCTACTGGACTAATACGGCTACAACCATTTTATTAGGTTACCTAAAGAAATGTCTAATATCCTATACCCCCCACCTAATTGGTAGCTCCTAAAGTCCTTAGTAATACTTTTTAGGGGTGAGATCATCTTTCAAATCACTGGTACACACAGTACAGATTCTACATTCTGGAGTCTCCTAATAATTTTTGTAGTGATAGTGTGTGCGTGGCCAGCAGCCTCTAGTGCCTCCCTATACTAACGTGGCCATTAGAAATGTCTGGCGATAGTTTGTTTTCAGGATTGTTCACACAGGGCTGATATAAAACACCAATCGTAGTGGGTCTGACGGGATCTGCCCTTTATCTGTGTTGTGTTTACCCTGTTTACTTTGAAATGGAATCTGTATCGGAGCAGTTCCAATAATCCGTTGACATAGAATCAGCGGGAATTCACATCACAATGCCCTAGCTTCATTATTGTGCCATAATCCTAAATCTAAATAAATGGTAATGATCTTCCATAACTCATGTAATACCATCAATTACAAAGCACACGCTTTGGTGCCCACAGAGAAAGGTTGGGGAACTGAGACTTTTTAATTTTCTCCTAATTGTTCCCAAGACTCCAGATTGAGAATTCTGCTGAGATGTGCACATTTAATCTTCATCTGCCTGAGTGGACCCATGTCTGTTTAAAGCGTAGCATGGCTGATAAGGGAATTGTTTTCTGGTCAGCTGCTGACACTGGACAGGCATCCACATACGTTGTACGGTCCATGTTAATGAACGTTTGGTCCCGCAGACAGGACTGGTTTCTATCCAGTCACAAATCCCCCCAGAACACTGCGCGTTAGATTTACCCAGTTATGTTTTTCAACATTAAACAGGATGATGGGGGAAGTTTGCAATTTACAGCCGTGTTTAATTTCAAAGATGACAGGAGAGCCGTAATACTAACCACTGAGCGTGCACAGACACAAACACAACTTTTTTATTGTCTAGTTCTTTAATTTACCGTTAATTTGTTTATCTTAAGCAAGACGATTTTATCGCTGGAGAAAGCTTTTTAGTAAGAATGTTTATCAAAAATATAAAGACACATCCCGTTCTGCTGAACCCTGTGAGTTTGCACCAGGGCACATGATCACACAGGGTTGTGCTATGAATGCAGCATTATACCTATAGTAAATTTAGTAAAGATGCACATTCCAACTTGCCAATTCATGTACATCTGATGGTTTTCAAGCTGTTTATCAATTGAAAGAGGGATTTGGCAAGTTGAAAAGTTTCTATCCGATGGGTGGCAATAGTTTAGCACATAGGGAAGGGCCTGGCAGACAGACAATACTTTATTCTGCATCAAGCACTATGCAACAATATATGACCAGCATCTGGCACAAGATAGTATAGAGATTACTACTCCATATAGATTTCAAAGTAACTTGAGTTTTTTACTATCTGCCATTAATTTTAATGTAAATGGCCAGCATTAAAATGTTTTATTCTAGGACACATTTGAACCTCTTCATAGATCCGAACATTCTCCAAAGGAACATTGGATATGTTCACTATCGATTTTGTCAACAACTATTGAATGTTAACAGCTGTATTACACACATGAACTTGTCTCTGATTGGCCAGCTAAAATACTCTCTTGGGGAATAAAATAATAATAAAATAAAAAAGAATAAATAAAAAGGGGGGATTATTGAATCCTGCAAACTGGGTTTCGGGCCTAGGCACTCCTTTTTGGCAGTTTAGCCACAAACTTCAAAGGTGCTCCCTTCTCTGGTCCTCTACCATGGACCCACAGCTATAGCACAAGCATAAAAAGTCATGAGAGGGGCACTCTTCTGTGAATATATGCTTCTTTATTGGATCACATTAACACAACACCCCACCAACATTTTAGCCATACTTGTATGTTAAAGTTTATCTTTATTATATTTTCCTTGCATCCAAACTGATTGGCTACATGAGAAATTCCCTTTATTTTAAAATATTAGTATATTATGAGTCCTTTGACAACATAGCAGTATCAGGTATTGGTATGTAAATAGTCTCTTAAAATTTAAACATTTTATGATCCCTTTGTTACAGTTCCAAACCTCATTATAGTAAAAACAACATTGTCATATAGATCCTTGTTCCTTTCTGTCCATGTATACATCGTGTGTAAGCTTATTGTTTAGCACGATGGTCAGAATCTGTAATAAAGGGTTTAATTGATATGTTACACGAGACTCCAGTTCTAATACTGGCAGCAGGACAATAAGCACGAAGGTGAAAACTTCCCATTTGTGTTACTTTGTTGCCCTCTGTCACTATCCATATGACTAGTTTCACACCTTTCCACAGACAAGTAACACTTATTTTCATGTCTGTATCTTGGCTCCCATTGTTTTCCTCATTCACAATTACACCCCTTTAACTTTATGATGACCTCAAGGTGTCAACACTGCAGCACTATAAGCCAACAAAAGGGTGGATTTTGGACACTTGTAACCTCCTTCAAATTACAGTAAAATTACAGAATTCAGCTGGGTAAGAGAATGGATTTTCCTCCTTGTGGGTTTTTATAATTTAAGGGCATGTCCACCCCCAAAACTATAAATATACCCACTACTGGCCCCACTCTGTAGTGTAATAAAATCCTTACCTTACATCCCTGCTCCAAATGGTTCTCCTGTAATGTCCCTCCAAAGTCAAAAAAACTTGCTACCAGGAACACTGCAGTGAGGGAAATTGTTTCTGCCTCTGAGGCTTCCTCTTAAAGGGTTTTTGGCTTGCCCCTCCTGTTTTCCTCTCCCTCTCCCTAGTATAAAATCCCCTTGGGGTATTGTAGGGCTTCCTCCCCCAGCCCCAACCGCATTATTCTTATGTCCAGAAACTCCCCCTGATCTTTACTTACCTTCCCTCTTTCCCCCGGCTGACTCTCATGTTTCATGCAAGCAGAGGGTCGGGCAGTACGGCAGAGGAAAGAGGGAAGGTAAGTAATGATTGGGGGAGTTTCTGGACATAAGAATAATGCAGGTGGGGCTGGGGGAGGAAGCCCTACAATATATACAAATTTTAAAAAAGGGGCAAAGTAAACTATGGCCAGGAGCATAAATCTCAGTTGAATGTGTTGCCAAATCTATAAGATGTCAAATGCCAGATCAACTAACTTATTGCCCAATTATTTGAAAATCTGGTACTCCAACAACCCCGTTGTATAAGAACCATCCACAATTGACCTCTCCAAAGCTATGTAGGCCTTTAAAAGTGCTTATTTGTCTCAAACCCCTGTGGTCTTTCAATGGGGTGTATAGCCAGTATAGCTTCATCATTGCAGTTCTAGAAGAGTACAGGAGAGATCTTGCCATAATTTCACCAGCTGCCCCATCATGCTACCACTGGCTACAATGCATGGTATTAGGAAAGGAGTGACTGACCAACCATGAAATTACCGGCACAAATGGTGCATATATCCAATTTAACGCTGAAACCTGATGAAATATAGGTCAGACATGTTGGTAATTTTTGTCTGATCCTGAGTATTTTAATTTGCAGGATCTGGTGCACAGGCTAAAAATATCGTCTGTACGGCTTTCTTTTCAACCCGCAGATTACAGGCAATATAGTTTGTATCTGTGTGTACCTATCCCTACATAGTCCCCTGTGAGACATACTTTAAATTCCCTTTAATAAAGCACACATACATTCCCTTTAATAGAGCACACCTACATTAAGAATAATTTCATATTTTGTTTTGATGTTGTTTTTTAAGGAGATAAAATATTGAAAACGTGTAATGTGGTGTCCAATGAGGTTTTCTTAGCGACGGGCCTGAGCCATAAGTGAACATAGGTGGGAACATATAATAATTTTAGTATCCCTATATATCTGTGTATGGGCCGATTAGCTGTTAAGAGATACATTAGCCTTGATGGCAGTTACAGTTTTCTTATAAAGATTTATTATTCTAGTTTTTAAGTGAGAATTGAAAATCGAGAATAGCTGAATTATTTAATGATTTATAAAGAAATTCTGGGGAAACAATCATATTCTAGCTAAATAAAATGACCAATATCTATCAATCTATATCAATATCTATCAATATTAAGCTTCATACACATGTGCGATTGCAGGGGGCCGACCCACGATGTGTCTGCACAGCCATTTTGCAAGATTTTGTGCCATGTATGGGCACTTTGTTGGCTGGGAGGATCATCAACTGAACATGGCACGATTATCAGCCAAAGATGTTTACTTTAAATTTACTTACACAACCCAATCAATTGCTGGCGAGTATATGTAGGTGGGGGGGGGCATAAGCTGAGCGTAAAGTTAAGTTATGAGGGCGGAGATGCCTTTTAGGAGCACCAAGCAGAGCAAAGACATCTTGTGGATAAGGAAAGAGGAATGTGTTTATGCTTTTAGTTACCATGAGATTCAGTACTGCAATGTGGATGTGTTCTGCACAGTAACACTGAACAGAATGGATGTCAGCTGCAATTTCCCTTTCGCTCTGTCTGTGATGTGGATTACATTAGGCACCAGAGAGCACTTTCAGCCCCCTGTAAATGCGTTTTGTGATATCAAGAGCAACTTCCCCCTCTTCTTTTCCTTCGTCACTCCACAAAACGCTGCTCTCAGGTCACCAAACTTTTGGGGCTGTTGCTTTTATTAGCCCCTTGATGAAAAGATCGAAAAATGAATGTTTTATTTGGACATTGTTCGGAGGTGGCAACTGTCTTGATTTTTTTTACCAGTGACCCACAAGGGCTGGAGTAACCCAAAGGCAAGGATGTATCCCACTGTGAATCCTGTTCTGCCACGGGTACCCAGGAGACAATTCTCTGTGTTCTCTCTGTACATCGCTGCCATGTTCGGAGTATCTTTACCGTTTAATGATCAATTTGGAAAACCAGATTGACTGATTATACAATGAGAAAGGTCAACGTGCAATGTGGCACTTAGGGACCAAACAATAGCTACTGGTTAAATGACCCCATTCGGGAATATTACCATGTACATACTTAGATAGTACCATTCTTTACCTGGCCAGTCAAGAAACAGAATTTATGTGATGTAAATGAAAAACCTTAAAGCAAGCAAAAGCTTGAATGGCAAGAGCAGAAAGATAAATGTGTTGGCAGAATAGTTTCTACTTAATAAAATGGCCACAACAGTAAAGGTCGGTATAGAGAGTTCGAATTCGTTACTTTATTTGGGATAAATGCAGGACAGTAATTACTCAGCATAGCTATAATTATGTAACGTGTATTTAACTGACACAGCAAATAGATAATTATCCAGTTAGGAATATCCAGCCTCACTAATATCCTAATATATCTGATACTAAACATTTCTTAATGGATCAGCGAGTATTTGGCTTAGTATAATAGGATTTCACATTAGAGTAAACAAATGGAAAAGTACCAAGATTCTCATTTTAAAAAAACAAACAAATAATTGTATGTTTTTTCATATTTATTAAATGACCTACCTTCTCTTATTACTAGAAAGACAACCCATAGATCATAAGGTTAGTAACCGTAACAGTAACACTAGAAACAATTCATTAAGGTTCATAGTTTTCTGTTGTTTTTAGGGCAATTTGCCAAGATGTGTCCTGAAAATTAGTGTATAATTTACAATGCATTATAAGGCAAGTCTCACAGGTTCTAACCCCCCAGTATAAATATATATTACACAGTGACAAATGCCACAAATATCCTGTAAATTATGGGCTATATTAGTATCATTTCTCTAAGCAGACGTTGTTTTACACCGTAGTCAAAAAATACAGATGCAGCTGTGAAATACTGTGGCGTAGAACTATACCTATACCGTCCAACCTTTACACTGTAGGATACTAGTGTATTTACGTACTCCGTTACATTTACGTACATGTAAGAAGTAGATTCTGTAAGAAGACTTAAGGCTCGTACACAGGTGCGATCGCGGGTCCCAACCCGCAATGCACAATGTGTACGAACGAAGGTTTCGCCCGATAGTCGGCATGTGTGTAGGCACTTTATTGGCCGAAACGTTCGTTCGGAGATCCGCCAAGTCGGTCGTTCAACGATCCCCTACACACGGGCTGATTATCGTCCGAAACGTTCGTTTGCACACATTGTGCTTCGCGGGTCGGGATGTGTACGAGCCTTTATATGTTGCTTGTATAACTCCCATCCCATGTAGTCTTCAAAGAGCCACACTCCCTGACCCCAGTATTCACTGAGTGTTTTCTATACAGATGTCTCCACACCAATATGGAAGTCCCTGACAAGACTTTGAAAGCTGTTTGTTACCCTGCAGTTTATTTTCCAGCCAGCATTACAGACAGCCTACCAGGAACAATACAAATTAATCAGCTGATTTTACTACCTTTATGTTCCAAGCAAAATATTAATTTTAAAGGGCATGTCCACCCCAAAATTTAACTTTTGATATGTGGTAGGGCATGCTCCCCCAGCCCCAACCGCATTAATATAATTGTTAGAAAGTCCCCCGATTCTTACTTACCTGAACTCTCTCCTCCGCTGCAGTGTTCAGGCCCTCTGCTTGCATGGAATTGAAAGCAGGGGGCGGGACCGGCAGCCGCGTCCGTGATTGGCTGAGAGGCAGGGAGGGCTGCACTGAGCATGCCTCAACCTTGATGAGGTTGAGGAAGTCTCAGGCACAGCATGAGTCACACACTGCTCCTACACAGCAGTTTCCTGGACTTTGGAGGGGCACAGCAGGGGAACTATTTTGAGCAGGAATGTAAGGTAAGGATTGTTTTAAACTGCTTGATGTGGCCAGTAAGGGGTTAAATTTTAGTTTTGGCGGTGGACATGCCCTTTAAGAATGTACCTGTTTTTTTGTGTAACCTCTGATGGGTTAGTGGACTAATGTTCTACTTTTAGAAACCCCCAGGCCACGAGGTTACAAGGTCTTATACCCACACTTACTTAAATATTTACTTTCTTTCAGCCTAAATGCATTATAGGAAATAAATAATGTAAATAATGTAAATATTTAAGTTATGTGTAGGGGAAAAGAGATTTTTAAAAACAATTGTACACTGTCAATTAATTGTACACTGTCTTTAATCTATAATCTATAAATCAATACATGTAAGCAGCATTAACTCTCATTAACTTGAGCTGAAATTTATGAGTTCGTATGAAATCTGACTTTTTAGAACTCTCCGAACTATGAACTTTTAAAGTTGTCCAAACTTGCGGACATATTCAAGGATTTTTGCAGAATTCGAGGGTTATGGCCAAATTCGAGGGTTAGCGAACAGCGATAACCCTTAAATGTAACGTTTTCTATCCCTCGAATTTGTATATAAACCTCAAATGCTGCGATAACCCTTGAATGTAGCATTCGCAAACCCTCGAGTGTAGCGTTCATTAACCCTCGAATTCAGCCATAACCCTCGAATTCGGCTATAATCCTCAAATTTGGCCATAACCCTCGAATGCGACGTTCAGTAACCCTCAAATTCGGCCATAACCCTCAAATTCAGCAATAACCCTCAAATGTGGCTATCGATTTCAGTAAAGCTGGAAAATTCAATTCGGAAGCCCGACAAGTTTGGGTGATATGTACATGTTCCCCCGACTATTTCCCAGGTTCGAGAACCATTTACAGTAAGTTACCATTGCTATTTTAACTGTATCTTATTATTATATATTATCTTATTCTATAACGAACCGAAGTTCGGCCATTTCTAATCAAATCAAAAGACCAATGCATTTTTAAGCATTATCCCCTGGGAAACACAAGCACAAACTCACATAATAACTGCTACAAATGGACATAGGTGGATGGACATTTTTGTGCCTTCCAGTGTGGTCTCAGCCTAAAGTTAAATTAAAGGGTATGTCCAGCAAAAAAGTAAGTATGTTTCTATCTGATTTACTGAAGAACAGGAGGTAAATGCTTCAGTAAATCATTTAGAAACATACTTACTTTTTTGCTCGACATACCCTTTAAAGCTAGGTACACACCTACCGATTTTTCCTCCTGACCGACCGTTCGATATTTTCGACCGGTCGGCCAGGAGGAAGGACTGTCGGTTGCGGCAAAAGCAGCCGCGTCCGATAGTTACCGCGACCGATCGTGCGGTCCATAGAGGACCGCACGATCGGACGAGGTTTTCCACCATGTCCGATTTGGACGAACGGTCGATCGGACATGGGCACATTCGGATGCGATAATTTCGGTCCGATCGACCGATACACTGAACTATCGGTCGATCGGACCAAAATATCTCATTGTGTGTACCCAGCTTAAGTGTTCCATGAACAGTGTGATACATTGTGATATATTACATTGTGATATATTGTGATGTATTGTGACATATTGTGATATATTGTAATAAATTGTGATACGTTGTGATATATTGTGTTATATTGTGATATATTGCGATACATGTGGATTTGGACTTTTACTACAAGTGGCTCATGTTGGCAAAGTTTTCTAATATATTTCATATAATGAGTATGAGGCAAACCAGCTTTGCTAATGATATAACCTTGAAATACATGGATGGAGTTTCTAGATTGATATCATGTACTCTCTCCCTCCAGCACTTTACATACTAGTACTAAGAAAATTTCATTCTGATGGGGGGGAAAAAGTCTTAAGTGATGTCAGTCCGGGCAAGTTTTCCCAGAGATTAATGACTGAGGTGAGTGTCCAAAGTGTGATAAATTGTTCTGTGTGCGGCTCAGGTATTAGCAATTTAGCACACTCATTCCTGAATCTCCCTGACTGGAAGTGCCAAGTGCCTGCAAAGCCCAGTCAATGGGATTATACTTATTGCTCAATCTGTTAATGGGGATATTTACACAGAGATACTACTTGAGACAAACTGCTAGATATAAAAAGTCACATTCACCAGGGTTTACCTCCTGTCTGGCATTTTGCATTAATGCAATATTGGTAACACTCTCCTTTCACATTATTTTCACAATCAAATCTGTCAGTATGAAATGGGTCATTTTCAGGTAGAAGCATACAAAATACTCACCTTCCTGTGGTCCCTTACTGACTCTGCAGCGTCTGTGCTGCCAGCTGTCATAGTCACATGATGGGCCAACCATGGGGCTCTTCACTATATGAAGCTTTACAGGAGGATTCCAAGAAGACAGAGGCTGTAGGGAGAGACACTTTAGGAAGTTTATACTTCTGCCTGAAAATAACCCATTAGTTCCCCTTTAAATAAGAAACGGAGACTTCTGGATTTAGGCGCTTCTCCTTTAAATGACAGATGTACTAAATAAATGTACCTTCAGCCTATGTGCTCTTTAGCAAGTAACAGTTAACTTCACATTACAAGATAAAAGCATTGGTAAAAATCTAAAATGTAATCACCAGTAGCTTCTGTACAGGTGTCCACTGTGCCAGATTGGTAAATAGTCAACTGAATCGCTATGATTCAGGGAAAGAATGATAGTGGACATTGAAAAGAACAGGCTGCTCGGTGCTGGTCATTTGAGAAATTGCCACTACTGATCAACTTTAGGTGACAATCATTAAGCGCCTGTATGTACCTGCATTGTAAGAGGGGAACCTATCAAAGACACGGTTATATGGTTTCACTCTATTGCTTTATGCACTTTGTGATCTTTGCCACGATTAGATGACCAGACCAGAGTGTTAATTATATGTCCTCTATCTTTATCAATTGTGCAATTAAGCTCTGGCTTGGCTCCTGCTGGGCCTTCTGAACTCCTGAACCCCATAGCAGGTATACTATCTGTGTCAATCTGTTCATGGGCCTTTGTCCACTATCTCCATGATGTATGCTGTATGATCATAGCTGATTCTCTGATTAGAGGAATTTCCATTATTTTCAAACAAAAAACATTTTTTTGTAGAAATCTTAATATAATAAAGTTTATATCCTTGTCTGCTAAGTTTGTTTTATTGCTGAAAATTGATGTTTCTGCTGGAAGCAATCAAAAGTGATGCAAACTATCAATCATCAGTCCCTATGCTACAGGTCAGACAATCTCCCAAATGCCTTTTCTTGGGAGTAAAGGTTCGTACACACGTGCGATCTTGGGTCCCGACCCGCGAGGCACGATGTGTACAAACGTTCGTTTCGGCCTATAATCGGCCCGTATATGGGCCCTATATCGGCCGAAACGGCTGTTTGGTCGGGGATCTTTGCCAGACCGACTGGGCGGATTTCAAAACGACCGGCCGTTTCGGCTGATAAAGGGCCCATACACAGGCCAATTATCGCCCGAAACGAACGTTCGTACACATCGTGTGTTGCAGGCTGGGACCCTCGACCACACGTGTGTACGAACCTTTAAGCTAACCATACACAGGCAGATGATTTTACATTAGGATTTCCAATCGACTGCAACAATTTTAAAATCTGAATGGAGGAACCTGCAGAGAGATGGGGACTTGAAGATGGGGTAGGCAGAACCTTTTTCTGATAAACTGCTCGATATTGTTGAGTAGTTGAGTAGAAAAAATATGGCAATGGTATTTTTAAAGCTGCAGCTTCCAAATGAACATAACTCGATTTTACAGTGCACTTATCCTTTAAGTACAGTATCGCAGCGAAAAGAGAAAATGTCCACCAGCATGAATGGCAAGCCGCACTGTGCGTGGTGGAGTGGGAGGGGCTGCTGGGAAGGGGGGCTTGTCCCATTAGTGCCACCCCAATGGGACATAAACCCCACCACTCACCAGGTGCCCTTAAAAAAGCTTTTTGGGCCTAAGACAGCTTCAAACCGGGACCCCTCCCCCCTTGCCACTTCTAAGTGCTCTTGTGGCACTTACCAAAGACCAAATCTAATTTTGATTGCTTAAGATTTCAATCTTAGCAATCAAATGGTCAAGATATTGACCAATCATATTTTAATATCTTACCACATTTTATTAAAACGTTTATTAGAAGGCCGATTTTGACTGCAAAAAGTTAACGCAGCTTTTTAAATATGCTCCTACGGCTAATGTTTAAGTTCTGAGGGGATTGCCCTGCTAGCCTAGACTGCTGTGCTTTGTCTCTAAATTGTTCGTCTATGGCTTGATCAGGTGGCATGGCTCCAGGGCCAGGTGGCCCAGAAAGCTTGTAACACTGGCATCGCACATCAGGTTATACTTTGCGGTTTAAATGATTTTAATGAAATCTATTTCTTTTCACAAAGTGCTGTAATCATCTGATCCCAATGAGGCTGACCCCAGTTTAATATCCTTTGTGGTCCCATTTGCAGATGATCAATAAGATGTGTATTGGGTTCCTACTGAGACTTTAAAACTTATGACAAAAATTTCTGAAATACAGTGATGATTGGTCCGAATAGAATGAATAGTCTTTGGGTCAAATTGGAAATTTACCTGAATCTGAACATCAACACTGCCCAACTTCTCATTACCTAGTTATATGACGCTGTGGTTGGTTTCTTTGGTTGTATTTGTAAACATAGGAATATCATCTTCTTAGGGCTTTTTTAAACAACATTGTAAGGTTTCTTTAGCCTACATTTTCTTTGTGTGAAGCTGGACCCGAAGCACAGTTCTTCCCATCACAAACACAATCCTGCAATCCATCAGGTCTTCGAGACCAAAACCATCCTCCCCTGGAAATGTTGATCAGTGATTCAGTCTGGCCCTTGAGACATCTACTGTAGCCGGATCATCGCAAGACTTTGTTCCTCTGGGTTAAACAGGATAGAGAGATATTAATCTTTTGGACATGTCATCCTTGTTTCAAGGACATTGTCACTTTAGCTTGTTATTCTCCAAACAGACAAGGAATTCTGGCTTATGAGATAACCCTCTCAGGCTCATTACTTAATCCGCGCTGCCCCTTTTAAAAGCAGGATTTGGCACTAAAATGTGACATGATGGCGTACGGCGCTGCTTGTTTAATTACGTGGAAATTGAGCCAGGGGCTTTTATTGGGGAATGGAGCGAGGTTAATTATTTGTCAGGACTCTGCTTTATCATCTCTGTTAACCCATTCATGTAGTACATTTAAGAAAATTACTTAGATGGTCAACTGCTTTTAAATGTAAGAAAGTAATAGGATTAGACTAAAATATTTATCATTCAGAATACAATTGGATATACTGAAAAATTATCATATAAGGACCTATTTGACTGAAGGGAAAAGTAAAGATTATACCTAACAATTTTGGCATTGTCCAATTAGTACCCAAAACAACTTTTACATTAGAAATATATATAATCCTTGGAGGTACTGCTCCCATTTAACAATAGCAGTGGGTAAGTTGTCCAACATTCCACTGGTGCTGATTTTGAAGCTGTGCAAGACTAGGCAAATCAAGCACTTGTGATTCTTTACATGGGAGAGAGAAATTCTCCCAGAAAATTCTCCCAGAGTTCCAGAAGGCACATATAAATATAAATTACCTTTAGAATCCTGCAAGAAAATGTTAAATTACTAACATTCCAGGAACACTTACATTACATTTAGTTTGAATTAGCAAAACTTTTTTGAAATAACTCTGCACAGTTTATTCAATATAGGCTAAGTTAAGTTTTGTGCTACATATATTGAATGGATGGGTAAAGCACATGTCTTACCAGAGATGGATTGACAGCATTGTGCTTAGACGTAAACTTTGCCTTTCTACATCGGCCTGTTAGTTGCTTTGTCTTATGGCGACATTAGACTTAATAATATCATTACCAGGGTTTTGGGTGATTTTTACTAGTGAGTGTTTTTTTTGTGATTTAGACTAATCCAATAGATCAGTCTTTTCAAAGAAATCAGCAGTTTAAAGAAACACACAGGATAAGTAATTTTTCTCATATACTACCCAAGTCTTCAGGCATTGGCACAATCTGCCAAATGAATTCTTACTGAATTGCTGAATAAATGGCTGAAGTGCTAATGATAGCCTTCTGGTTTGTGCTGGATTGCTTATTTGGGGTTAAGGTTTGTAGGTGATAATTGGGAAATAAGCATTACAATAACAATTAAAGGTGGCCATACACTACAAAAAGGCAATTTGCGCTCTTAAAGGACAATTATACTCACCTCCCACTGATTTCTCTTCCTTCATTCCTGCAAAGCACCCAGGGTGAGGACCTAAAACACTAAATCCTCACCTCTGGGTACTTTACAGAAGTCCTGCAATAATTACTCGAAGATTCCCTCAGCACTGCGCTCCAATCCTCCTCTCTGCCACTGTGAGTGACAGTTTGCAAGGCTGCCAATGAGAAGACACGCTCTGCAAGGAGTTCCTTCCTGGTTAGGATGAGGTTGCTTTTGTTTGTAGCTGGTGGTGTATACCTGCTCCTATCAGCAGGCCAGCAGGTCAGCAGTTCACAGACACCTGATGAAAGGGACATTGTGGTCCCTGAAACGTTGTGTATTTCATGTGATCGAATAAAGTGAGTTGAATTCACCAATAAGAGTGCCCCTCTCATGAACTTTTTTGCTTGTGCTACAGCAGGTCAGCAGTAGGCAGTGTTTCCTCTAAACTGGTGGTGGTGTATACCTGCTCCTATCAGCAGGCCAGCAGTAGGCAGTGTTTCCTCTAAACTGTGCTCATGCACTCACGCACACAACTCGGCAGACCTGGTGAACTGTAAGTACTGTTGTATGTAGTGCACAAATTGTAATTTTGTATCTGCACAGAGGACATATTTCTGCACACACAGCTGGCAGAGAATTAGACGGAACATTGGCAGCGAAGGAGGAGTACTGGGCATGTACCATTTCCCATTATGGGTGTAGTCAGAAGGAACTAGAAGCTAGGAACATCTGTACTGCTGCCTTATCTTTACCATTGATGCTCCATTAAGAAGCAACATGGTGGCAAGATACCCAGATTGATGTCATCTTGTTAATCAGGACATAGCACTTATCTATCTTTAAAGAAAAACGAAAGCGAAAATATAAATGAATGAGCCTTTATGGAGTCTCTAATTCCTAACAGCTCCCTTTTCTTTGGGAAAGACCATTTATTGGCCATTCATGCCGCCGATAACCATCAAATCCTATTGGATCCAGTGGGATTTGCTGAATATAATCAAGTTTATGGACATCTTTTTACCAGCAAAATCAGCAGGATTGTTTTGAAATGATGTTGAGTATTCAGGATTGTAGATTTTTAATAGATATCCACACACGCTCAGGAAGATTTCTCCCCTTGTCAGAGCTGTCAAGTAAACATGGCTGAGAATTTAGAAAAGCAATTAATATTCACTGGGAATAAGATCTACAGTAAACAGAAACCTGTAGAATGACAAACAATGGGAACATTCTTTCCATACAAAGTAGCCATTTCAGGGGTCAAGCAGAATACAAAAATGTGGTCAAAACCTCCCTCATACTAGAAGTCTATCTAATCTAATGATGTACACCTACCGACATTGGAAAGGTGAAAGCTGGATGGGGCTTGGCTGTCTGTAGATGAGACATAAACAAGACCCACCCACTGACCACCTAACCCTGTCCCCAGGGTGTCAAAACTCAGCATTCCATGCCACCAGGATAGGCCCCCCAAAGCCAGACTGTCCATGTAAAACCAGGATTTTAGGGTGTATGATGAGATGTAATCAGGAAGATATCTCTGCATGCCCATCCAATTGCCCATCCAAAAGCAAAGACCCTTCAGCCAATGGGTCAGCCTGGATGGATGATCATTGTCTCAACGGAGACCTTCAGGTCTGTGACCTATTGACACTTTATAGTTGCAGAAAGGTGGCAGGATGATTGTTGGGTAATAATTATTGTATGGCCAGTCCATGGCCAGCCCAAGTCCATTTCTCTATTATTATTATTGTGGATTTATATAGCGCCAACATCTTCCGTAGCGCTTTACAATTACATGTATACATTCACATCAAAGAGCTTACAATCTAAGCACATTTATTTGACACATACAAACTATCAGTATGTCTGTATGATTGTGGGGGAACCTGGAGTGCCCGGAGGAAACCCATGCAAGCACGGGGAGAACATACAAACTCCTTGCAGATGTGTCCAAGGGTGGAATCGAACCTCAGCACTGCAAAGCATCAGTGTTAACCACTGAGCCACCATGCTTTCTCAATGCAGAAATAGCTACAAAAAAAAGAGACTGACAACAATAGGTAAAGAAAACCTAAAGAAATGTCCATCAGATGAGAAGCATGTCAATCAAACAGGTCTACTTGGCAACTAGATTAAGAAAAGCAACCCCTCTGTTGCCAGAGAACAGTCAGCCTTGGAATTGTTCGGAACTACACAGAAATTTCCCTTGGTCACGGTCTGCCCCCTGTACTAAAGAACAGGGATTCACCCATGGCTGATGAATATGAGTCAGTCCAGAACGTTCTCCATATACTTTATATAGGAAGAACGCTCGATACTGTGTGATGTATAAAAACAACAGTTAGAATCTTATCTTTAAAGTTTGTTTCCACCTTTTGGGCCTGGTGGATTTTAGTGAGTGGAAAACCAAAGATCCTTTGTTTCCTGGTCTCACCCTTTCTCTTTCTCCCTCCTTTCCCTGTTTTCCATTTGATTTACTCTCTGTTTCCCAGGCAGATTTTTACTTGTCAGTTCAAGGGCAGTACAGAAACTGAACAAGCCGAATCTTGTATAACGGAAATCTTTCATTCACCAGCATCCGCAGCGCTGCACAAAACCGTCTCACAGAACATCTGTCCCCCCTTAGGTGTCTTTATCTGCATCCTGCAATTCTTCTCTTCACATCGACATCTTGCGTCCTTATTACTGGAATAATGTCGACATTAAAGGACATCTACACTCTAAAAATTAACTTTTTAAAAATGAAAAAGTACCTGGGGCACAGATATAGGATTGGTTATTCCTACCTCACAATATAGTTTGAATGACTATTAGTGCCCTGGGCCTTCCTGTGTTAAAGATAGCGCTGAACCCAGGAGAAAGCCTGGCAGAAGCAGTTTTGTTCCTGCTCATCTTGATGAGTTCAGGATCAGGTGAAAGGTCATAAAAAGGATGCAGCTAAACAAGATTAGTTTATGCTTCTTTGTAGAACTGAGGGAAATCTGCCCAGCTTTGTAAACCTTAGCAAACAGGCGTTTCATTTTATCTACCTTTGCTATATCGTATCATCTACGTATCTTCATAAAAGTTGGGAGCCTAATAAAGCAATTTTTAAAAATGCATCTGAAGGTTAAGGGCATATCCACCCCACCCCCCCACCCAAAGCACCCTCGCCCTCCTAAAGCCTATTTTACTATTTACCCAACCCAGTTCTCTCCTTTTCTCCTCTTCAGGGTGTTAGCTGTCAATCACAGCTGTGACAGGGACATCACAGCCAATGGCAAAATAAATCCCTCCATGTACAATACAGCTCTAGGGGGTCATGGGTAAATTATGAAAGCCCCTTATCCAGTTTGTTTAATAAACACTAAAATATATTTTTATTTTTGAGATCAATTAGTGAGCTATCACTTTGGTCTTTGCTATATAGATGTTGTATTGTATGATAATTGCATTCACACCCAAAGGAAATAAAAAGATTTATAGCCTTTAGTTGGCACTAATCACTAAATTACGTTAATTATATGATTTAATCCCTTGTCTGCAGCTAAGTGGCAGATTGAAACAGACAACTGTTTTTTTGGAGCCTGACTATATATATATAGAATTCGCATTCTTAAGTTTCCCCACTAACTATCCACCCATAAGATGTGCCAAGATTGAGGACGGCTTGGTTAGCCCTCCTGGTAAAGTGTTTCTTCCAGTTGGCCAGGTCCCAGACTGAGGGAGGGGCTGGGGACAGGGCTAAACCTGACTGGCTAGTGAGAGCCATCCAAGGTAAGCACAGGCACAATGCAAGTGCTGAAAACATCAAATTGGAGGGGGGGGGGGGGGTTTGGAGGGTATAATTCCCCTTTAATAAAGTTGGCATAGTGTAGGCATCTAAGGCTGTGTAGACACATTATGATATTTCATCTTAATTGACTGTCTCAGCTGAAATTTAAGGCCTTTGGGTAAAAAAGTAAATTTAGACAACAATGGTCGGATGGCGGCCGAATGTTAAGTGCGATAAAATTCAAACAATTGTGCGGTCTTCAATGGGCCACATGGTCAGTTGCATCACGTTAATGACATAACAGACTCCTAAATACCATACCCATCTCTAGAGCTCCAACCTGCACCAGAGGCACCGTTTAATATACGTGTGGACTATGGAAATGAGACAATGGGCTATGGTTATGAATTAAAGCTTTGGATGCAGAACTGTAGTTAGACCTCATGTGTGGAATGTGGATCTTTAGCAGGACAGTTATGTTGAATTTGGGTGGTAACAATATGGGTAAAAGGATAAAACTGTATATAACACGTCGCATAAAGTGTAATTTGTCTATTTTCAGCCCAGTGTGTGGCGAGGAGGGCTCCACGTTTTTATCCCTTGAACGTTCCTTTTGTACAGTGCTTGACCTAACCCCACTGCCCTGTAACCATGGATGCCAGGAAGAATAGAATTATTGTGCACTCTAGATGGATTTTTTATTGTACTGTTCCTATACTTGTCAGAAACATTCCCTGATAATTGGCTGAAACATATAACATTTTCCGCTGCCTCTATAAAAACCCTTTTTCAACTTAGCGCAAGTCAATAAAAGGCGAGTACACCTTTCTAATCCTCCGTGCAATTGTGGAGGAAAGAAACAAGGCACAGGGAATAAATCAGCACCCTGCAGTTACCAAGATTCCAACCAGGTTTTTTAAAAGTGGAGCCCTCACTGTGTTGTGAACTACATTACCCAGCATCAACAGCCACAACTCCGATTATTATAGACAATGAATTACTAAAGGTAAAATGAAGCCCTATTAAACTATTTGATAGAAAGGAAATAAATGTAGCATATGGTCAATATGTAAAGTAACAGTTGTTATTGGTTCTTTATGGCTCTCTTTTATGGCCATGCAAAAGAAGGACGTATTTTAATGAAGTGATCATTATTGGTAGGTTACAATGCCGGTAGACGTAGCACCATTGTAAGCTACTGTTGGATCAGTAGCTTATAATTTATTTGCATAGAGTTTGCACTAGATCTGCTGTTGGCATCAGTCATGGATTTCTCAAAAAAGCTTGTCTACATTGTAACTTAGTTCCCCTTGAACCTAATTACTGCACACTGTAGATTGCTCTGTAGCATTCACAAATAACCCCTGGAGACAAGTCTGTAAGAAAGTCACGTTTGGACCAAGATGGTTGGCCAGTTTAGTTTCTTTTAATTAAATTTACTGATTTACTGTCCGCGTCTGGGACAACGTGACATTCAGAGGTTTTTAAGTCTTCACACAAATATCCAAATGAATGGTTAGAATCAAGACAATATTCTAATGTTCGGTTTGAGATCATTCTATCCTCGAAGGATACCGAGGGTCTATGGTTATAGGAGGATGTATAAACTATTAATGGGTCTTGGCAACATTTTTCAAAACCAAACCAATTCTCCTGATTATAAAATGTATTTTATGTTTCTCATGATTTTTTGTATTCCAATAGAATTTCACAGAAAATGGCAGGAAAAAGGTGTAAAATTCATTAAAATTTTAAGGGCAACTATAACAAATGCTGCTAGAGGTAGTGGCACTGGGAGCATATTTCCTCAGGTGCCGCTCCTCTTCAATAGATGTCAATGGGGCACGCTCCTGAGATCAGCAACCTGTCTCATGGGTGCTGTGGCCCAGGAAACTACACTGATAAAATTACCTTTTCTCATCCTAATCTATATCTATAATTACATACAGCAATGTCTGTGTGCTGCTGCATGCCTTTAAAGGACAACTCCCCAATCATAGTGAAAGAATACCCCTTTAAAATACATTGAGCCCTACACTTGGTAAAAATTCCCCCATAGTTCCGTACAGCAAACAATAGCGCCGCACTATGATATAGCATTGCTCATACAATGAATTGCATTTAGGGATAATTCTAATGCATCAAGTTTTGTGAATTGCCACAAGCAGAATTACTGCTTTACGGTCAAGATACAGGCAATGAAAATCAATCCTTTAAGCCGTGTGAAAAGCTGATCTTGTTCTCGCTTGTATTTGTTTCAGAAAAAGACTAACCTGAATGCAACAGGGCACAACTGTGAAAAGCTGCATGAACAACATTTGCTGAGCAACAGCTGAAAGCTAAATAGCATGTTACAAAACCAATTGCTCTTACATTACGGAGTTCTGAATGATAACAATAAAGGGATATGCAAAGCTGGTACTTATTACCATTGGGTCGTGCAGTTTTTGCAAATAAGTGTCTATGAAGTTGTGTAGAGTAGTAAAACATAAAACTCCTTAGGCACGGTAAGTTATTTTCTGCCGGCCTAAAATATCGTGTGTTATCGTGTGTGCGGGGTGGCCCTGATCGAGCTCAGTCACCCGTTCGTCCAGACCGAACGTGCGGTTCTCTATTGGACGGTACGATCGGTTGCGCAAACCGTTGGCCGCGGGCACTATTGCCGCAACTGACAGTCATTTATCCCAACCGAGCACTCGCTAGTAGCGAACGCTCAGTCGGGACAAATAATTTCCCCATGTGTACCCAGCCTTAGCCTTCTAAGGTCTGGTACTTATTACCAATATGCTGACCTGAAGGTATTTGCCTAACCTATCGTTCTGCCTATATAAGATCACATGATTGGCTATGATTAACCAGCAACTTGAACCAAACTATTTTGCATGAAAATCATGTCATGTTTTTCAGTGATAGGAACAAATAGGAAGAAAAAAAAGAGTACCGGTAGGCCATTTAGGACTTATAGCTTTTGTCACAGGCAGTGACGGATCCCAAGTTTGTGGGCCCTTGAACCCACTGCACATAGAGCCCCCCATTAAGCATTACAAAGGCCAGAATCATTCCCTGATCTGTCATTCCAAACTTCAGAGGACCTTAAGCTAGGTACACACGATACAATAATTCGCCCCAACCGACCGACATTTCAGTGTTTCGTTCAGTCGGGCTGAATTTTTGTATGGCAGCCCGACTGAACGATCGCCGACTGTTCGTTCGTCAGAAAATCACAACCGATCATGCCGTCCTCTATGGACCACATGATTGGGCGTGCCTTACTGTCAGACATGGCTAGTTTTGCCCCAAATGACATTCCTACCTCCTGGCCGACTGGTCGAAAGCCTCGAACGGTCGGTCAGGAGGAAAGATTGTATGGTGTGTACCAGCCTTTTGTAACCTCTGAAGTCACATATCGCCGGTATCTGGCTGAATGAATAGGCCCTTCTCATTGAGTGACAATAAGGAGATATTTTAAACAATGCACATAATCTGATTTCCTGTCCGCACAGGTGACAACCATGATTTATTTAATTGGGGGGGAGCGTAAGTGCTGAGCTCACCTATAAAAAAACCCCAAGCTGAATGAGAGTTCATTTGTCTCAGTACACAAAGAATTTACCCTCTAATGCTAGACTGATGAAATATAGAGGATGCAGTGTTCAAGGTCTATTCAGTGTTTGAGGAAAGTTCTGTTTGTACAGACAGTGCATTTGCCATAGAGACAAAATGCTCTTATTGAATTAATAGATACATTTAATACCTGTTCATGGCAGTGTTAGTCCTAAGAAAACTCCCTTCTCCCCTTTGCCATCCCACCTTAAATAAAAACACATACACCTTCTTGAATCAAAAAGGCCACAGCAGGTTTACTTTATTCACAAAACTTGTTTACAAAACTTAAGAGCAACATATTATAATTTTCATATAAGTGCTAAACAGCGCAAACGTTAATTACCACTTAACATTCCTTAACCTACATTGCAACAATATAACTTTATATGTAGTCCATAGAGGCCTGCCCAACTCTGCTGGCAACCTTGTGCAGCTCATCAGCCGTCCCAGCACCAACTTAATGAGTGCCCCCCCCCTTTTTCCTATGACCACCTGTTCCTAGTCAAGAAAGGACCTATACACCTGTACCTCTCTTACACCAACTGTTTTTGCTCCCCTATCCACTCACTCCCTCCTCTATGGACCCCCGCTTCTTGCTGTGATTACTCTCCCTGCTTCTAATTGAAAATACTCAATTCCCTCCTCAAGGGGGAGGGTGGATGGGTAACACTCCACTTTACCTGCTAAGACAAAAAGTGAAAGTGCCTCTCCCTCACGTGCTCCTGTCTTTATACCCCTTCCTCCACCTATCCTGAGCTTTCCTTCCTTAAACTCTCCTATCAGCTGCTTCCTGCCTCTCTCTCTTCCTACTGCTCCTACCTGACCACCCCCTTCTTTCAGTTTCGTTTTCCCCTGACAACCTGCCATTTCCTTCATTCCTTAGGGTCATTACGTATCTGTCTGCTTTAGTCTTTTGTTTCTACTTTCTCTTAGGGTGGGTGCACAGGGGCCTATTATTTCTACCAACCGAGCGTTTGCTGCAATTGAGCGATCAGCCGGGACAAATGACTGTTGGTCGCAGCCGATGACAGTGTGTGCGACCAATCGATCGGCCATGATTTACCAATGGACCCAATTGCCTGTTCGTCCGATTTAGACGAATGGGCGATTGAGCTCTGACGTGGTGGGCTGCCCCACACCAGCAGATATTTCCAGGCCGTCCGATAGTGCCGTGGATCGACTAGTCAGCCAGTCAATGTCAGTGTCAGTAACACAGCAACAGAAAGAAGCCATGTTTACATTTGAAATAATTGTTGTCTGAAACGGCCATCAACATTCATTTAAGTTGATAATACAGCATGTGTGGAGGCATCAGCCAACGACTTTTATTGATCCGATGTCAGGAAGTGACGGTATTCTTTTCCCACACCACAAGGGGCATAGTTCCTGCTTGGCCAGGGGCAGATAAAGCCTAGTTTGGGCCCCCAGCTGTAGCACAGATAAGAGCACCATCATGGTGTGTGTGTGTGTGTAAATGGGTGTGCAAGTAAGCACCAGCACTGTCACACACACCCCTGGCCACTAGTGCAATCTGATGGGTCATGGGTGCCATCATGGCCATGGGGGGTGGGGGTGACAAGGGTGCAATCAATCAGATGGGTGTGCAAGCAAGCGCACCCCCCCTGGCCTGGCCACCATATACTTTACAAATAACATGACCGTTACAATAGTGATATTTGTGTAATGGAACGTTAGGGGGGGCCCCAAAAATCTGACTTGTGCCTTGGGCCCCATTTGGTCTTAATCCGGCTCTGACAGATATAGGGCCTCTATATTTTAGGCCGTGCCCCTTTCCCCACCCACTCTAAGCCATGCCCATAGTTTACTTAATAACAGAAATAGATAGATTGATGGATAAGATCGAGACACAGACACAAAATTCTCCCAGTTGCTCCTAAACATACTTACCAGTACCCAATCCATTGCTTCTAATATGCTGCAACATTGCACAGAGCTGTGCTAAAATCAGGTTCACTTCATTACCCTCCCCCTACAGCTCTGCACTATATTGTTTTTTATAAGTGTACCTTAATTTATGTAATTTATCCTTTAACATACACGTCATCACCCCACTAAAAAGCAAAACATTGTACTGTGCAGGGTCTGCTTAAATCTTTACTATCCTTAAATACCATTTAAAGAGAGGAAATAAACTAACCACAGGGCTACAGACATTTCAGCAGAGTTTAAAGGTAATTGCTGGAGGGTAAGTTTTAACCTGGGACACACAAAAAAAGTATCTTTTTGGTGGGAGAAATCTGGTAATGAAAAGCCACAAGTCCCCCTTTTTAGTGCCATTCAGTGGAAACCGAATGGTGAGATGGAGAGACACATATGTTTTTGCACACTGTCCTGATCCTAAAAACTCTGTTCCATCTCTTTTTGGTACCTGAGCAAAATTCTTAGAAGTCTTAGGGGCATATTTATAAAGAAACGAAATTAGCATCAAAAAATTACCGCCGCACATCGCGGCCGCAAAAATATCGCTATCGGCCGTATTTATAACGGCGAGCGCCATTCCCGCGATGTATCGCGGCTGCGATGTGTTGCGGTAATTTTAAGCCCCTTTGCGGCGATACTGTATAGTATCGCCGCAAAGGGACTTAAAATCCTTTCCCGACGCCTCTCCTAAGGGGGCGGGGCATACGCCCACCCCGCCCACAACCCCCCGCGGCGGCGGAGACCACCCGCCGCCGCTTCCCAGCAGCCCCTTCCAACCCATTCCCCGCTCGCGGCAATCTCGGAACGGGAGGCTAGGAGGGGCTGCCGGGAAGGGGCCGCAGCAGGTGGTCGCGACCACCCGCCGCGCACCCCCTCCCCAGCAACCCCTCCGCCCAGGCCTCTCCTGGGGAGGGGAAGGGAGGGAGCTGCTGGGAGGGGTGGAGGCTCCCTCCAGCGGGGCCCTGGGAAGGGCCTTTTGGGGCTTAAGGGGTCCCGCAGCTCGAACCGAGACCCCCCGGCCCTTGTAAGGGCCCTTGCGGCACTGACAAGTGCCTTTGGCAAGGGTCCTGCAGCTCGAACCGGGACCCCCAGTGTGCGGCTCTTAAAAGAGCCCTTGGGCGATGTCTTCTTTCTTCCAGTCCCGGCGACACCAGCTCCGCCGAGGCTGCCGACCCCCGAGAGGTACCCCTGCGGCCGCCAGGGGTACCACCGGCGGGCGCTGGCGACCTCAACGAGGCCGATGCTGCCGGCGTCTTTATCCGAAGCGACGTCTTCGGGCTGGCGACACCAACCCCACCCAGGTCGCCGACGCCAGGCAGACTCACTGCGGCCACCAGTGAACCCGCTGGCACCGCCGGCCTCAGCGGAGCCGATGTTGCCAGACGCTTCTTTCTTCTATCTTCAGCCATCTACTGCGGTGCGCGGCGGGTGGGCGTGGCTAGTATCCGCTGGCGAAGTAAAACAGCCGATACTAGCAGAGCGAAACCAGTACCGCCGCTTTATAAATAGAAGCGGCGGTAACAGGTAAGTATCGCCGCGAAGGGTTAATGCTTCGTTACCTTGTCGCGGCCGTTTTCGGGCATTTATAAATCGCGTTAAACGCGATTTATGCGTTAATGTCAGTGAAAACTGCCGCGAAAACGTAACGAAGCTTTATAAATATGCCCCCTAGTTTTCCTTGAAATTCCTTGAAATATTCTGCATATACTTTGATTATTTTTGGCAGCTTGGAAAAGACCAATTTTCTTTCTCACTTATATTGGTTTTATTGTAAAAAAAAAAAAAAGAAAAAAAAAAGAAGGGGAAAAAGGTGTATTACGATTTTTTGCGTGTGTGTTTCATTTAAATTTTTTTAGTATTCATCATCTTTGGGAATTAAAACTAACTCGGAATATGGACATGCCCAGTTTCCAAATCAAAATCTCATTCGAAAAATCACTTCCCAGAAATCGTTTTCCAGAAAGTAATTTTTTATTCATTGAAAACGATTAATAATTAGGTAATCAGAACAGATCACCTGATATTGATCTCTAAGTCTTTGCTCAAAGTCTGTTTGTGAATGAAACTCTGAGCTCCATTCACAAATACTATAGCAAGCTGTCACACAATGACAGCCTGCTAAAGCAGTGACTGCACTGCAATCTGAATGGAGATCTCAGTGCAGTACCTTCACTAGACCACCAGGGGCATCAGGGAGGAAGACTATGGGAACACCCTGGTGCAGAGGAAATCCTCTCACATCACTGGGGTGTCCCTTGTCATGGCAATTAAGAAAAGCCAGCTCTCTGTACCTTGACAGCATTTGAGGGTTTAAAACTCCTGATCCCCAGTAATTTGGTGAGCTTGAGCATGCTCAGAGGAGACAGCTAGGGAATAAGCATTTAGTAATCAGCTGTGATGTTAACCGTCATATCCATGAATGACAGTTGCCAGGAAGCAGAAGGGGAAAGGGACATTGTGCAACATTTTAGGGTTCGTCTTATATATTTCAGATTTCTTTCAGTCTTTTGGTTTGGGGGGTGATTAAACTATATACAATTTTTCATTTGAGGGCTGGATTTGCCCTTTAATCTGCTACTGCCAAGCAGCCTGTTTGCATGCAGATTGTTAGATGATTCCCATACAATCCTGTACAAGGCCTAAGGCCATAAATGTGTTTTGTTTTATAACTGAATATAACCACAGGAAAAAAATCCAGAGATCCACAAAAATCACCCGATGTGCAGATTCTACATCACATTCTTTAGATGTGACATCTTTTTATTCACTGTGCAATTAAAAGGATTTAAAATCTCCATTAACATGAAGGAGTTAGCGATGTGGCTGAATGCCCCAGTCTGTTTGCCATCATAGCGTATGCCGTTTAGCAGGCAGTACACCTACAAGTCTGGCTCATTTAGCCTGAGTTAAAATGCCCTTTTCTTCTTTTTCACAGAAAGCATCAGACAAAGCTACGACTGCCCAATTCAGAATGCGTGTCTTGAAAAAAGAAAGAAAACAGTCAGCATGCGGAGAAGAAACAAAGATTATAAAGGGAACTATTGTGGAGCCTTACCAGGGCCTCATTAACCAGACTTAACCTTTCACCCCTTAAGAGCCACAACATGGCACAATTTGCACATTATCCACTGCTGAAATCATGTGTTTTTTATGAGTTGCTGAAATGTCACTGGAATGGATAGACAAGCTGTGGTTATAATGGAGAGGGGTGCACACGCCTTGCATTGGATAAGCAATCCCAATATGTCTTTATGGATTCATTATATGGGGCTGAGTGAAGATGTTTTGCAGTTTGATGGGGAGTTTTTTTTCATTTATTTTATTTCTTTTGAAAAGGAACAAAAGCAAAAGTCACATAATTACAATCAAATTATCTTTGCATTTGTCAAGTGCAATTTGCCCTTCATAATTTTCCCACGTAAATTTCCAAACTGTATCGCATGTCAGACTAGGCAAAAGGAGTTTAGAGGGTGCGGTTCACCCCGGGGGGAGCCGGTTGTAATGCGCCTCTACAGAGAAGAATAATGACTTTGTTGACATAAATTTTGCAGCTAAATCAGCCTTTCCTTGTCTTTTCTGCTTTGAGAGAAAAAAACATTTATTAAAAACATTTGCCAATAAAGTGTCAAGGGCAAGTGAACACCTTCATTTTCTTACATTTCTGTGCACTTTTATTTTCTTATTATCCATTCACATCAGACCTTGCCCCAAGGAGCTTACAATCTAAGCACTTTCACTTATGCACGCAAACTGTCAGCAGGTCTTTATGATTGTGGTAGGAGAACAAAGTGTCAGGAGGAAACTGACCCAAGCACAGGGAGAACATTCAAATTCTTTGCAGATGTGGAGAGGGGGGAGGACTCCAGTGCTATTGTGCTACCATGCTGCCCAAGAAGAATAGTGGGAAAAGGACCTCAGTGAGAAGCGCTGCAGAAAACACAATAAAATTACACAATATAACACTCCCAGTGAGATGTACACAGAGCTGCAGACACTCTCACCTTAACCAGCATGATGAAGTGATCTGTGTCCCGTATTATATCCCGAAAATCTAATAAAGGAATAAAAGGTTTAACATGAGTTACAGTAAAGTAAATGTGGAGAAAGTGCTGTCCTTGTCCTAGTGACAATAGCAATATACTGTCATTATTTTTCTGCAGTGTTTTGCTTTAAATATGTTTTCGTTTCGTTCTATCACTAGAATGGAGGCCACTAAAGAGTTAATGTATTACGCCATAGTTTTCTCCAATTAGAAGCCTCCTGAGTAATAAGCTACCTAACTGATTTCCCTGGCCATGTAGAGCTCTAGGGTCACAGAGAACATTTTCTCCTGCCCAGTATAGCTCCGTAATAATAAAATAAACAAAGGCTGATTTACGAGCTCTGGTCCTGATCCGACACAAACCTGTTTCTTTCTCTCATCTAGATCAGACGCTGCTCCGTCTCCAAATCAACAATTTTTCTGATTGTTTCGCATGGATGCTGAACAGTATGTGGCAGCAAGATTTTCTTTATGTGTGCTGAGCTCAGTAAAGCTAGAAGCTAGCAGCATGACTAAAACTCATCTGACTGGGGGAGATACAATAATAAACCCAAGTTACCTGATTTGTATTGGCTACTTGTGGTCTTTACACAACTTGCGAGGCCTGCACTGTTTTGTAGCATGAAACTCAATCTTAACTGATGGGAGACGTTAAGCCGGGACACCTTCCTTGTGCTCTGCTATGCAGAAACCATTGCAGAGTGATTACTGCACAGCAGGGACTATACTTATTACCCTACGGTATTGGAAACCTATGAAAAGTGTTCCGCCCGTAAATGTGAGGCTGCACCGTACATTTAGAAATTAATAACCTTCGTTCGTACAATACCATATTTTAGCAAAATACCACAATGGCATTGTAAAGGCGATAGTAGAATTTACATCCGCAATGGTGAATTTACGTCTGCGATCATAAACGATCATTAAAGTAAACTATCGTAGCGATTCCGCGCCTTTATACATATGGCCCCAGGAACCCCTTAGAAGTTTAACCAAGTACACACAAAAATTAACAAATTCAGATTCAAACTTCTGTTGGTTGATAGATCAGTTGGTTTGGCAATGAAGAAAACTGCTTCTGCCAGGCTTCCCCTTGGCTTCAGCGCTATCTTTAATACAGGAAAGTCCAGGACTAACTTGCAAGATGAAGACTGTACGTGCTGTAGCTTATCAATGAAACAATATTGGGAGGTAGCAGGGGGAGGTAAGAGGGCCTGCACCAAATTTCCGCTGTTTTTATACAGCCGATCGCATTTAAAAGTATACATACACACACGTTTACTTCATAAGTAACTGTACTGGCGCTTTATCTAATGCATCTTTTTTACTGACAATACCACTTTCAGTGCATCCCCTGTTAGAGGCTCAGACAGTCATTGCTATTGGGTATTTATTTAATTCTAAAAATAATCAGGTTTCCTATAGACACATCATCCTTATGTACTCAGGGCCGGCTTTAATTTGTTCCTATAATTAAATGGCCAGTGTGTGGCTGTGGCAACATCAGATCAATATATAGAGTTTGTGTTCAAAATATTTTCTGCCTACGGTATTTATTGCATTTATTTTATGCTAACTGTCTCTTGGGCATTTCCGAGTCTGAGGCACCACGTCCATAAGGCAGATTTCTTCCTGGGATAAAAGATACCAATGGCACGTGCATGTATAGGGGGGTATTAGAGGCAGAACTACCTTTGTGGTGTTGCTAAGGCAAGGAGTCAGTGTGGGAGGAGAGAAAAATAATGGAAAAGGGAGAAAGAATTTTCTGGCCAGAGGATATTCCAACAGATGACGTTAGGAAAACTAAATTATTATATATGTTTTATTTAACAAATAAAAAAAAAAGGCTATGATGGGGCCCCTATCCGTGCTTTATCCACAGTGGTTTTCCTGTCAGGAGGCTATATCTGTCATAGGGAAAATAAGAAGATGGGGCCCCATTGGCTCTCGGCCTCCCTGCGCAGCACACAGAGTGTGGCCCCCCACATTGTGTTAACCTGGCATGCATTTCTCACATCCTAACGGATTATAAAATGAGATGGTAAATGTGTGAGAAACACTCAAGTGTAGCTTAGCCACTAATGCTCTTAATTCAAGTCTATGGGAATGTAGAAAAAAGCAGACAAGCAGACACAAGCGCACTTTATGCCAAGGCCACACTACACCGCATTATAGTGGACTGGAAATCCGCATGCAAGCGCAACTGTGTGCACATTTCTGGTGTGCAAGTGCAAGTGGCCTCGCAATGTTGCACAATCACAGTGCATTGTGCAAAAAAATACAGATTGCATTATCTCCGGTTAGTGGAACGCAGGGCAGCGCACCTAGTGTGGCCAGAGCAATTGTCCAAAACCAGTGTGCGATTTTTAACGTGCAATCAGATCCAGGGCCGAATTTACCATTAAACAAAGTAGGCACGCGCCTAGGGGAGCCTGAGGTTGAAGGGGCGGAGGTCAATCTTCTTCCACCAATCCAACCCCTTTATAGTCTATGTTCTTCCCCAAAAAAGAGAAAATGGGTGTGGTTTGGGGTGTAGTCTGTGTTTAGGGGTGGGGATAAGCGCATATCATGCGGCGAACCCACCTTTACAACTAATTTAATTGATTAGGAATGGGGATTTTTTGCTTTAATATTACAAAGTAACTGTTTTTAGTTGCTGATAGTCCAATCCCATAATGCTATTGGAATGACCTTCTGGGACAATGTTACGTGATAGAATAAAATAAGTTATAGCTGGGGGGGAGGTTACACCCTATTTGTTTTCTTCCCAACATTGAAATAACATTGTCTGTTCTAAGAATTCACTAACCCTTTGCTCGCAGTCTAATATTCCCTCACTGTATAAACACGTCTCGGATGTATTGTAAGGGGAAATGGAGAGAGGTTAAAAATAGCCAGAAGAGGAAATTATTGTATCTGGTATAAATTGTGCAGCAGCTGACTGCGCATAATGAAAGAGACGGGAGGTGCAGAGAGAGCAAGTGGATATAGGAGCTATTAATAGTGTTTGCATCATAGATTGTAAGCTATCAGGAGCGAGGACATCGCCATCATTTGCACTGGTTTATATGTGTACGTACATCTTCATATTTACATTTCAAACCATCTGGGAGAATAGCATGTGGGAACCAGTATTTCCGAACAGCTTGAGGCCCGTGACTATATGGTCCCCAGCGTACTGGGTGATGTTCTGGTTTTAGGCAAGCTATGATCATGTGCGCCATTTCACAATAGGTGATCCGAGAAGTGGGAACTTGAGATTCCTCGCAGCCTGGTAATGTGGAAGTAGCAGACGTGAGCAAGAGAAAGGGGGGCGGTAGAGGGGATTCTCATTAGCTACTAATCGCCTCAGGCGCTTGATTATGGGCAGTCGGAGAGACTCCCAAGCCTTATGCAGCGCAAGACCAGATCAACTGTGTCTATCAACTCTCCTCATTTTCTTTTTTTTTTTTACTTAGCACATTAACCTGCTTACACGTGTCAACACCCCCCCCCCCCCCCAGTGTAGACTTCAGACTTGTCAATTTCTTGCATGCATCAATAGCCCCTACAGACTTCCTCTGGACCACCCTGTCAATGATCTAAAATCTCCGCCATGAGTGAATCAATACTCTGTGAGCGCTTCCCGGCTGCAAAATATTTACATGTGCTGCACGTCTGCTGTGTGTTAACCATTTCGCTGTTGGAGGCAGGCTATACAATAGGAGAGACGCACTGGGTGTCTCTGCCACTCCAGATGTATTGTGGATATGCTTCATTTCTTCTTCAGTCTCTCTTGCATTTTGAAGAGATTATTTATTTTAAAACCAGTGGAATCCTTCCTCAGCCCATCTGGCAGGGATCTTATTGGATGTTCTTGGGCGCTGAAAGGAATCTTTCAGTTTCCTTATCTGTGCCTGTGTCTAGTTCTATTACACTTTGATGGACTAGTGTCTCACAGAGTGACTTACTGCCTGTGACACTAGGCATTGCTAGAACCTTATCTGAATCTGTCTCTGTAAATGATTTGGCAGCATCAGTCAGGTCAGCCATAAAGCCATCTGGCTGGAAAATAAGGATAGTTCAGTTATATTCCAGTCTCTAATTATATTGGAGTTTAACGGATCCTTTCGCCTGACCCTGACATTTCTTTTTTCAGCCTCCTCAATATCTTGTAATCAATGGGTTTCACTTTATGGGTCGCATCAAGATATTTAGCATTCCAGGAATGTGCTAAATTGACCATATAAAAGAGAGGAGATAAAATAAAATAGACAGGAGTGTGACACTGAGAAATTAGGAACTCTGTTTTGTTTTAAACGTATAGGGAAGTTAAGGTTTAGGGGACAGTCGCTAATCCCTCAGACTATTTAACATCTTCCTCTTTCACTTGATGTCATCATAAAGAGACGTGTTGCTTTAATACTTTTAGATGTTTCCTGCACCATCAGTAATGAATTAATAAGCATAAGAGATGTACTCTACAGTGATTGTCTCGCTGAGATCTAGATAGACAAACGCTGTAATTCTGCTCGGATCTCTTGAAAGCTTCTGCCTATAAACCGCATGAGACGAGAGAGGATACGTAGCTGAGCCATATGATGCTCGATTGTTAAAGCAAAAAGCATAATTAGCACCTTACGAGCACCCACAGGAGCAAATCTGTCTTCTAAGGGCAAAACAGTATAACAATATTGAACATCCAAAGACATGAAAGACAAAATCAGGCAGAAGGCTGCAGGTGCCCTCATTAAATGAAGGAGGTTTATCCGTTACAGAACTAGGTCTGTCTGTCAAGAGATTCCAAACAAGAGATTATGCTAGCGATAGCATAAATCCCACCTAAAGCACGGAATAGTTTGACCATGTAATATTCATCCAATGTTTAGGATATCTCCTACACTTCAGTGTGACATATAGGATAGTTCAATAGGATAGTTCATTTATGTATCTGGGGAATAAACAACACAATCCCCCCACCCACAAGTGTAACCCACATGTATGGGTGCTGTGAGCGGACACAAAAATCCATATTTATTTTCATAGTTACTTACGTTAATTGTGGGACAACAGTCACATAATATTCAGTATATTTTATTCCAAAATTTCATTTTGGCAGAAACCATATTGGGTTTCATTCAATATTCTCTCTAAGTTAAAATTGGCTGTGTGCACAAAATGTTTCTGTGTGCGTCACTTTAACCTGTGTACGCAGACCTGCAGAGTGGTGTGCGTAGGCCTGCACACGCACAAACATACAGCTTAGAGGGAACACTGATCTCATTTACCAAGGCTTAAAGTCATACCAACCTATTTAGTAGCGGTTACTATGACTTTAAGACAGGAGTCTTTTGCGTGCTTCGCCTCTCATTTGCACAATTTCTAACACCAGCTAATAGCTGGGTAAATGATATAATAGGTATAAAAGCATAAAATGCAACAAGTACAAAAATAGAAAAACATCTATACATACACATATAAAACTATACATAGATATTAGATACACAAAACAAATGCAAAACACACCAATTAGTTCTCTTTTTCGATTCTCTCTAGCTTCATAGAAAGTGTAATTATTTCTAATGTATAGCTGACAGGAAGCGTTCTAATAGAAGGCCGGTGTCTCTATAATCTACTGCAGACCTCGGCACGCTCTTCCATATCCCGTTTGCTTCTGCAATACCCCGACCTTCATGCATTTCACATAACTGTCTTAGAGCGCTGCCCGCAAAGGCATAATTAGCAATTCACGAGATTCATTTCAATCGGGCAAGGAGAAGAGAAGGAAATCACCTTTTAGCGAATGAAAAGCGGCCAGAGAGAGGCTATTTAAAACCCATGTATGATATTCCCCTGAGCACACCAGCATCTTGACTCATTGCCAACAAGCACTACTTTGTGTGATATTATGTGCCTGGGAGAAAAAAGAAAACCGGGTCTGCCATATCCTCCTTAAACCATAACATATACAATCTAGCAGCATTAAGGGCTACCCCCCCCCCCCCCCTCCCCTTGTTTTCCTTGTGGTAGACAAATCCCTAGCCATCCCTCAGACTGATGTACCTGAATATGCTAACTACACCCAGAAGGTCCTACATAATGACTCACTCTGAATGACTGATAACCTAAGGTTGCTCTCCCTCAAGAGCTGCCTAATTTACTCCCTCTCTTCCATCCTTCCCATTTCAGCATATTGTTATGAGCTGCTTCTGTGCAGAAACTGAGAAGCTGAACCAAGCAGGATATATTAAAAAAAAAAACTCATTGTGTATTCTGCAGACAGATATCCCTGTTCTGTCACGAAACAGCAATGGCTGTGGGGGGGAAAATAGTGGAAATGTGCATATACCCCAGGACTGTCCGTGAGGCCACTGTAGATACATTTTAGGCCCTTCTAGCAGATAATGATCAGTACATTAGAGATCAGAGTTTAAACATGCGGTGCTATCATGTTCGCTCTGCTAGTAGACTTGTTCCTTAGGAATCTTCGGAGCTGGTTGTGAGCATTGATTAGTTTTATGGGCTGAGGACATTAATCATAGAGAAAGACTTGTGAGGGCTTACCCACCCTAAGGTCCAATATAACAGCAACAGATCAGATCTTTTGGGAATTTGGATTAGTCCTAATTATTCTGTAAAGTGAATGGGGGACAATAAATTACCACATTGCTCCTATATTATATCAGAATTAATAAAGCAAAATGTGCAAAATAAAAGGGTATCTATAGTCCAAAAATAAAATTGCCCATTAGTTTATATAATTTACAGAAAGGCAGGAACTACTTTTATTCTATTCTGATGTGCTGTAATAAAAAGCAATTGGCAAGGAAACTTTCAGCATACAATTCATTACACTAGGACCGTCACTTCTGGGCACAATTACACCAGGACCGTCACTTCTGGGCACAATTACACTAGGACCGTCACTTCTGGGCACAAATGAAAGAAAAAAGGTATCAAAGCAACCAAAACTAGGATGGCCGGACATAGTAGCTGGAAGCAGTCAACTCCATTAGGAGGGGTGCAACAACTAGAACAAAGTAATGAAATAGATAGAGAGGACCAAGGAAAGAAAAAGAGGAAAAAGAAAAGAAGACAAAAAAGAAAGAAGAAGGAAGAGCCGAAAAAGAAAGAAAAGGAACGAATAAAACAAGCAATACAAAAAGAAGAAAAAAACCAAGACTAATCCCAGAGAAATCAGGAAAAACTGAAAATAAAACAATTAAAGAGCAACCAGCAACAAAGGAACGGGGGTAATCTAGGTAGTTCAAGGGCCCAGGAGCACTCCAACTGCAATAAGTCACATCAAAGTAAAAGTAATGGAGGGCACCAACACGCCACCTCATACAAAACGAGCAGTCAGGAGGTGGACACTAGACTGCTAAAACCCAGCATGTAAAATATATCAAACATTTATTATCCCCATAACAACATTCATAAGCCACACAATAACAAAAATATTCTAAAAACACACTCTAAAGCCAACATTCAGGTCCATCGGGAGCCAGATAATAAGGATCGGTGAACGAAATTAGGATGAGTGGACGGGCTCACAACCAGATATATATCCATATGCTAGCACAAGGGGAGCCAATCGGAACTAGGTCAAATACATCACAAGGGGCCCATACAAACATAAGTACCCGGCTTGTGTTGTAAAGAATCAGTAAAGTAAATAGGGAGAAAACAGGGACACTTCCAGGAAAGGGTATCACCCAGGTAAAACCGGATCCTGAAGTCAATAGTCCTGACCTCCAAAAGATGTATAATGTCCAGAAACAGCTATGATCAAGGAGACCTATTTAAATAAGTTGATCCTGGTGGGGGCTGACAATTGCATCCACCCCACTGATGATATCCCTTATTTACCTGATTGCAAATGTGCCCTACATCAGCAAGAAGGTGTGATCGTGTGTTCTTTAACAGATTTTAAAAATATGAGATTTTCTATTCAATCCAGAGATAACAATTTAAATTAGTGTCACGGGGTATGCCAAATAAGGGCCAAACATTCAGACTCTGAAAATTTCTGTAAAAACATAAAAGGGGATTAATCCTAGTGCCCAGGATTAGCTTTAAAAACGTCTATAATGAGGAATTTGCCATGGGATAAGCATCCCCTGTCCCACAGTATGGCCCATCGTACATATTGCATATGCATTCAGGAGATAAAAAATATTCCAGGGTATTTTGGTTATTAGCCAGGATTTGAATAAGGAAAGTAGAAATTTACTTTTTTTTTTTTTTTTCCCCCCCCAAACTTCTTCAGGATTTGTAAAAAAGAGAGAAAGCGGGTTGCCATAAGCATGATATGCCCACGGCAATTATATGCAAAATTACTTGGATATTAATGTGAGGTTTTCAGAAGTCTGGTTTGTTCATGGCAGAATGATCCCAATACAATCCCTATTCGCAATCTAAATACAAACAAAATTCCTCGGTTTCGTGCCGTATCCTTCTTACTTCTTGAGATCTTCTGACATTTATGCAGCAGAATTTAAATATCTAAAATCTACATTTTATATTTTACTGTACTGTAGACAAAGAGAGGTTGATAAGATTAGTGAATGAGAAAAAATACTGAAACTTGAAACACAAAGACTACATTTTGTGTGTTTAAATGTATGTATATATAGATATACCAGCAAAAAGTTGCCCGTTGGTGCACAAGGGAAATTATGTGGGTGTATGTTTGCTATGTGCAGATATGAGTGGATATCGAATCTTTACACAGGTATACACAGGTCTGAGCGTAGACCGGCAATCTGCCAAACTGTGTGTTAAAACTAAAACATGCTTAGTTAATAATAATTAGTATTCACCACGGCAAGTGGTGATGGTACCTCATATTTATAACAGAAGGTACCTCACAGCGCATGTTATTATAATTGGCATTGCCCTAATAATCTAACGTATAAACACAAAAAATTTCTATTCCCAGGTGAACAAATACAAGGATGAGTACTGTAGGATAAGGTGATACCTTTTTATTATGGACAGTTCCTTTTTCCATTAAAAATGACTTGTTAGGTCCATAATAAAAAGTATCACCCATATCCTACAGTATCATCTCTAATGTATATGTACTGAGACGATACGCACAACCATTTTATAGGTTACCTAAAGAAAATGTCTCATATCCTATACCCCCCACCTTAATTGGTAGCTCCTAAAGTCCTTAGTAATACTTTTTAGGGGTGTAGGAATCATCTTTAAATCACTGGTACACCACAGTACAGATCTACATTCTGGAGTCTCCTAATAATTTTTGTAGGATAGGGTGTGCGTGGCCAGCAGCCTCTAGGCTCCCCTATACTAACGTGGCCTTAGAAATGTTCTGCGATGTTTGTTTTCAGGATTGTTCACACAGGGGTGATATAAAAACTACACAATCGTAGTGGCGTCTGACGGGATCTGCCTTTATCTGTGTGTGTTTACCCTGTTTACTTTGAAATGGAATCCTGTATAGGAGCAGTTCCAATAATCCGTTTGACATAGAATCAGCGGGAATTCACATCACAATGCCCTAGCGTCATTATTGTGCCATAATCCTAAATTAAATAAAATGGGTAATGATCTTCCAGAACTCATGTAATACCATCAATTACCAACGCAACACGCTTTGGTGCCCACAGAGAAAAGGTTGGGGGAACTGAGGACTTTTTAATTTCTCCTCATTGTCCCAAGACTCCAGATTGAGAAATTCTGCTGGGATGTGCACATTAATCTTCATTTTTTCTGGCCGGAGGGGACCCATGTCTGTTTAAAGCGTAGCATGGCTGACTAAGGAATTGTTTTCTGGTCAGCTGATGACATGGGACAGGCATCACATACGTTGTCGGTCCATGTAATGTAACGGTGGTCCCGCCAGACCAGTACTGGTTTCTATCCAGTCACAAAATCCCCCCAGAACATGGCGTTTAGATTTACCCGTGATGTTTTCAAACATTAAACAGGATGATGGGGGAAGTTTGCAATTTACAGACGGTTTAATTCAAGCTAGTGACAAGAGAGCCGTATACTAACCACTGAGCGTGCACAGACACAAACACAACTTTTTCTTGTCGAGTTCTTTAATACGTTTAATTTGTTTATCTTAAGCAAGCCGATTTTATCGCTGGAGAAAGCTTTTAGTAAGAATGTTTATCAAAATATAAAGACACATCCCGTTCTGCTTGAAACCCTGTGAGTGACACCAGGGCACATGATCACACAGGGGGTGCTATGAAGCCAGCATTATACCTATAGTAATTTAGTAAAGATGCACATCCACTTGCCAATTCATGACATCTGATGGTTTCAGAGCTTGTTTATCAATTGAAAGAGGGATTGGAAATTGAAAAGTTTCTATCCGATGGGTGGGCAATAGTTTAGCACATGGGAAGGGCCTGGCAGACAGGACAATACTTAATTTCTGCAGAAGCACATGCAACCAATATATGACCAGCACTGGCAAAGATAGTTATAGAGATTATTCTACTCCAGATAGATTCAAAGTAACTGAGTTTTTAATATCTGCCATTAATATTTTAATGTAAATGGCCAGCATTAAAATTGTTTTATTCTAGGCACATTTGACCTCTTTCATAGATCCGAACATTCTCCAAAGGAACTTGGATAGTTCACTATCGATTGTGGCAAACAACTATGAATGTTTAAACAGCTGTATTACACACATGAACTTGTCTCTGATTGGCCAGCTTAAAAGACTCTCTTGGGGAATAAAAAAAATAAAATAAAAAGAATAAATAAAAAGGGGGATTATTGAATCTGCAAACTGGGTTTCGGGCCCTAGGCACTCCTTTTGGACAGTTTAGCCACAAACTTCAAAAGGTGCTCCCTTCTCTGGTCCTCTACCAGGGGACCCACCGCTTATCGCACAAGCATAAAAAGTCATGAGAGGGGCACTCTTTCTGTGAATATATGCTTCTTTAGGATCACATTAACACAACACCCCACCAAACATTTTAGCCATACTGGTATGTAAAGTTATCTCTTATTATATGTTCCTTGCATCCAAAACTGATGGGTACATGAGACATCCCTCTTTATTTAAAATATAGTATAAGAGTCTTTGACACATAGCAGTATCAGGTATTGGTATGTAATAGTTCTTAAAATTAAACATTTATGATCCCTTTGTTACAGTTTCCAAAACCTCCACATTCCACATAGTAAACAAACACCAACATGTCCTATAGATTCCTTGTTCCTTTCTGTCCATTGTATACACGTGTGTCAGCTTATTGTTAGCACGATGGTCAGAATCTGTAATAATAGGGTTTAATTGATATGTTACACGAGACTCCAGATTCAAATACTGGCAGCAGGACATAAGCCCGAAGGTTGAAAACTTCCCATTTGTGTGACTTTGGTTTGCCCTCTGTCACTACATATGACTAGTTTACACCTTTCACAGACCAAGTAACACTTATTTCATGTCTGTATCTTGGCTCCCATTGTTCCTCATTCACAATGACACCCTTTAACTGATGAGGACCTAAGGTGTCACACTGCAGCACTATTAAGCCAACAAGGGTGGATTTTGGACCACTTGAACCTCCTTCAATTACAGTTTAAAAATTACAGAATTCAGCGTTTGGGTAGGAGAAGGGATTTTCCTCCTTGTGGGTTTTTGATAATTTAAGGGAATGTCCACCCCCAAAACTATAAATATACCCATACTGCCCCACTCTGTAGGGTACAAAATCCTTACCTTAATCCCGTTGGCCTCCAAAATGGTTTCCTGTAAGTCCCTCCAAGTCAAAAAAAAAACGTTGCTACCAGGAACACTGCAGTGAGGGAATTGTTTCTGCCTCTGCGGCTTCCTCTAAAGGGTTTTTTGCTTGACCCTCCTGTTTTCCCTCCTCTCCCTAGTATAAAACCCCTTTGGGGTATGTAGGGCTTTCCTCCCCAGCCCCAACCGCATTATTCTTATGTCCAGAAACTACCCCATGATCTTACTACCTTACCTATTTCCCCCGGCTGACTCTATGTTTCATGCAAGCCGAGGGTCGGGCAGTACGGCAAAAAAGAGGAAGAGGGGGGAAGGTAAGTAATATCTGGGGGGAGTTCTGGACATAAGAATAATGCAGTGGGGCTGGGGGAGCAGCCTACAATATATACAAAATTTTAAAAAAGGGGCAAAGTAAACTATGCCAGGAGATAAATCTCAGGTGAATGTGTTGGCCAAAGGCTTATAAGATTCAAATGCCAGACAAATAACTTAGTGCCCCAATATTTGAAAATTGGTACTCAACAAACCCCGTTGTATAAAGACAACCATCCACAATTGACCTCTCCAAAGCTAGGTAGGCCGTTAAAAAGGCTTATGGTCTCAAACCCCTGTGTCTTTCAATGGGGTGTATGCAGTATAGCTTCATAATTCGCGTTCTAGAAGAGTACAGGAGAGATCTTGCATTAATTTCCACCAGCTTGCCCATTCATGCTACCACTGGCTAAATGCATGGATTAGGAAAGGAGTGACTGCCCAACATGAAATTACCGGACAAATGGTCATATATCCAATTAACGCTGAAACCTGATGGAAATATAGGTCAGAATGTTGGTAATTTTGTATGAGCCTGAGTATTTTTAATTTGAGGATATGGTGCAAGGCTAAAAATATCGTCTGACAGGCTTTCTTTCAACCCGCAGATTACAGGCAATAAGTTTGTATCTTGTGTGTACCTATCCCCTACATAGTCCCCTGTGAGACATACTTTAATCCCTTTTAATAAAGCAACAAATTCCCTTAATAGAGCACACATACATTAAGAATAATAATATTTTGTTTTGATTGGTGTTTTTTAAGGAGATAAAATATTGAAAACGTGTAATGTGGTGTCCAATGAGGTTTTCTTAGCGAGGGCCGAGCCATAAGTGAACAAGGTGGGAAATATAACATTTTAGTATCCCTTATATATCTGTGTATGGGTGCCGATTAGCTGTTAAGAGATACATTAGCCTTGATGGCAGTTAAGTTTCTTATAAAAGATTTTTATTCTAGTTTTTAAGTGAGAATTGAAAATTCGAGAATAGCGAATTATTTAATGATTTATAAGAAAATTCTGGGAAACAATCATATTCTAGCTAAATTAAAATTGACCAATATTTCAATCTATATCAATATCTATCCATATTAAGCTCATACACATGTGCGATTGCAGGGGGCCGAACCCACGATGTGTCCTGCAAAGCCATTTCTGCAAGATTTGGCCATGTATGGGACTTGTGTTGGCACTGGGAGGATCATCAAATGAACACATGCACGGATTATCAGGCCAAGATGTTACTTTAATTTACTTACACAACCAATCAATGCTGGCGAGTATATGTAGGTTGGGGGGGGCAATAAGCTGAGCGTAAAGTAAGTTATGAGGGCGGAGGCCTTTTAGGAAGCACAAGCAGAGCAAAGACATTTGTGATAAGGAAAAGAGGAATTGTGTTTTGCTGTGAGTTACCATGAGATTCAGTACTGCAAGTGGATGTTATGAACAGTAACACTGAAACAGAATGGAGGTCAGCTGCAATTTCCCTTAGCTCTGTCTGTGATGTGGATTACATTAGGCACAGAGGAGCACTTTCAGCCCCTGTAAATGCGTTTGTGATATCAAGAGCAACTTCCCACTCTTGCTTTCCCCTTTTCGTCACTCAACAACGCTGCTCTCAGGTCACCAAAATTTTGGGTGTGCTTTTATTAGCCCCTTGATGAAAAGATCGAAAAAAATGAATGTTTTATTTGGGGGACATGTCGGAGGTGGGCAACTGTCTTGAGTTTTTTACCAGTGACCCACAAGGGCTGGAGAACCCAAAGCAAGGATGTATATCCCACTGTGAATCCTGTTTGCCACGGGTACACAGGAGACAATTCTCTGTGTTCGATCTGTACATCGCTGCCAGGTTCGGAGTATCGTTACAGTTTAATGATCAATTTGGAAAACCAGATTGATGATTATACAAGGAGAAGGTCTAAACGTGGCAATGTGGCACTTAGGGACCAAACAAAGACGGTTAAATGACCCAATTCGGGAATATACCATGTACATTACTAGATAGTACCATTCTTTACCGGGCCATGTCAAGAAACAGAATTTATGTGATGTAAATGAAAACCTGAAAGCAGCAAAAGCTGATGGCAAGAGCGGAAAGATAAAGGTGTTGGCAGATAGTTCTACTTAATAAAATGGCCCACAACAGTAAAGGTCGGTATAGAGAGTCGAATTCGTACTTATTGGGCTAAATGCAGAGACAGTAATTACTCAGCATAGCTATAAGTATGTAAAAGGTATTTAAAACTGAAACAGGCAATAATAGATAATTATCAAGTTAGGAATACCCGCCTCACTATATCCTAATATATCTGATACTAAACATTTCTAAGGGTATTCATCGAGTATGTGGCTTAGTATAGAGGATTTCACATTAGAGTAAACAAATGGAAAAGTACCAAGATTCTCATTTTAAAAAAACAAAACAAATAATTGTTGTTTTTTTTCATATTTATTAAAGCCTACCTTCTCTATACTAGCAAGACAAACATAGATCAGAAGGTTAGTACCGTAACAGTAACACTAGAAAACAATTCCATAAGGTTCATAGTTTTCTGTTGTTTTAGGGCAATTTGCAAGATGTGCCTGAAAAGTAGTTGTTGTATAATTTACAATGCATTATAAGCAAGTCTCACAGTTCTAAAAAAAAAAAAAACCCCCCCCCAGTATAACTATATATTACACAGTGACAAAATGCCACAAATATCCGTAAATATGGGTATATTAGTATCATTTCTCTAAGCAGACGTTGTTTACACCGGAGTCAAAAAATAAAAGATTGCAGCTGTGAACTACTGTGGCGTAGAACTAACCTATACCGTCCACCTTTACCATGTAGGATACTAGTGTAATTTACTTCTCCGTTACATTTACGTACATTGTCAGAAAGAAGTAGGATCTGTAGAAGACTTAAGTCTAGTACACAGGGCGATCGCGGGTCCTCCCAACCCGCAATGACAAATGTGTACGAACGAAGGTTTCGCCCGATAGTCGGCAGTGTGTAGGCACTTGATTGGCCAAACGTTCGTTCGGAGGATCCGCAAGTCGGTAGTCAACGATCCCCTACACCACGGGCTGATTACTCGTCGAAACGTTCGTTTGCACACATGTGCTTCGCGGGTCGGGATGTTGTACGAGCCTTTATATGTGCTTTTTGTATAACTCCCCATCCATCATGTAGTCTTCAAAGCGACACACCCTGACCCCAGTATTCAATGAGTGTTTTCTATTACAGATGTCTCCACACCAATATGGAAGTCCCTGACAAGGACTTTTGAAAGAGTTTGTTACCCTGCAGTTTATTTTCGCCAGCATTACAGAAGCCTACCAGGAACAATACAAATAATCAGGATGATTTACTACCTTTATGTTCCAAAGCAAAATATAATTTTAAAGGGCATGCCACCCCAAAATTTAACTTTTGATATGTGGTTAGTTACGGGCATGCTCCCCCAGCCCCAACCGCATAATATAATTGTTAGAAAGTCCCACAGATTCTTACTGACTGGAACTCTCCCTCCCGCTGCAGTGTTCAGGCCCCTCTGCTTGCATGGAATTGAAAGCAGGGGGCGGGACCGAGCCGCGTCCGTGATGGCTGAGAGGCAGGGAGGGCTGCACTGAGATGCTCAAACCTGATGAGGTTGAGAGTTCTCAGGCACAGCATGAGTCACACAAGGCGCCTACACAGAGTTCCTGGACTTTGGAGGGGACAGCAGGGGAACTATTTGAGCAGGGAAGTAAGGTAAGGATTGTTTTTTTAAACTGCTGATGTGGCCAGTAAGGGGTGAAATTTAGTTAGTTTTGGCGGTGGAAATGCCTTAAGGATGTACCGTTTTTTTTGTGTAAACCTCATGTGGGTAGTGGCCTAATGTTTATTTAGAAACCCCAGGCCACGAGGTTACAAGGTCTTATACCCACACTTACTTAAAATATTTAATTTCTTTCAGCCTAAATGATTATAGGAAAAAAAATTGTAGAATAATGTAAATATTTAAGTTATGTGGGTAGGGGGAAGGAAAAGAGATTTTTAAAAACAATTTGTACACTGTCATTATTGTACACTGTCTTTAAATCTATAATCTATAAATAATACATGGTAAGCGCAGGTAACTCCATTAATGAGCTGATGAATTTGATGAGTTCGTATGAAATATGACTTTTTAGAAACTCTCCGAACTATGTGAAAACTTTTAAAGTTGTCCAAACTTGCGGAAACATATATTCAGGATTTTTGCAGATTCGCGGGTTATGGCCAAATTCGAGGGTTAAGCGAACAGCGGATAACCTTAAATGTAACGTTTTCTATCCCTCGAATTTGGTATATAAACTCAAATGCTGCGACTAACCCTTGATGTAGCATTCGCAAAACCCTCGAGTGTTGCGTTCATTAACAAGCGAATTCAGCCATAACCCTCGAATTCGGCTATAATCCTCAAATTTGGCCAGTAACCCTCGAATGCGACGTTCAGTAAACCCTCAAATTCGGCCATACCTCACATTCAGCAAGGAACCCAAAATGTGGCTATCGATTTCGTAAAGATGGAAACATTCAATGCGAAAGCCCGACAAGTTGGGGTGATATTGGACCCATGTTCCCCCGACTATTTCCAAGGTTCGGAACATTTACAGTTCTTACCATTGCTATTTTAACTGTAATTATCTTATTATATATATTATTCTATCTATAACGAACCGAAGTTCGGCCATTCTTACAAAATCAAAAGACAATGCATTTTTAAGCATTATCCCTGGGAAACACAGCACAACCTCACATAATAACTGCTACAATGGACATAGGTGGATGGACATTTTTGTGCCTTCCAGTGTGGTCTAAGCCTAAAGTTAAAGTAAAGGGGATGTCCAGCAAAAAAATTAAGAGTTTCTATCGATTTAATGAAGAAAACAGGAGTAAATGGCGTTCAGGTAAATCATTTAGAAACATACTTACTTTTTTGCTCGACATTTTTGTTTTACCCTTTAAAGCTAGGTACACCCTACGATTTTTCCTCCTGACCAACGTTCGATATTTTCGACCGGTCGGGCCTAGGAGGAAGGACTGTCGGTTTGCGGCAAAAGCAGCCGCGTTCCGAGGTTACCGCGGGGACCGATCGTGCGGCCATAGAGGACCGCACGATCGGTGGACTGAAGGTTTCACCATGTACGATTGGGAAGAAAGGCGTCGGACATGGGCACATTCGGAGCGATAATTCGTCCGACGACCGATACACTAACACTATCGGTCGTCGGACCAAAATATTCATGTGTTTTTACCAGCTTAAGTGTTCCATGAACCGTGGATACTTGTGATATATTACATTGTGATATATTGTGATGTATGTGACATATTGTGATATATTGTAATAATGTGATTACGTTTTTGTTTGTGATATGTGTTATATTGTGATATATTGCGATACATGTGGATTTGGACTTTTACTACAAGGGGCTCATGTGGCAAAGTTTTTAATATTTTCTCATATAATGAGTATGAGGCCAAACCAGCTTGATAATGATATAACCTTGAAAATACATTGGATGGAGTTTCTAGATGATATCATGTACTCTCTCCCTCCAGCACTTTACATACTATTACTAAGAAAAATTTCGAGGGGGGAAAGGAAAAAGTCTTAGTGATGTCAGTACGGGCAAGTTTTGGTCCCAAGAGATTAATGCTGAGGTGAGTGTCCAACGTGTGCTAAATTGTTCTGTGTGCGGCGCGGGCTCAGGGATTAGCAATTTAGCACACTCATTCTGAATCTCCCTGACGGGAAGTGCCAAGTCCTGCAAAGGCCCAGTCAAGGGATTATACTTATTGCTCAATATGTAATGGGGATTATTTCACAGAGAGATACTATGAGACAAAACTGCTAGATATAAAAATGTCACATTCACCAGGGTTACTCATGTCTGGCATTTTGGCATTAACTGCAATATGGTAACCTCCTTTACATTATTGTCCACATCAAACTCTGTCAGTATGAAATGGGTCATTTTCAGGTAGCAGGCATAAAAATATTATTTCCGTTACCCTTCTGTGGTCCCTTACTGACGCTGCAGGCTTGCTGCCAGCGGTCCTAGTCACTGATGGTACACACCATGGGGCTCTTCCTATATGAAGCTTTACAGGAGGATTCCAGATCGAGGCTTGTAGGGAGAGCCCACTTAGGACGGTTAACTTCTGCCTGAACAATAACCCATTAGTTCCCCTTTAAATAGAACGGAGAGAATTCTCGGATTTTTAGGCGCTTCTCCTTTAAATGACAGATGTACTAATAAATGTACCTTCAGCCTATGTGCTCTTTTAGCAAGTAAACAGTAACTTTCAATTACAAGATAATAAAAGACTTGGTTAAACATCTAAATGTTACTCACCGTAGCTTCTGTACAGGTGTCCACTGTGCCAGATTGGTAAATAGTCAACTGAAATCGCTATTGATTCAGGGCTACGAATGATAGTGGACATGAATGAAAAGAACAGGATGCTTCGGTGATGGTCATTTGAAGAAAGTGCCACTACTGATCAAACTTTTAGGTGGACAATCATTAAGCGACTGTATGTACCTGCAGTGAGAGGGGACCGATCAAAGAACAAGGTTTATATGGTTTCACTCTATTTGCTTTATGCACTTGTGATCTTTGCCACGATTAGAGACCAGACACAGAGTGTTGTTAATTATATGTCCTCTATCTTTATCAATGTGCAATTAAGCTCTGCTTGGCTCCTCCTGGGGCCTTCTGCCAAACTCCATGAACCCGCACTAGCAGGTATTACGTATCTGTGTCAATCTGTTCATGGGCTTGTCCACTGATCTCATGATGTATGGGTAAGATCATGAGCTGATTTCTGATTAGAGGAATTTCCAGTATTTTCAAACAAAAAACATTTTTTGTAGAAATCTTAATTATAATAAAGTTTATATCCTTGCGTACTGATAGTTTGTTTTTATTGCTGAAAGACGGATTTCGAATGTTTCTGCTGAGAAAGCATAAATTACAACTTCAAAGTCAGTCGCCAACATCTCAGCGATAGCTGTTACAGGTACGAGACAGTGACTCCTCACAAAGCCGTATATCGAGAAGGTCGACACATGACCGATCTGATGGTCACGACCCGCGGGCACGATGTGTACACAGTCTCGGCTAATCGGCCAGGTCATCCTTTGGTTCACTATTCCCACATTGGACTCCCCCCCTGCGTTGTCGTTATTTTTTGTGTGCCTATACGCCTGGGTATCCTTGTAGCAGGGGGGTCATTGCGCCGACTGGGCGGATTTCCAATCAACCAACGGAACGTGGTGTTCGGCGATAAAGGGCCATAACCAGGCCAATATTATCGCCCGAAGACGAAACGTTCGTACAACATCGTGGTCGCGAGGGCTGGGACCTCGACCACACGTGTGACGAACACGTAAGCGAACCATACACAGAGCAGATGATTTTACATCTAGGATTTCCAATCGACTTGCAACCCAATTTTAAAAGTCTGAATGGAGGAAACCTGCAGGAGATGGGGACTGAAGATGGGGTGGGCAGAACCTTTGTTTGATAAACTGCTCGATATTGTTGAGTAGTTGAGTAGAAAAAAATATTGTGCAATGGATTTTTAAGCTGCAGCGTCAAATGAACATACTCCGCGTTTTTACAGTGCATTATCTTATAAGTACAGATGATCGCAGCGAAAAGAGAAAATGTCCACCAGCATGAAATGGCCAAGCCGCATGTGCGTGGTGGAGGGAGGGCTGCTGGGAGGGGGGCTTGTCCATTAGTGCCACCCAAGTGGGACATAAACCCCACCATCCTACCGGTGCCCTTAAAAAAGCTTTGGGCCTAAGACAGCTTCAAACGGGACCCCTCCCCCTTGCCACTTTAAGTGTCTGTGGCACTGACCAAGACAAATCTAATGTTTTTTTTGATTGTTAGATTTAATCTTAGCAATCAAATGGTAGTCAAGTATGACCCCATCTATTTTAATATGTACCACATTTTATAAACGTTTATTACAAGGGCCGATTTTGACTGCAAAAAGTTAACGCACAGCTTTCTCCCCTATATGCTGCCTACGGCTAATGTTAACAGTTCCATGAGGGGATTGCCCTGCTAGCTAGAGTGCTGTGCTCTCGTCGTCTTAAGGTTAGTCTATGGCTTGATCAGGTGGTGGCATGGCTCCAGGGCAGGTGGCCAGCAAAGCTTGTTGTAACCTGGCATCGCACATCAGGGTTATACTTTCGGTTAAATGATTTTAATTGAAACATCGACCTTGTCTTTTCACAAGTGCTGTCAATATATGATCCCCAATTGAGGCTTGACCACAGTTTGAATCTTGTGGTGCCCATTTGCAGATGATCAATAGATGTGTATTGGGTCCTACTGAGACTTTAAAACTATGACAACAAATTTCTGAAATACAGTGATGATTGTATTGGTGCCGAATAGCTGAAAGTCTTTGGGCCAAATTGGAAATTTACCTGAATCCTTGCAACAATCAACATGCCCAATTCTCATTACTCAGTTATAGCGCTGTGGTTGGTTTTTGTTTGTTTGTCAAAACTAGGGAATATCCATCTCTTAGCGGCTTGTTTTAAACAACATTGCGGTTTCTTTGCCTCTTTCTTTGTGTGAAGCTGGCCCGAAGCACGTTCTTCCCATCACAAACATTCCCCACCGCTCCCCACTCCTCTGAGCAAGGACGTTCATGCTAGCTCTGTCCCGCTCAGAGACTTCCTGTTTTAAACAGTAAGGAGATATACTCTGGACATGTATCTTGTGATTCAGCTGTACTGTGTTCACTCTCTGCACGCGATAATGCAACTGTAGCGTGTCTCGCTTAGATTTTGCTTTAACTCTTGTTCCCCTGGTGAGCGAATTCAATCTTTGCGACGCTGCCTCCATGTTTCAGCCGGCTTGGCACTAAGTGTAGCTTGATGTTCAGGACGTGCATCTTGTTTAGAATAGGACATGCGTCAGGGGGTCTATTATGACCGCGAATGCCCTTGGTTAGATGAGAGGACTTTGTTTCCGTATATCACCTTAATGTGACTGATGCTCGCGTGGAATCGGGTGCTTCTTCGTTCATTCGTTGTGACAGATTTGTTAAGACCACCGTACTGGGCCTATTTTCATTTGGTTTGCCGATATGTAGAGCGGGTGAATTAGTTTGCTCAGGACTCCTTATCATCTCTGCATAACCATAGTCGGTCTAGAACTTAGATGTCAACTCTTAACTCGTAGAACAGGCTTATGGTCTGACTCAAGGCAATTATTCTATCTTTCAGACGTGGACGTATAGGAAATTATCGAGTAAGAGACCCTCATGGATCTGAGGAAGTACCTTGATTGTCACTGCTAACACATTTGGCGCTAGGTGCTCCACGATTAGTTACCAAACCACTTCTTACATTAGAGCACGCTAAATTAATCTTGGAGGTACTGCTCCCATTTAACATAGCAGTGGGTCAGTTGTCCACAACTTCCATGGTGCTGATTTTGATAGCTTGTGTTGCAACGATCTCATAGTGCACACTCCATAGTCAGCTTCGGGGTGTTCGACCCTTCTTCTCTTGTCTTTTACATGGCGAGCGAGAAATTCTCCTCAGATTGACAGTAGACGCACTCTTCTCCGTCAGATAGTTAGCCGTAGACACGTTGGCCAGCAATCCCATACCTACTAAATTACCTTATAACGCTAACTCTTCGCAGGAGACAAATGTTACACTTCATCTTCTACTGTTCATACAGGAACAATTCAATGACATTTCGTGTTGCTGCAAGGTTGCAACCCGTGCAGCTACTGTTAGTTCCGATCAAAATAAGCCCTGCTGACACGTTGTACTCATATACTAAGTTAGTTTGCTCCGAGGCAAATGATGTGGTTATGGTAAAGCATACATGACTTCCAGCTGACCAGAGAGTAGGCAATCGAAGCGAGCTCGGTTTAGACGTAAACCTTTGCCCTTCTAACATCGGCCATGTTAGTTGCTTGTTTATGGCGACTTTAGACTTAATAATATCATTACCAGGGTTTTGGGTGATTTTACTATAGTGAGTTTTTTTTGTTGATTTCAGCGAATCGCATAGACGTCAGTTCTTTCAAAGAAATCAGCAGTTTAAAGAAACAACACAGGATAAGTAATTTTTGCATATACTACCCAAGTCTTCAGGCATGTGGCACAATATGCCAAATGATTCTTTGAATTGCCTTGAAATAAATGAGCGAAGTGGCAATGATAGCCTTCTGGGTTTGTGCTGGAGAGGCTTATTGGGGGTGAAAGGTTTTGTACGAGTGAGTAATGTGGAAATAAGCCTAGTACAAATAAACAATTAAAGGGCTGGCCTACACTACCCAAAACAAAGGCAATGCGCTTCTTAAAGGACAATTAGACTACCCCTCCCACTGATTTTCTCTCCTTCATCCTGCCAAAGCACCCAGGGGAGGGACCTAAAACACGTAAATCCTAACACTCCTTGTGGTACCTACAGATAGGCATCTGCAATAATTGACTCGAAATTCCATAGCACCTCGTCCCAATCCTCCTATCTGCCATGTGAGTGAAGGTTGCAAGAGCTGCCAATGAGAAGACAGACCGCTCTGCAAGAGTTCCTTCTGGTTAGGATGAGGTTGCTTTTGTGTTGTAGTGGTGAGTGCTTATTTACCCCCCCCCTGGCTCACTCAGCAGGCAGCAGAGGGTACAGCAGTCACAGATCACCTGATGAAAGGGAATCTGTCGTCACTTAAACGTTGTGTATTCAGTGTGATCGAATAAAGCTGAGTTGAATTCACCAATGTAAGAGTCGCCCCTCAGCGAACTTTTTGTGCTGCTCTAGCTACAGCAGGTACAGCAGTCAGGCCAGTGTTCCTCTAAACTGGTCGGTGGTGTATACATGCTCCACAGCAGGCCAGCAGTAGGCAGTGTTCCTCATAACGTGCATCATGCACTCATGCACACAACTCGAGGACTGGTGAACGTTAACGTACTGTGCTGTATTAGTGCAAAATTCTAATTTGTATCTGCGACAGACGGACTATTTTGCACAACACAGTGGCAGAGAATTAGACGGAACATGGCCAGCGAAGGGGAGCAGGCACCCAGTAGGGCATGATACCAGTTCCACATTAGGGTGTCTACAGCAGGAACTAGACAGCTAGGACACATCTGGAACAGCTGCTCGTTATCTTTACATTGAATGACTTGTTAAGAAGCATAATCCAGGTGGAAGTACCAGATTATGTCTCTTGTTAATCAGCGACATAGCAATTATCTATTCTTTAAAGGAAAAAACGGGAAAGCCGAAAATATAAATGAATGAGCCTTTATGGAGTCTCTAATTCCTAACAGCTCCCTTTTCTTTGGGAAAGGACATTTATTGGCCATTCATGCCGCCGAGACCATCAAATCCTATTGGATCCATGGGATTTGCTGAAGATATCAAGTTTATGGACATCTTTTTACCAGCAAAATCAGCAGATTGTTTTGAAATGATGTTGAGTATTCAGGATGTAGATTTTTAATAGCATATCCACACACGTCAGGAGCTTTCTCCCCTTGTCAGATGTCAAGTAAACATGGCTGAGAATTAGAAAAGCAATTAAATTCACTGGAATAAGATCTACAGTAAACAGAGAAACCTGGAGAATGACAAACAAACAATGGGAAACATTCTTACATACAAGTAGCCATTTCAGGGGTTCAAGCAGAATACAAAAATGTGGTCAAAAACCTCCCTAGTACTAGAAGTTCTATCTAATTCTAATGATGTACACCTACCGACATTGGAAAGGTGAAGCTGATGGGGGCTTGGCTGTCTGTAGATGAGACATAAACAAGACCCACCCACTGACCACCTAACCCTGTCCCCAGGGTTGTCAAAAATCAGCATTCCATGCCAACAGGATAGGCCCCCAAAGCCAGGAATGTCCATGTAAAACCAGGATTTTAGGGGTGTATGATGAGATGTAAATCAGGGAAGATATCTCTGCATGCCCATCCAATTGCCCATCCAAAAGCAAAGACCTTCAGCCAATGGGTCAGCCTGGATGGATGATCATGTCTCAACGGAGACCTTCAGGTCTGACCTATTGACACTTTATAGTTGCAGAAAGGTGGCAGGATGATTTGGGTAAAATTATTGTATGGCCAGTCCATGGCCAGCCCAAGTCCATTTCTTAGTATTATTATTGTGGATTTATATAGCGCCAACATCTTCCGTAGCGCTTACATTACATGTATACATTCACAATCATCAAAGAGCTTAACAATCTAGCAATTCTATTGACAACATACAAACACTAGCAGTGTCTGTTTATGATTGTGGGGGAAACTGGTAGGTGCCCGGGAGGAAACCCATGCAAGCAACGGGGAGGAGAACATACAAACTCCTTGCAGATGTGTCCAAGGGTGGAATCGAACCTCAGCACTGCCAAAGCATCAGTGTTAACCACGAGCCACCATGCTTTCTCAAGCAGAAAATAGCTACAAAAAAAAAGAGACTGACAACAATAGGTAAAGAAAACCTAAAGAAATGTCATCAGATGAGAAGATGTCAATCAAACAGGTCTACTTGGCAACTAGATTAAGGAAAAGCAACCCACTCTGTTGCCAGAGAACAGTCAGCTTGGAATTGTTCGGAACTACACAGAAATTTCCTTGGTCACTGGTCTGCCCCTGTACTAAAGAAGGATCACCCATGGCTGATGAATATGAGTCAGTCCAGAACGTTCTCCATATACTTTATATAGGAAGAACGCTCGATACTGTGTGATGTATAAAAACAACAGTTAGAATCTTATCTTTAAGTTTGTTTCCACCTTTTGGGCTGGTGGATTTTAGTGAGTGGAAAACCAAAGATCCTTGTTTCCTGGTCTCACCCTTTCTCTTTCTCCCTCCTTCTCCTGTTTTCCATTTGATTTACTCTTGTTTCCCAGGCAGATTTTTACTTGTCAGTTCAAGGGCAGTACAGAAACTGAACAAGCCGAATCTTGTATAACGGAAATCTTTCATTCACCAGCCTCCGACAGCGCTGCACAAACCGTCTCACAGAAAATCTGTCCCCCTCTAGGTGTCTTTATCTGCATCCGCAACTTTTCTTCACATCGACATCTTGGTCCTATTACTGGAATAATGTCGACATAAAGGACATCTACACTCTAAAAAATAACTTTTTAAAAATGAAAAAAAGTACCTGGGGCACAGATATAGGAATTGGTTATTCTAACATCACAATATAGTTTGAATGACTATTAGTGCCCTGGGCCTTCCTGTGTTAAAGATAGCGCTGTGAACCCAGGAGAAAAGCCTGGCAGAAGCAGTTTTGTTCCTGCTCATCTTGATGAGTTCAGGATCAGGTGAAAGGTCATAAAAAGGATTGCAGCTAAACAAGATTAGTTAGCTTCTTTGTAGAACTGAGGGAAATTCTGCCCAGCTTTGTAACCTTAGCAAACAGGAGTTTCATTTATCTACCTTTGCATATCGATCATCACGTATCTATAAAAGTTGGGGAGCCTAATAAAGCAATTTTTAAAAATGCATCTTGAAGGTTAAGGGCATATCCACCCCACCCCCCCCACCCAAAGCACCCTCGCCCTCCTAAAGCCTATTTTACTATTTACCCAACCCAGTTCTCTCCTTTCTCCTCTTCAGGGTGTTAGCTGTCAATCACAGCTGTGACAGGGACATCACAGCCAATGGCCAAAATAAATCCCTCCATGTACAATACAGCATCTAGGGGGTCATGGGTAAATTGATGAAAGCCCCTTATCAGGTTGTTAATAAACACTAAAATATATTTTTATTTTTGAGATCAATTAGTGAGCTATCACTTTGGTCTTGCTATATAGGATGTTGTATTGTATGATAATGCATTCACCCAAAGGAAATAAAAAGATTTATGCCTTTAGTTGGCACTATCACTAAATTACGTTAATTATATGATTTATCCCTTGTCGCAGCAAGTGGCAGATTGAAACAGACAATGTTTTTTTGGAGCCTGACTATATATATATAGGAATTCGCATTCTTAAGTTTCCCACTAAACTATCCACCCATAAGATGTGCCAAGATTGAGGACGGCCTTGGTTAGACCTCCTGGTAAAGGGTTTCTTCCAGTTGGCCAGGTCCCAGACTGAGGAGGGGTGGGGACAGGCTAACCTGATGGCTAGTGAGAGCCATCCAAGGTAAGCAAGGCACAAGCAAGTGCTGAAACATCAAATGGAGGGGGGGGGGGGGGGGGTTTGGAGGGTATAATTCCCTTAATAAAGTGCATAGTGAGGCATACTAAGGTGGTAGGACCATATGATATTTCATCTTAATGGACTGTCTCAGCTGAAATTTAAGGCCTTTGGGTGAAAAAAGTAAAATTAGACAACAATGGTCGGATGGCGGTCCATCGTTAAGTGCGATAAAATTCAAACAATGTGTGCGGTCTTCAATGGGCCACATGGTCAGTGCATCACGGTAATGACAAACACGACTCCTAAATACCATACCTCATCTAAGCGCTCCAACCTGCACCAGAGGGCACCGTTTAATTACGTGTGTGGACTATGGAAATGAGACAATGGGTATGGTTATGAATAAAAGCTTTGGATGCAGAAACTGTAGTTAGACCTCATGTGTGGAATGTGGATCTTTAGCAGGACGTTATGTTGAATTGGGTGGTAACAATATGGGTAAAAGGATGATTGAAAAACTGTATATAACAAGCGCGCCATAAAGTGTAATTTGTCTATTTTCAGCCAGGTGTGTGGCGAGGGAGGGCTCCACGTTTTTTATCCCTTGATTAAGTTCCTTTTGTACAGTGCTTGACCATAACCCACTGCCCTGTAAACCATGGATGCCAGGAAGAATAGACATTATTGTGCACTCTAGATGGATTTTGTATTGTTCTGTTCCTAACTTGTCAGAAAACCATCCTGATAATTGGTCTAATTGAAACATTATACATTTTGCTGCCCTATAAAACCCTTTTTCAACTTAGCGCACAAGTCAATAAAAGGCGAGTACACCTTTCTAATCCTCCGTGCAATTGTGGAGGAAAGAAACCAAGGCACGGATAAATCAGCACCCTGCAGTTACCAAGATCCAACACAGGTTTTTAAAAGTGGAGCCACTCACTGTGTTGTGAACTACATTCACCCAGCATCAAACAGCCACAACTCCGATTATTATAGACATATGAAATAAAGGTAAAATGAAGCCCTATTAAACTATTTGATAGAAAAGGAAAAATGTAGCGATATGGTCAATATGTAAGTAACAGTTGTGTATGGGTTTTTTATGGCTCTCTTTTATGGCATGCAAAAGAAGGACGTATTTTAATGAAGTGATCTTATGGTAGGTACCAATGCCGGTAGACGTAGCACCATTGTAAGCTACTGTTGGACAGTAGCTTATATATTATTTGCATAGAGTTCTGCACTAGATCTGCTGTTGGCATCAGTCATGGATTTCTCAAAAAAGTTGTCTACATTGTTGTAACTTAGTTCCCTTGAAACTTAATTACGACACGTAGATTGCCTGAGCATTCACAAATAAACCTGGAGACAAGTCTGTAAGAAGTAACTGTTTGGACCAAGATGGTGGCCCAGTTAGTTTCTTTAATTAAATTTATGATTTACTGTCGCGCTGGGGACAACGTGACATTCAGAGGTTTTAGTCTTCACACAAAAATATCCAATATGAAGGTTGAGAATCAAGACAATATTCTACTGTTCGGTTTGAGGATCTTATCTCGAAGGATACAGGGTCTGGGAGGAGAGTGTAGGGTTTTCTATGTGTACTTTATAGGAGGAGTAAAACTATTAATGGGTCTTGGCAAACATTTTTCAAAACCAAACCAATTCTTGATTATAAAGTATTTTATGTTTTCTGATTTTTTGTATTCCAATAGAATTCACAGAAAATGGCAGGAAAAAGGTGTTGTAAAAATTCATTAAAATTTTAAGGGCAACTATAACAAATGCTGCTAGAGGTAGTGGCACTGGGAGCATATTTCCAGGTGCGCTCCTCTCAATAGATGTCAATGGGGCACGCTCCTGAGATCAGCAACTGCCATGGGTGCTGTGGCCCAGGAAACTACACTGATAAAATTACCTTTCTCTCCTAATCTATATCTATAATTACATACAGCAATGTCTGTGTGCTGCCTGCATGCCTTTAAAGGACAACTCCCAATCATAGTGAAAGAATACCCCTTAAAATACATTGAGCCCTACACTTGGTAAAAATTCCCCCTAGTTCCGTACAGCAAACAATAGCGCCGCCTATGATATAGCATTGCTCATACAATGAATTGCATTTAGGGATAATTCTAATGCATCAAGTTTGTGGAATTGCACAAGCAGAATTACTGCTTACGGTCAAGATACAGGCAATGAAAATCAATCCTTTAAGCCGTGTGAAAAGCTGATCTTGTTCTCGCTTGTATTTGTTCAGAAAAAGAGACTAATGAATGCAACAGGGACAAACGGTGAAAAGCGCATGAACAACAAAATTTGCTGAGAACAGCTGAAAGTAACTAAATAGCATGTACAAAACCAATTGCTCTTACATTACGGAGTTTGAATGATAACAATTAAAGGGATATGCAAAGTGGTACTTATTACCATTGGGTCGTTGCAGTTTTTGCAAATAAGTGTCTATGAAGTTGTGTTAGAGTAGTAAAACATAAAACTCTTAGGCACGGGTAAGTTATTTTCTGCCGCCTAAAATATCGTGTGTTCGTGTGTGCGGGGTGGCCCTGATCGAGCTCAGTCCCCGTTTCCAGACCGAACGTGCGGTTCTCTATTGGACGGTACGATCGGTTGCGCAAACCGTTGGCCGCGGGCACTATTGCCGCAACTGACAGTCATTTTATTCCCAACCGAGCACTCGCTAGTAGCGAACAGCTCAGGGACAAATAATTTCCCCATGTGTACCCAGCCTTGAGCCTTCTAAGTTGGTACTATACCAATATGCTGACCTGAAGGTATTTGCCTAACCTATCGTTCTGCCTATAAGATCACATGATTGGCTATGATTAACCAGCAACTTGAACCAAACTATTTTGCATGAAAATCATGTCATGTTTTTCAGTGATAGGAACAAATAGGAAGAAAAAAAAGAGTACCGGTAGGCCATTAGGGACTTATAGCTTTGTCACAGGGCAGTGACGGATCCCAAGTTTGTGGGCCTTGAACCCATGCACAATAGAGCCCCCCCTTAAGCATTACAAAGGCCAGAATCATTCCCTGATCTGTCATTCCAAACTTCAGAGGACCTTAAGCTAGGTACACACGATACAATAATTCGCCCCAACCGACCGACATTTCGTGTTTCGTTCAGTCGGGCTGAATTTTGTATGGCAGCCCGACTGAACGATCGCCGACTGTTCGTTCGTCAGAAAATCACAAACGATCATGCCGTCCTCTATGGACCACTGATTGGGCGTGCCTTACTGTCAGACATGGCTAGTTTTGCCCCAAATGACATTCCTACCTCCTGGCCGACTGGTCGAAAGCCTCGAACGGTCGGTCAGGAGGAAGATTGTATGGTGTGTACCAGCCTTTTGTAACCTCTGAAGTCACATATCGCCGGTATCTGGCTGAATGAATAGGCCTTTGAGTGACAATAGGAGATATTTTAAACAATGCACATAATCTGATTTCCTGTCCGCACAGGTGACAAACCATGATTTATTAATTGGGGGGGAGCGTAAGTGCTGAGCTCACCTATAAAAAACCCAAGCTGAATGAGAGTTCATTGTCTCAGTTACACAAAGAATTTACCCTCTAATGCTAGACTGATGAAATATAGAGGATGCAGTGTTCAAAGGTCTATTCAGTGTTTGAGGAAAGTTTCTGTTGTACAGACAGTGCATTTGCCATAGAGACAAAATGCTCTTATTGAATTAATAGATACATTTAATACCTGTTCATGGCAGTGTTAGTCCTAAGAAACTCCCTTCTCCCCTTGTGCCATCCACCTTAAATAAAAACACATACACCTTCTTGAATCAAAAAGGCCACAGCAGGTTTACTTTATTCACAAAACTGTTTACAAAACTTAAGAGCAACATATTATAATTTTCATATAAGTGCTAAACAGCGCAAACGTTAATTACCACTTAACATTCCTTAACCTACATTGCAACAATATAACTTTATATGTAGTCCATAGAGGCCTGCCCAACTGCTGGCAACCTGTGCAGCTCATCAGCGTCCCAGCACCAACTTAATGAGTGCCCCCCCCCTTTTCCTATGACCACCTGTTCCTAGTCAAGAAAGGACCTATACACCTGTACCTCTCTTACACCAACTGTTTTTGCTCCCCTATCCACTCACTCCCTCCTCTATGGACCCCCGTTCTTGCTGTGATTACTCTCCCTGTTCTAATTGAAAATACTCAATTCCCTCTCAAGGGGGAGGGTGGATGGGTAACACTCCACTTATACCTGCTAAGACAAAAGTGAAAGTGACTCTCCCTCACGTGCTCCTGTCTTTATACCCCTTCCTCCACCTATCCTGAGCTTTCCTTCCTTAAACTTCCTATCAGCTGCTTCCTGCCTCTCTCTCTTCCTACTGCTCCTACCTGACCCACCCCCTTCTTTCAGTTTCGTTTTCCCCTGACAACCTGCCATTTCCTTCATCCTTAGGGTCATTACGTATCTGTCTGCTTAGTCTTTGTTTCTACTTTCTCTTAGGGTGGGTGCACAGGGGCCTATTATTTCTACCAACGAGCGTTTTGCTGCAATTGAGCGATCAGCCGGGACAAATGATGTTGGTCGCAGCCGATGACAGTGTGTGCGACCAATCGAAGGCCATGATTACACAAATGGAACCCAATTGCCTGTTCGTCCGATTTAGGACGAATGGGCGATTGAGCTCTGACGTGGTGGGCTGCCCCACACCAGCAGATATTTCCAGGCCGTCCGATAGTGCCGTGGATCGACTAGTCAGCCAGTCAATGTCAGTGTCAGTAACACAGCAAACAGAAAGAAGCCATGTTTACATTTGAAATAATTGTTGTCTGAAACGGCATCAACATCATTTAAGTTGATAATACAGCATGTGTGGAGGCATCAGCCAACGACTTTTATGATCCGAATGTCAGGAAAGTGACGGTATCTTTTCCCACACCACAAGGGGCATAGTTCCTGCTTGGCCAGGGGCAGATAAAGCCTAGTTTGGGCCCCAGCTGTAGCACAGATAAGAGCACCATCATGGTGTGTGTGTGTGTGTAAATGGGGGTGTGCAGTAAGCACCAGCACTGTCACACACACCCCTGGCCACTAGTGCAATCTGATGGGTCATGGGGTGCCATCATGGCCATGGGGGGTGGGGGTGACAAGGGTGCAATCAATCAGATGGGTGTGCAAGCAAGCGCACCCCCCCTGCCTGGCCACATATACTTTACAAAAACATGACCGTTACAATAGTGATATTTGTGTAATGGAACGTTAGGGGGGCCCCAAAAATCTGACTTGTGCCTTGGGCCCCATTTGGTCTTAATCCGGCTTGACAATATAGGGCCTCTATATTTAGCCGTGCCCCTTCCCCAACACTCTAAGCCATGCCCATAGTTTAAATAACAGAAATAGATAGATGATGGATAAGATCGAGACACAGACACAAAATTCTCCAGTTGCTCCTAAACATACTTACCAGTAACCCAATCCATGCTTCTAATATGCTGCTGCAACATTGCACAGAGCTGTGCTAAAATCAGGTTCACTTCATTACCCTCCCCCTACAGCTCTGCACTATATTTGTTTTTATAAGTGTACCTTAATTTATGTAATTTATCCTTTAACATACACGTCATCACCCACTAAAAAGCAAAACATTTGTACTGTGCAGGGTCTGCTTAAATCTTTACTATCCTTAAATACCATTTAAAGAGAGGAAATAAACTAACCACAGGGCTACAGACATTTCAGCAGAGTTTAAAGGTAATTGCTGGAGGGTAATTTAACCTGGGACACACAAAAAAAGTATCTTTTTGGTGAGAAATCTGGTAATGAAAAGCCACAAGTCCCCCTTTTTAGTGCCATTCAGTGGAAACCGAATGGGAGATGGAGAGACACATATGTTTTTGCACACTGTCCTGATCCTAAAAACTCTGTTCCATCTCTTTTGGTACCTGAGCAAAATTCTTAGAAGTCTTAGGGGCCATATTTATAAAGAAACGAAAATTAGCATCAAAAAATTACCGCCGCACATCGCGGCCGCAAAAAATATCGCTATCGGCCGTATTTATAACGGCGAGCGCCATTCCCGCGATGTACGCGGCTGCGATGTGTTGCGGTAATTTTAAGCCCCTTTGCGGCGATACTGTATAGTATCGCCGCAAAGGGACTTAAAATCCTTTCCCGACGCCTCTCTAAGGGGGCGGGGCATACGCCCACCCCGCCACAACCCCCCGCGCGCGGAGAGACCACCGCCGCCGCTTCCCAGAGCCCCTTCCAACCCATCCCGCTCGCGGCAATCTCGGAACGGAGGCTAGGAGGGGCTGCCGGGAAGGGGCGCGCAGCAGGTGGTCGCGACCACCCGCGCGCACCCCCTCCCCAGCAACCCTCCGCCCAGGCCTCTCCTGGGGAGGGGAAGGGAGGGAGCTGATGGGAGGGGTGGAGGCTCCTCCAGCGGGGCCCTGGGAAGGGCTTTGGGGCTTAAGGGGTCCGCAGCTCGAACCGAGACCCCCCGGCCCTTGTAAGGGCCCTGCGGCACTGACAAGTGCCTTTGGCAAGGGTCCTGCAGCTCGAACCGGGACCCCCAGTGTGCGGCTCTTAAAAGAGCCCTGGGCGATGTCTTCTTTCTTCCAGTCCCGGCGACACCAGCTCCGCCGAGGCTGCGACCCCGAGAGGTACCCCTGCGGCCGCCAGGGGTACCACGGCGGGCGCTGGCGACCTCAAAGGCCGATGCTGCCGGCGTCTATCCGAAGCGACGTTCTTCGGGCTGGCGACACCAACCCCACTCAGGTCGCCGATGCCAGGCAGACTCACTGCGGCCACAGTGAACCCGTGGCACAGCCGGCCTCAGCGGAGCCGATGTTGCCAGACGCTTCTTTCTTCTATCTTCAGCCATCTACTGCGGTGGCGCGGGGGTGGGCGTGGTAGTATCGCTGGCGAAGTAAAACAGCCGATACTAGCAGAGCGAAACAGTACGCCGCTTTATAAATAGAAGCGGCGGTAAAAGGTAAGTATCGCCGCGAAGGGTTAATGCTTCGTTACCTTGTCGCGGCCGTTTTCGGGCATTTATAAATCGCGTTAAACGCGATTTATGCGTAATGTCAGTGAAAACTGCCGCGAAAACGTAACGAAGTTATAAATATGCCCCCTAGTTTCCTTGAAATTCCTTGAAATATTCTGCATATACTTTGATTATTTTGGCAGCTTGGAAAAGACCAATTTCTTTCTACTTATATTGGTTTTATTGTAAAAAAAAAAAAAAGAAAAAAAAAAGAAGGGGAAAAAGGGTGTATTACGATTTTTGCGTGTGTGTTTCATTAAATTTTTTTAGTATTCATCATCTTTGGGATATAAAACTAACTCGGAATATGGACATGCCAGTTTCCAAATCAAAAAATCTCATTCGAAAAATCACTTCCCAGAAAACGTTTTCCAAAGAAAGTAATTTTTATTCATTGAAACGATAATAATTAGGTAATCGAACAGATCACCTGATATGATCTCTAAGTCTTTGCTCAAAGTCTGTTGTGAATGAAACTCTGAGCTCCATTCACAATACTATAGCAAGCGTGTCACACAATGACAGCTGTAAGCAGTGACTGCACGCAATCTGAATGGAGATCTTCAGGCAGTACTTCACTAGACCACCAGGGGCATAGGGAGAGGACTATGGGAACACCTGGTGCAGAGGAAAATCCTTCACATCACTGGGGTGTCCCTTGTCATGGCAATTAAGAAAAGCCAGCTCTCTGTACCTGACAGCATTTGAGGGTTTAAAAACTCTGATCCCAGTAATTGGTGAGCTTGAGCATGCTCAGAGGAGACAGCTAGGGAATAAGCATTTGTAATCAGCTGTGATGTTAACGTCATATCCATGAATGACAGTTGCCAGGAAGCAGAAGGGGAAAGGGACATTGTGCAACATTTTAGGGTTCGTCTTATATATTTCAGATTTCTTTCAGTCTTTGGTTTGGGGGGGTGATTAAACTATATACAATTTTCATTTGAGGGCTGGATTTGCCCTCTTTAATCTGCTATGCCAAGCAGCCTGTTTGCATGCAGATTGTTAGATGATTCCCATACAATCCGTACAAGGCCTAAGGCCAAAATGTGTTTTGTTTATAACTGAATATAACCACAGGAAAAAAATCCAGAGATCCACAAAAATCACCCGATGTGCAGATTCTACATCACATTCTTTAGATGTGACATCTTTTATTCACTGTGCAATTAAAAGGATTTAAAATCTCCATTAACATGAAGGAGTTAGCGATGTGGCTGAATGCCCCAGTCTGTTTGCCATATAGCGTATGCCGTTTAGCAGGCAGTACACCTACAAGTCTGGCTCATTTAGCCTGAGTTAAAATGCCCTTTTCTCTTTTTTCACAGAAAGCATCAGACAAAGCTACGACTGCCCAATTCAGAATGCGGTGTCTTGAAAAAAGAAAGAAACAGTCAGCATGCCGGAGAGAAACAAAGATTATAAAGGGAACTATTGTGGAGCCTTACCAGGGCCTCATAACCAGAACTTAAACCTTTCACCCCTAAGAGCCACAACATGGCACAATTTGCACATTATCCACTGCTGAAATCATGTGTTTTTTATGAGTTGCTGAAATGTCACTGGAATGGCATAGACAAGCTGTGGTATAATGGGAGAGGGGTGCACACGCCTTGCATGGATAAGCAATCCCAATATGTCTTATGGATTCATTATATGGGGTGAGTGAAGATGTTTTGCAGTTGATGGGAGTTTTTTTCATTTATTTTATTCTTTTGAAAAGGAACAAAAGCAAAAGTCACATAATTACATCAAATTATCTTTGCATTTGTCAAGTGCAATTTGCCCTTCATAATTTTCCACGTAAATTTCCAAACTGTATCGCATGTCAGACTAGGCAAAAGAGAGTTTAGAGGGTGCGGTTCACCCGGGGGGGAGCCGGTTGTAATGGCGCCTCTACAGAGAAGAATAATGACTTTGTTGACATAAATTTTGCAGCTAAATCAGCCTTTCCTTGTCTTTTTGCTTTGAGAGAAAAAAACATTATTAAAACATTTGCCATAAAGTGTCACAGGGCAAGTGAACACTTCATTTTCTTACATTTCTGTGCATTTATTTTCTTATTATCCATTCACATCAGACCTTGCCCCAAGGAGCTTACAATCTAAGCACTTTCACTTATGCACGCAAACTGTCAGCAGGTCTTTATGATTGTGGTAGGAGAACAAAGTGTCAGGAGGAAACTGACCCAAGCACAGGGAGAACATTCAAATTTTTGCAGATGTGGAGAGGGGGGAGGAACTCCAGTGCTATTGTGTACCATGCTGCCCAAGAAGAATAGTGGGAAAAGGACCTCAGTGAGAAGCGCTGCAGAAAACACAATAAAATTACACAATTAACACTCCCAGTGAGATGTACACAGAGCTGCAGACACTCTCACCTTACACAGCATGATGAAGTGATCTTGTGTCCCGTATTATATCCCGAAAATCTAATAAAGGAATAAAAGGTTAACATGAGTTACAGTAAAGTAAATGTGGAGAAAGTGTGTCCTTGTCCTAGTGACAATAGAATATACTGTCATTATTTTTCTGCAGTGTTTTGCTTTAAATATGTTTCGTTTCGTTCTATCACTAGAATGGAGGCCACTAAAGAGTTAATGTATTACGCCATAGTTTTCTCCAATTAGAAGCCTCCTGAGTAATAAGCTACCTAACTGATTTCCTGGCATGTAGAGCTCTAGGGTACAGAGAACATTTCTCCTGCCCAGAGTATAGCTCCGTAATAATAAAATAAACAAAGGCTGATTTACGAGCTCGGTCCTGATCCGACACAAACCGTTTCTTTTCTCATCAGATCAGACGCTGCTCCGTCTCCAAATCAACAATTTTTCTGATTGTTTCGCATGGATGCTGAACAGTATGTGGCAGCAAGATTTTCTTATGTGTGCTGAGCTCAGTAAAGCTAGAAGCTAGCAGCATGAATAAAACTCATCTGACTGGGGGAGATACAATAAAAACCCAAGTTACCTGATTTGTATTGGCTACTTGTGGTCTTACACAACTGCGAGGCCGCACGTGTTTGTAGCATGAAACTCAATCTTAAATGATGGGAGACGTTAAGCCGGGACACCTTCCTTGGCCTGCTATGCAGAAACCATGCAGAGTGATTTGCACAGCAGGGACTATAATTATTACCCTACGGTATTGGAAACCTATGAAAAGTGTTCCGCCCGTAAATGTGAGGCTGCACCGTACATTTAGAAATTAATAACCTTCGTTCGTACAATACCATATTTTAGCAAAATACCACAATGGCATTGTAAGGCGGATAGTAGAATTTACATCGCAATGGTGAATTTACGTCTGCGATCATAAAGATCATTAAAGTAAACTATGTAGCGATTCCGGCCTTTATACATATGGCCCCAGGAACCCTTAGAAGTTTAACCAAGTACACACAAAAATTAACAAATTCAGATTCAAACTTCTGTGGTTGAAGATCAGTTGGTTGGCAATGAAGAAAACTGCTTCTGCCAGGCTTCCCCTGGCTTCAGCGCTATCTTTAATACAGGAAGTCCAGGACTAACTGCAAGATGAAGACTGTACGTGCTGTAGCTTATCAATGAAACAATATTGGGAGGGTAGCAGGGGGAGGTAAGAGGGCCCACCAAATTTCCGCTGTTTTTATACAGCCGATCGCATTTAAAAGTATACATACACACACGTTTACTTCATAAGTAACTGTACTGGCGTTTATCTAATGCATCTTTTTACTGACAATACCACTTTCAGTGCATTCCCTGTTAGAGGCTCAGACAGTCATTGCTATTGGTATTTATTTATTCTAAAAATAATCAGGTTTCCTATAGACACATCATCCTTATGTACTCAGGGCCGGCTTTAATTTGTTCCTATAATTAAATGGCCAGTGTGTGGCTGTGGCAACATCAGATCATATATAGAGTTTGTGTTCAAAATATTTTCTGCCTACGGTATTATTGCATTTATTTTATGCTAACTGTCTCTTGGGCATTTCCGAGTCTGAGGCACCACGTCCATAAGGCAGATTTTTCCTGGAGGAAAGATACCAATGGCACGTGCATGTATAGGGGGGTATTAGAGGCAGAACTACCTTTGTGGTGTTGCTAAGGCAAGGAGTCAGTGTGGGAGGAGAGAAAAATAATGGAAAAGGGAGAAAGAATTTCTGGCCAGAGGATATCCAACAGATGACGTTAGGAAAACTAAATATTATATATGTTTTATTTAACAAATAAAAAAAAAGTAATGAGGGCCCCTATCCGTGCTTTATCCCAGTGGTTTTCCTGTCAGGAGGCTATATCTGTCATGGGAAAATAAGAAGATGGGGCCCATTGGCTCTCGGCCTCCTGCGCAGCACACAGAGTGTGGCCCCCCACATTGTGTTAACCTGGCATGCATTTCTCACATCCTAACGGATATAAAATGAGATGGTAAATGTGTGAGAAACACTCAGTGTAGCTAGCCACTAATGCTCTTAATCAAGTCTATGGGAATGTAGAAAAAAGCAGACAAGCAGACACAAGCGCACTTTATGCCAAGGCCCACTACACCGCATATATAGTGGACTGGAAATCCGCATGCAAAGCAACTGTGTGCACATTTCTGGTGTGCAAGTGCAAGTGGCCTCGCAATGTTGCACAATCACAGTGCATTGTGACAAAAAATAGATTGCATTATCTCCGGTTAGTGGAACGCAGGGAGCGCACTAGTGTGGCCAGAGCAATTGTCCAAAACCAGTGTGCGATTTTTAACGTGCAATCAGATCCAGGGCCGAATTTACCATTAAACAAAGTAGGCACGCGCCTAGGGGAGCCTGAGGTTGAAGGGGCGGAGGTCAATCTTCTTCCACCAATCCAACCCCTTTATAGTCTATGTTCTTCCCCAAAAAAGAGAAAATGGGTGTGGTTTGGGGTGTAGTCTGTGTTTAGGGGTGGGGATAAGGCATATCATGCGGCGAACCCACCTTTACAACTAATTTAATTGATTAGGAATGGGGATTTTTTGCTTTAATATTACAAAGTAACTGTTTAGTTGCTGATAGTCCAATCCCATAATGCTATTGGAATGACCTTTGGGACAATGTTACGTGATAGAATAAAATAAGTTATAGCTGGGGGGGGAGGTTACACCCTATTTGTTTCTTCCCAACATTGAAATAACATTGTCTGTTCTAAGAATTCACTAACCCCTTGCTCGCAGTCTAATATTCCCTCACTGTATAAACACGTCTCGGATGTATTGTAAGGGGAAATGGAGAGAGGTTAAAAATAGCCAGAAGAGGAAATTATTGTATCTGGTATAAATTGTGCAGCAGCTGACTGCGCATAATGAAAGAGACGGGAGGTGCAGAGAGAGCAAGTGGATATAGGAGCTATTAATAGTGTTTGCATCATAGATTGTAAGCTATCAGGAGCGAGGACATCGCCATCATTTGCAATGGTTTATATGTGTACGTACATCTTCATATTTACATTTCAAACCATCTGGGAGAATAGCATGTGGGAACCAGTTTTCCGAACAGCTTGAGGCCCGTGACTATATGGTCCCCAGCGTACTGGGTGATGTTCTGGTTTAGGCAAGCTATGATCATGTGCGCCATTTCACAATAGGTGATCCGGAAGGTGGGAACTTGAGATTCCTCGCAGCCTGGTAATGTGGAAGTAGCAGACGTGAGCAAGAGAAAGGGGGGCGGGTAGAGGGGATTCTCATTAGCTACTAATCGCCTCAGGCGCTTGATATGGGCAGTCGGAGAGACTCCCAAGCCTTATGCAGCGCAAGACCAGATCAACTGTCTATCAACTCTCTCATTTTCTTTTTTTTTTTACTTAGCACATTAACCTGCTTACACGTGTCAACAAAACCCCCCCCCCCCCCCAGTGTAGATTCAGTTGTCAATTCTTGCATGCATCAATAGCCCCTACAGACTTCCTCTGGACCACCCTGTCAATGATCTAAAATCTCCGCCATGAGTGAATCAATACTTGTGAGCGCTTCCCGGCTGCAAAATATTTACATGTGCTGCACGTCTGCTGTGTTAACCATTTCGCTGTTGGAGGCAGGCTATACAATAGGAGAGACGCATGGGTGTCTCTGCCATCCAGATGTATTGTGGATATGCTTCATTTTCTCTTCAGTCTCTCTTGCATTTTGAAGAGATTATTATTTTAAAACCAGTGGAATCCTTCCTCAGCCCATCTGGCAGGGATCTTATGGATGTTCTTGGGCGTGAAAGGAATCTTCAGTTTCCTTATCTGTGCCTGTGTCTAGTTCTATTACACTTTGATGGACTAGTGTCTCACAGAGTGGACTTACTGCCTGTGACAATAGGCATTGCTAGAACCTTATCTGAATCTGTCTCTGTAAATGATTTGGCAGCATCAGTCAGGTCAGCCTAAAGCCATCTGGCTGGAAAATAAGGATAGTTCAGTTAATTCCAGTCTCTAATTATATTGGAGTTTAACGGATCCTTTCGCCTGACCCTGACATTTCTTTTTCAGCCCCTCAATATCTTGTAATCAATGGGTTTCACTTTATGGGTCGCATCAAGATATTTAGCATTCCAGGAATGTGCTAAATTGACCATATAAAAGAGAGGAGATAAAATAAAATAGACAGGAGTGTGACACTGAGAAATTAGGAACTCTGTTTTGTTTTAAACGTATAGGGAAGTTAAGGTTTAGGGGACAGTCGCTAATCCCTCAGACTATTTAACATCTTCCTCTTCACTTGATGTCATCATAAGAGACGTGTTGCTTTAATACTTTTAGATGTTTCCTGCACCATCAGTAATGAATTAATAAGCATAAGAGATGTACTCTACAGTGATTGTCTCGCTGAGATCTAGATAGACAAACGCTGTAATTCTGCTCGGATCTCTTGAAAGCTTCTGCCTATAAACCGCATGAGACGAGAGAGGATACGTAGCTGAGCCATATGATGCTCGATTGTTAAAGCAAAAAACATAATTAGCACCTTACGAGCACCACAGGAGCAAATCTGTCTTCTAAGGGCAAAACAGTATAACAATATTGAACATCCAAAGACATGAAAGACAAAATCAGGCAGAAGGCTGCAGGTGCCCTCATTAAATGAAGGAGGGTTATCCGTACAGAACTAGGTCTGTCTGTCAAGAGATTCCAAACAAGAGATTATGCTAGCGATAGCATAAATCCCACCTAAAGCACGGAATAGTTTGACCATGTAAATTCATCCAATGTTTAGGATATTCCTACACTTCAGTGTGACATATGGATAGTTCAATAAGGATAGTTCATTTATGTATCTGGGGAATAAACAACACAATCCCCCCACCCACAAGTGTAACCCACATGTATGGTGCTGTGAGCGGACACAAAAATCCATATTTATTTTCATAGTTACTTACGTTAATTGTGGGACAACAGTCACATAATATTCAGTATTTTATTCCAAAATTTCATTTGGCAGAAACCATATTGGGTTTCATTCAATTCTCTCTAAGTTAAAATTGGCTGTGTGCACAAATGTTTCTTGTGCGTCACTTTAACCTGTGTACGCAGACCTGCAGAGTGGTGTGCGTGGCTGCACACGCACAAACATACAGCTTAGAGGGAACACTGATCTCATTTAACAAGGCTTAAAGTCATACCAACCTATTTAGTAGCGGTTACTATGACTTTAAGACAGGAGTCTTTTGCGTGCTTCGCCTCTCATTTGCACAATTCTAACACCAGCTAATAGCTGGGTAAATGATATATAGGTATAAAAGCATAAAATGCAACAAGTACAAAAATAGAAAAAACATCTATACATCACATATAAAACTATACATAGATATAGATACACAAAACAAATGCAAAACACACCAATTGTTCTCTTTTTCGATTCTCTCTAGCTTCATAGAAAGTGTAATATTTCTAATGTATAGCTGACAGGAAGCGCTAATAGAAGGCGGTGTGTCTCTATAATCTACTGCAGACCTCGGCACGCTCTTCCATATCCGTTTGCTTCTGCAATACCCCGAACTTCATGCATTTCACATAACTGTCTTAGAGCGTGCCCGCAAAGGCATAATTAGCAATTCACGAGATTCATTTCAATCGGGCAAGGAGAAGAGAAGGAAATCACCTTTTAGCGAATGAAAAGCGGCCAGAAGAGGGTATTTAAAACCCATGTATGATATTCCCCTGAGCACACCAGCATCTTGACTCATTGCCAACAAGCACTACTTTGTGTGATATTATGTGCCTGGGAGAAAAAAGAAAACCGGGTCTGCCATATCCTCCTAAACCATAACATATACAATCTAGCAGCATTAAGGGCTACCCCCCCCCCCTCCTGTCTTGTTTTTCCTTGTGGTAGACAAATCCCTAGCCATCCCTCAGACTGATGTACCTGAATATGCTAACTACACACCAGAAGGTCCTACATAATGACTCACTCTGAATGACTGATAACCTAAGGTTGTCTCCCTCAAGAGCTGCCTAATTTACTCCTCTCTTCCATCCTTCCCATTTCAGCATATTGTTATGAGCTGCTTCTGTGCAGAAACTGAGAAGCTGAACCAAGCAGGATATATTAAAAAAAAAAAACTCATTGTGTATTCTGCAGACAGATATCCCTGTTCTGTCACGAAACAGCAATGGCTGTGGGGGGGAAAATAGTGGAAATGTGCATATACCCCAGGACTGTCCGTGAGGCCACTGTAGATAACATTTTAGGCCTTCTAGCAGATATGATCAGTACATTAGAGATCAGAGTTTAAACATGCGGTGCTATCATGTTCGCTCTGCTAGTAGACTTGTTCCTTAGGAATCTTCGGAGCTGGTTGTGAGCATTGATTAGTTTTATGGGCTGAGGACATTAATCATAGAGAAAGACTTGTGAGGGCTTACCCACCCTAAGGTCCAATATAACAGCAACAGATCAGATCTTTGGGAATTTGGATTAGTCCTAATTATTCTGTAAAGTGAATGGGGACAATAAATACCACATTGCTCCTATATATATCAGAATTAATAAAGCAAAATGTGCAAAATAAAAGGGTATCTATAGTCCAAAAATAAAATTGCCCATTAGTTTATATAATTTACAGAAAGGCAGGAACTACTTTTATTCTATTCTGATGTGCTGTAATAAAAAGCAATTGGCAAGGAAACTTTCAACATACAATTCATACACTAGGACCGTCACTTCTGGGCACAATTACACCAGGACCGTCACTTCTGGGCACAATACACTAGGACCGTCACTTTGGGCACAATTACACTAGGACCGTCACTTCTGGGCACAAATCACACTAGGACCGTCACTTCTGGGCACACACACTAGACCGTCACTTCTGGGCACATACACTAGGACCGTCAATTCTGGGCACAATTACACTAGGACCGTCACTTCTGGGGCACAATTACACTAGGACCGTCACTTCTGGGCACAATTACACTAGGACGTCACTTTGGGCACATACACTAGACGTCACTTTGGGCACAATTACACTAGGACACGTCACTTCTGGGCACAATTACACTAGGACCGTCACTTTGGGCACAATTACACTAGGACCGTCACTTTGGCACAATCACACTAGGACCGTCACTTCTGGGCACAATTACACTAGGACCGTCATTCTGGGCACAATTACACTAGGACCGTCACTTCTGGCACAATTACACTAGGATCACTTCTGGGCACAATTACACTAGGATGTCATTCTGGGCACAATACACTAGGATCGTCACTTCTGGGCACAATTACACTAGGACTGTCATTCTGGGCACAATACACTAGGACCGTCACTTCTGGGCACAATTACACTAGGAATTGTCAATTCTGGGCACAATTACACTAGGATCGTCACTTTGGGCACAATTACACTAGGACCGTTCACTTCTGGGCACAAATTACACTAGGACCGTCATTCTGGGCACAATTACACGGACCGTCACTTCTGGGCACAATTACACTAGGACCGTCACTTCTGGGCACAATTACACTAGGACCGTCACTTTGGGCACAATCACACTAGGACCGTCACTTCTGGGCACAATTACACTAGGACCGTCACTTCTGGGCACAATTACACTAGGACCGTCACTTCTGGGCACAATACACTGGACCGTCACTTTGGCACACATTACACTAGGACCGTCACTTCTGGGCACAATTACACTAGGACCGTCACTTCTGGGCACAATCACACTAGGACCGTCACTTCTGGGCACAATTACACTAGGACCGTCACTTCTGGGACAATTACACTAGGACCGTCAATTTGGGCACAATACACTAGGACCGTCACTTCTGGGCACAATTACACTAGGACCGTCACTTCTGGGCACAATTACACTAGGACCGTCACTTCTGGGCACAATTACACTAGACTGTCACTTCTGGGCACAATTACATCGACCGTCACATTCTGGGCACAATTACGCTAGGACTGTCACTTCTGGGCACAACTACACTAGGACGTACTTTGGGCACAATTACAATAGGATTCATTCTGGCACAATTACACTAGGATGTCACTTCTGGCCAAATTACACTAGGACCGTCACTTCTGGGCACAATACAAGGACCGTCACTTCTGGGCACAATTACACTAGGACCGTACTTCTGGGCACAATTACATAGGATTGTCACTTCTGGGCACAATTACACTAGGATCGCATTCTGGGCACAATTACACTAGGACGTCACTTCTGGGCACAAATTTACTAGGACCGTCACTTCTGAGCACAATTACGCTAGGACCGCTACTTCAGGGCACAATTACACTAGGGCCGTCACTTCTGGGCACAATTACACTAGGACCGCCAATTCAGGGCACAATTACACTAGGGCCGTCACTTCTGGGCACAATTACACTAGGACCGTCACTTCTGGGCACAATTACGCTAGAACCGCCACTTCTGGGCACAATTACACTAGGACCGGAACTTCTGGGCACAATTACGTAGGACCGCCAATTCAGGGCACAATTACACTAGGGCCATCACTGCGGCACAATTAAACCAGGACCGTCACTTCTGGACACAATTACGCTAGGACCGCCACTTCTGGGACAATTACACTAGGACCGTAACTTCTGGGCACAATACACTAGGACCGTCACTTCTGGCACAATTACACTAGGACCGTCACTTCTTGGCACAATTACACCTAGGACGTCACTTTTAGGCAACAATTAGGTAGGACCGCACTTCTGGGCACAAACACACTAGGACTGCAGCTTCTGCGTACAATTACACTAGGACCGCTGCTACTGGGCACAATTACACATAGGACCGCTGCTATTGGGCACAATTATACTAGGACCGTCTTCTGGGCACAATTACACTAGGACCGGCATTCTGGGCACAATATACTAGGACCGCCACTTCTGGGCACAAACACACTAGGACCGCCGCTTCTGCGTACAATTACACTAGGGCCGCTGCTACTGGGCACAATCCACTAGGACCGCTGCTATTGGGCACAATACACTAGGACCGTCACTTCTGGGCACAATTACACTAGGACCGTACTTCTTGGCACAATTACGTAGGACCGCCATTCGGGCACAATACACTAGACCGTCACTTCTGGGCACAATTACACTAGGGCGTCACTTCTGGCCAATTCGCTAGGACCACCACTTCTGGGCACAATTACAGCTAGGACCGTAACTTCTGGGCACAATTACATAGGACCGTCACTTTTAGGCACAATTACACTAGGACCGCCCACTTCTGGGCACAAAACACACTAGGACCGCCGCTTCTGCATACAATTACACTAGACCGTGTACTGGCACAATCACACTAGGACCACCGCTACTGTGCACAATCCACACTGGACCACACCGTACTGTGACAATCACACTAGGACCGTCACTTCTGGGCACAATTACGCTAGGACCGCCACTTCTGGGCACAATTACGCTAGGACCGTAACTTGGCACAATTACACTAGGACCGTCAATTCTGGGCACAATTACATTAGGACTGTACTTCTTGGCACAATTATACCAGGACATCACCTTTAGGCACAATTACACTAGGACCGCCACTTCTGGGCACAAACACACTAGGACCGCCGCTTCTGCATACAATTACACTAGGACCGCTGCTACGGGCACAATACACTAGGACCACTGCTACTGTGCACAATCACACTAGGACCGCCAATCTGGCACAATCACAATAGAGGCCACTTCTGGGCACAATCACACTAGGACCACACTTGGCACAATACACACTAGGACCATACTTCTGGGCACGCGGTCCTAGTGTAATTGTACGCAGAAGCGGCGGTCCTAGTGTGTTTGTGCCCAGAAGTGGCGGTCCTAGTATAATTGTGCCCAGAAGTGACGGTCCTAGTGTAATTGTGCCCAGAAGACGGTCCTAGTATAATTGTGCCCAATAGCAGCGGTCCTAGTGTGATTGTGCCCAGTAGCAGCGGTCCTAGTGTAATTGTACGCAGAAGCTGCAGTCCTAGTGTGTTTGTGCCCAGAAGTGGCGGTCCTAGCCTAATTGTGCCTAAAAGTGACGGTCCTAGTGTAATTGTGCCAAGAAGTGACGGTCCTAGTGTAATTGTGCCCAGAAGTGACGGTCCTAGTGTAATTGTGCCCAGAAGTGGCGGTCCTAGTGTAATTGTGCCCAGAAGTGACGGCCCTAGTGTAATTGTGCCCTGAAGTAGCGGTCCTAGCGTAATTGTGCTCAGAAGTGACGGTCCTAGTATAATTGTGCCCAGAAGTGACGGTCCTAGTGTAATTGACTATACGGCCACACCACTAATAAAGGCTAGTGTAATACTGGCCATACACTGCTAATAGGCTAGTGTTATACTGGCTATACACTGCTAAACAGGCTAGTGTTATATTGGCCATACACTGCTAAATAGGCTAGTGTTATACTGGCCATACACCATACACTGCTAAATAGGCTAGTGTTATACTGGCCACACACTACTAATAGGCTAGTGTTATACTAGTGTATGCATACACTGCTAAATAGGCTAGTGTTATACTGGCCATACACTGCTAAATAGGCTAGTGTTATACTGGCATACACTGCTAAATAGGCTAGTGTTATATTGGCCTACACTGCTAAATAGGCTAGTGTTATACTGGCCATGCACTGCTAAATAGGCTAGTGTTATACTGGCCATGCACTGCTAAATAGGCTAGTGTTATACTGGCCATACACTGCTAAATAGGCTAGTGTTATACTGGCCATACACTGCTAAATAGGCTAGTATTATACTGGCCATACACTGCTAAATAGGCTAGTGTTATACTGGCCATACACTGCTCTAATAGGCTAGTGTTATACTGGCCATACACTGCTAAATAGGCTAGTGTTATACTGGCCAACACTGCTTAATAGGCTAGTGTTATACTGGCCATACACGCTAAATAGGCTAGTGTTATACGGCCATACACTGCTAAATAGGCTAGTGTTATACTGGCCATACACTGCTAATAGGCTAGTGTTATACTGGCCATACACTGCTAAAGGCTAGTGTTATACTGGCCATACACTGCTAAATAGGCTGGGTTATACTGGCCATACACTGCTAAATAGGCTGGTGTTATACTGACCATACACTGCTAACATTGGGGGCTCATTTACCCAGAGCCTCTATAGTTCTGGGTAAATGCACCTTCGCAATTTAATATCGCGTTTGCATGATTGTGGGTAAATTCCACTGCGGGATTTTAACGCCAGCTATTTGCTGGAGTTAAAATCTGCGCTAAAACTAGTGCAAACCTGATATTGAATCGCGAGCATCGGATTTGCGGGTGATTTGTGTGACCAGCGCATCCAACGCTAATATGGAGTTAAAGTCGCGCTAACTGGTAGCGAACCGGTTAGCGTGACTTTAACTCCATATATTTGCCCAGCGAATCTGGGTAAATGAGCCTGTAGATTGTTGTTCAATAGTTTAATCTATATAATCTCTTTTGTTTTCTTACCTCCCAACATTCATTTGTGACTGCAGTTGATTAAAAAAACATCAGGTCAGTCAGTCTGTGTGTATGGTCGGCGGGCAAGTATTTAGTGTAGGAGTACCTATAGTGTAGAGAGACCATTGACCAATGCTGTTCATAGGGCCTAAAAGAAGGTGTTTGTACTCATCTTCTACATTAAATGAATTATATTTATTGTTGGGTGATGTGTTAGCTTGTCAGTCCATTTAGGTGCCATTTTATTAAAACAGAGAAGGTGCTTATGTTAGGAAAGGACAACTGTGGGGCAGGCCCAGATGTGAAAGGATTAAAAAAATGTAAAGTTCCATGGAATATGTTCAATGCTATAAGGGAATAAACACATACATACTATGGTACTTCTAACTTTTCCTAAGTATCTGTATGTTACCCACCTAATTAGATTGTAAGCTCTACGGGAAGGCCCTCTTTCCTCCACTTGTATACGAATACTTATTTATATAGTTATATATTTTAGATTTATTATATTTATTTGTGCCCCTTTTACGACTTTTTGTATTCTGCTGCATCCCCAAGTGGCGCTATATTAATAACAGATACATAAATACAATACATATTCTTAAAATTAAAAAAAAAAAATACATATATTTGTACCATAATATTTGTACCATGTATACATGGCCCTATCTGGTAAATGACAGACATACAGCTCAACTAGATGTTATTCTTTTTACAATGTAATAAAAATAAAAATGGTGATTTGTTGGGTTGAAATTCAGAATGGAAGTATTTAGTGCGAGACTTCTTGTACCAGGGGAGATTTCAGTCTGTTGTGAAAGCAGCCTGGCGAATCTTCCCCAAGAGGCTGTTCCGTAGGTACGGAGTCGTGCGTGAGAAGGATTTGTGAGCGACGAGCGCAGTATATATTAACGGGCACAGTAAGCAGACATCCTTGGCAGAGATCAAGCACGAGGCATATAATATTGAGTGATGAGAGGAGGAATTAATGGAGATTCAGGGAATGTAAAGCTTTTAAGGGTAGGAACAGTGTTTTGTAGCAAGAGAGAGCAGTACAGTGAACAGGGAGAGGAGGTAATTTCTACATCAGAATTTAAAATGGATTTGAAGTCAGGCGCAAGTGAGACAGGAAGGCCAAGGAGATGAATGTAAAATTAATCAACGTGGGAGAGATCAAGGTCATTCATTCACGGTTTTGGTAGAGATCAAGAATGTTGTAACGTTAACCATACAGAGAAGGGGATATGTGAACACAGCAGGACACAGAAACACAGACACAGGGGCCTATTGGTTTCTCAACCACATTGACATAAAGAATTAGACATTTCGCCATAGAGAAATGAATATTATATCTACAGTTTAAAATGTGGAGTCCTGTTAATGAAGTGTCAAAATATAATAATTCAGCGTATTCTGCTAAATAAATCTGCAGCAATTGACATGGTAAAATCCATTAGTAACGTGAGTTGTATCACATAACTAGTAAAAAAACAATTACATTAAGTACATAAACATTTACATTAACATACATTTTACTTACTATTCTCTAGGTTATGAAAAAAATTTTGACTAACTGTTCCACATCAGGTGTGGAAAGTCTCTCCGAAACTTTGTGTATTTGGAGTGTATTCAGCACAGAAATAAATTCATACTTTATTCACTGTATGCAGAGTGTGCCTCCCTTCAAATTATTCATATGGTGTATACACACATTACAAATGTTCCAGGTCTATCGGTATATGGTATATACAGACATTATAAATGTTCCAGGTCTATCGGTATATGGTATATACAGACATTATAAATGTTCCAGGTCTATTGGTATATGTTATAAACAGACATTATAAATGTTCCATGTCTGTTGGTATATGGTATTAACACACAGTAAATGTCCCACCTCTATAATATATATAATATATATGGTCTCGTTATATGGTGTATACACACAGTATAAATGTTCCACGTCTATCAGTATATAGTGTATACTACATATACAGTATAAATGTCCCACCTCTATTGGTATATGGTATATACACACGTTATAAATGTTTCACATCTGTTGGTATATGGTGTATACACACAGTATAAATGTCCTTCCTCTATCGGTATATGGTGTATTATACAATACACACATTATAAATGTCCCACTTTATCTGTATATATAAATGTGAATCTGTACTTACTTGTATTTTGTCTAATTGCTTTGTTTGAGAGCCAGTTCTCTGTGGCACAATTCCAACACATTGTGTTATGGAAGCATCTTGTTGTTATTAGTAGATTTATTTATTTGCATGGCAAAGCATTGACACATTTATTATTCACAGGCACTTTTTTTGCACTGTTTGCCTCCAGTCTGCGCATGCTAATGTACATTATGTATGGCCTCGAGTCACAATAGCTTCCAATAGCAAGGCAAAGACATGAATGAAGAGGGAGCAAGGCCTGTTATCAGCCTCTTGACAGTGCTGGCTCCAGCTGGTCAATGCGCTTCAGATCAGGATGGGAGGGGACGTCTCTGTTAAGGAGGACTGGAGCCATTTCCCATAAACTATTTTGAAATCAGGGGCTATGCAATGTCTTGTCAATTAGCATTTGTATTACCACACATGCACATTTGGACTATAGCTTAAATACCGGTAGATTAAAAATGAATCCTGCAATAAATGATGTATGTTATAAATAGTACCGAAAGACAAATAATGAATATATCATTCGTAGTATATGTATGTGCTGTATATTTTATAATAAGTGCTTTGGGTGGTGGGGGTTATAATCTGGGCATACTTATGGCATCCATACACTAGTCCTTACCTGCAAACATCCCTGCAACATTCCCGGACAACTGCCAAGATAGCCAACTTTCCAACTGGCATTACTGTATAGGCAAAACGTAGACCTTAAAGCATTATCTCGGGGGAACCTTGCAGGTAAAAATGGCTACTGTATTAGACATTAAAGGTGATTCTGCATTCATCTTTTCAAACATTGAATTGGCTTTAAAGTCTAACAAGAGTCAAGCCAGCTTTAACACAGAGGGTAGAAAGTGCTTTTGTGACATACCGTTAAGTACGTGGTAACGGAGAATTCTATATTCTTCCTTTGAGCTCTTTAGAACAAAAGCCAGCCATACACTCAAAGATTATTTTTATTTTTGGAACTTACGGTTCTTTCAAAAAAGGCTATTCTATTATTTATCTTAAAGGACATGACCACCCCCACTCTCAAAGATACATGTACTTGCATGAAGGACCCCTCAAAACACGGTCCCAGTCCAGAAGCTTCATGCCTCCTCTAAGGGCTTGACACACCCGCACAGGTGCATGCAGAGGAGGCAGCCTGGGAAGCAGGTGTTAGTCATCAACTATCATGCCTGACTGAACTACTAACCTGAAATGACCAGAAGAAGATCACTAGGAATGCATGGAGAGGGAATCATGTAGACTTGGGATTTTTTTTTGGGGGGGGGGGGGTTGTCTATTTAAGTATAACTTTGAGTTGGAGGGTGGACATGCCTTTTAAAATCTAGAGACAACCAGATTGTGGTCATCACACATGATTTGTAACATGTGAACATCCATCAGCAGACATCATTAAGTGATCTGCTCCAAACAGCATTTATCTAATGATTGTGCATAGCTTTAGGAAGAGAGGCTATTAAATCAGTAAATATAGCCGGCCATTAAATCTCCCTATTGACTATTTGACCAAGTGATCCGTTATAACAGGATGGTCCCGTCAAAGATCAATTCTTTGGTCCCCAGTAGTTTAACACCTTTAATATTGGGGATACTAAGGTCAATTAAGACTTCTGTTCTTTTGTCTTGGTTTGTAAATTCTTGTAGCAGGAGTGATTTTTTTGTATACAATGAGCACAATCAACGCTTAGGATACACTGCGATGTTTTATGTAGCTGAGGAATATATAGTTCCATAGACATCAGCAAATAGCCTAATAATTTTCTAAGTGTATTTCTACCTGGCACGTGGGATTTGTTAGCCGGGGCTTTTTGTAGTTTGTAGACTATATAATTTAATATAACAAAACATTAAACAAACAGAAGGTCTTTACCCTTGGGGATTTTATTCCCTTTTTATTTACATAAAATCTCAGGTCTTAATGGCTTTTGTGAGACCCCCAGGGTACAGTGTCCCTAATTACAAGTAACGGAGCATCAGAAGTCCCTGTTCAACTGTGAATTCATAAGGGACATGACCTTTATTGCACAATTATAAAGTCTGACTGCTTACCTGCTGCGGCCCCTAACATCTGCTCTATTAATAGTTCAACCTTACATCATAGCTTCACTAGATGTAATATGTAATATATATTTTTATACACATATATGGGCTTCTTAATAAGAGGTGCAATCATTTGCCTTTTCTGTTAATTTCAACAACCAATCAGATTATACTTTTTTACTGGTCTACCAATTTGATAGAATCTGATTGGTTCCTGAAGATTAACAACACAGGCAAAATCTTGCACCATCATGTTAAATAAGCCCCTACTGTGTGTAAAACAAACACGCAAGATAATAACGTAACAGGAAAGGAAAGTCATTGTTTGGTTTATTAGTTTTTATTGGTCTTACGGTACGTTATAGGCTTCTTACAATAAACATTGCTACCTTAGCTAGGGGGAAATGGCATAAATCTCTAATTTCATTAAAACAAGAGCACATTTATAACATACACGTTTATGTGATAATGCTCTTTTACATTAGAAAATATCACCTTTTTTACACCACTGTCTCTTTAAATGGTCCTCGCATTGCGTATCAGTATGAGAAGAGGCAGGTTGGTATCTGTAGGATAGTAAGGCTGGCGCTCCATGCAGAGCAATGAGGAGGTGCAGTCACATGAATATCACAGATGATCTACAATAAAGCAGCTAAACCGAGAGTCTGGTATGGAGAATGGAGAAATGGTGTAGGCAATTCATGTGTTTAGTAGAGGGGTGGGGGGGGAGAGAAGGTGCCACAAAGAGATTTCTGATTATAGCTGCAAACGGAAGGACAGATTGCTGAGACTGCTGTGTGGAAGTGGTAAATTAAAAATAAACATTTCAGGCTTTGTTCTACCCAAAGTCTGTGTGGCTGCTCTATGATTTGGAGATGTTCCAATTTTGTTACAAGCCTCACTAAGGGTGGCCATACATGTACCAATATTATCAGACAATAAGCAGCCGATAATTTCCTCTAAAATTATTGGGTCTGTCTGATAATGAAACTGATTTCTTCACAAGACATTACACACACAATATGATTATTGTCCGATAATATCGCTACAGTGTGGCCATCCGTGAACCATGATGACAGCCAGGATTCTGAAAGATGTGGAGTGCTCTCTCTCTCTCTCTCTATCTATCTACAGAGTCAATATCTATGGAATCTATCTACCTATAGAATCTATCCATCGTACTGTATATATTGTATATAATTATTTACAAAATCTATCGATCGATCGATCGATCTATCTATCTATTCTATCTTCCAAACATCCATTTGATATCTATCTATCTATCTATCTATCTATCTATCTATCTATCTTCAAACAACTATGTGATATCTCTGTATCTATCTGTCTGTCTGTCTGTCTATCTATCTGTATCTGTCTGTCTCTATCTATCTATCTATCTATCTATCTATCTATCTATCTATCTGTCTGTCTATCGTGTCTGTCTATCTGTTATCTGTTCGTCTGTCTGTCTGTCTGTCTATCTATCTGTCTATCTGTCTCTGTCTGTCTGTCTGTCTGTCTATCTATCTATCTGTCTATCTGTCTCTGTCTGTCTGTCTATCTATCTATCTGTCTCTGTCTGTCTGTCTGTCTGTCAATCTATCTATCTGTCTATTTTGCTTGTTTTATATGAGAACCAGTGTATATTTGGATGAATTTAGTCACATGTAAGTCTGTTTGTTATTCATGGGGCCATATCTTCCCATTGGCCAGGTCCTGGACTGAGGAAGGGGGTGGAGCCAGAGACTCTTAATTTTCTATTGTGCTTGGAAAGGGTCTTTAATATTCTTAAATGTAAACCCTTGGGGCTTATTCCAGTGTTCTTCATCTGAGACAACCAATCAGATGGTATAAGGTGATTTCTAACTGTACTGGACCAGTAAAAGGGTAAAATCTAATTTGTTGCTGCAGATGAGGGATCCTAGGCAACATTTTCCCTCCGGTAACATCCAGGAAACATTCCTCTGAAATTATGAACATTCTACAGTTCGGCGCAATATTATGTATAAGAAATTGACTAACCAGGAATTAATGAACAAATTTTATTTGGTCATTGGTTCTTTAGATTATTGCTGAGGTATTCTGTATCCAGAGTACATTTAGCATTAAGCATATATATGGAAAAAACCCAGTAGAGGGCAGCAGTGGATATAAAAAAACACAGCGTAACTGGCTGGAGTTGTCAGCGCAACGACAGTTCCGTGATCCCCTATGTCGGTTGGCCTTAAAGATTAAAATTAAGAGAAAGAACCAGCAGAGCAAGAGACTAATTAGAATAATAAAAGAAATAGAACGTTGAAGATAAAAACAGAATCTTATACCAACATCCCTTTAGAGAAAGATACTTGAAGAAATGGTACAATGCTGAGGAATGGAATAGGGATTTTTTTCTCAACTGAAAGGCACCTGATTACTGCACAGTCGCCAATTGCTTCTTACTGGAGGTGGAACAATGCAAAGAGTTGGAACAAAGACAAGACTGCAAACTAGATTCACTAGACTAGACTTATTAGATTGTAGCTCTACGGGGCAGGGACCTCTTTCCTCATGTTATACTTGTATATTTCATGATGCTCATACTTATTTATATATTTATTTACTGTCCCCTTGTACAACTTTTTGTACTTTATATTGTACAGCACTGCGTCCCCTAGTGGCGCTATATAAATAAACATATACATACATACATACATACATACTGTAAAACCTTTATTGCATTGCCCAGGAGCTGCAGCCCTAGAGTGATTGTGCCCAGGAGTGGCAGTTCGTGTGTGATAATCCTAGGGAGAGGTGGCCCTAGTGTGATTGTGCCCAGAATTGGTGGGCCTAGTGTGATTATGCCCAGAAGTGGCGGTCCTAGTGTGATTGTGCCCAGAAGTGGCGGTCCTAGCGTAATTGTGCCCAGAAGTGACGGTCCTGGTATAATTGTGCCCAGAAGTGACGGTCCTAATGTAATTGTCCCAGAAGTGGCGGTCCTAGTGTAATTGTGCCCAGAAGTTACTGTCCTAGCGTAATTGTGCTCAGAAGTGGCGGACCTAGCGTAATTGTGCCCAGAAGTGGCGGTCCTAGCGTAATTGTGCCCAGAAGTGACGGTCCTAGTGTAATTGTGCCTTGAAGTGGCGATCCTAGCGTAATTGTGCTCAGAAGTGACAGTCCTAGAATAATGGTGCCCAGAAGTGACGGTCCTTGTATAATTGTGCCCAGAAGTGACGATCCTAGTGTAATTGTGCCCAGAAGACGGTCCTAGTATAATTGTGCCCAATAGCAGCGGTCCTAGTGTGATTGTGCCCAGTAGCAGCGGCCCTAGTGTAATTGTACGCAGAAGCGGCGGTCCTAGTGTGTTTGTGCCCAGAAGTGGCGGTCCTAGCGTAATTGTGCCTAAAAGTGACTGTCCTAGTGTAATTGTGCCAAGAAGTGACGGTCCTAGTGTAATTGTGCCCAGAAGTGACGGTCCTAGTGTAATTGTGCCCAGAAGTTACGGTCCTAGTGTAATTGTGCTCAGAAGTGGCGGTCCTAGTGTAATTGTGCCCAGAAGTGACGATCCTAGTGTAATTGTGCCCAGAAGTGATGGTCCTAGTGTGATTGTGCCCAGAAGTGGCGGTCCTAGTGTGATTGTGCCCAGAAGTGGCGGTCCTAGTGTGATTGTGCCCAGAAGTGGCGGTCCTAGTGTGATTGTGCACAGTAGCAGTGGTCCTAGTGTGATTGTGCCCAGTAGCAGCGGTCCTAGTGTAACTGTATGCAGAAGCGGCGGTCCTAGTGTGTTTGTGCCCAGAAGTGGCGGTCCTAGTGTAATTGTGCCTAAAGTGATGGTCCTGTATAATTGTGCCAAGAAGTGACGGTCCTAATGTAATTGTGCCCAGAAGTGACGGTCCTAGTGTAATTGTGCCCAGAAGTTACGGTCCTAGCGTAATTGTGCCCAGAAGTGGCGGTCCTAGCGTAATTGTGCCCAGAAGTGACGGTCCTAGGTAATGTGCCAGAGTGACGGTCCTAGTGTAATGTGCCTGAAGTGCGGTCCTAGCGTAATTGTGCCCAGAAGTGACGGTCCTAGTGTAATTGTGCCCAGAAGTGATGGTCCTAGTGTGATTGTGCCCAGAAGTGGCGGTCCTAGTGTGATTGTGCCCAGAAGTGGCGGTCCTAGTGTGATTGTGCACATTAGCGGTGGTCCTAGTGTGATTGTGCACAGTAGCGGTGGTCTTAGTGTGATTGTGCCCAGTAGCAGCGGTCCTAGTGTAATTGTATGCAGAAGCGGCGGTCCTAGTGTGTTTGTGCCCAGAAGTGGCGGTCCTAGTGTAATTGTGCCTAAAAGTGACGGTCCTAGTGTAATTGTGCCCTGAAGTAGCGATCCTAGCGTAATTGCGCTCAGAAGTGACAGTCCTAGAATAATGGTGCCCAGAAGTGACGGTCCTTGTATAATTGTGCCCAGAAGTGACGGTCCTAGTGTAATTGTGCCCAGAAGATGGTCCTAGTATAATTGTGCCCAGTAGCAGCGGCCCTAGTGTAATTGTACGCAGAAGCGGCGGTCCTAGTGTGTTTGTGCCCAGAAGTGGCGGTCCTAGCGTAATTGTGCCTAAAAGTGACTGTCCTAGAGTAATTGTGCCAAGAAGTGACGGTCCTAGTGTAATTGTGCCCAGAAGTGACGGTCCTAGTGTAATTGTGCCCAGAAGTTACGGTCCTAGTGTAATTGTGCCCAGAAGTGGCGGTCCTAGCGTAATTGTGCCCAGAAGTGACGGTCCTAGTGTAATTGTGCCCAGAAGTGATGGTCCTAGTGTGATTGTGCCCAGAAGTGGTGGTCCTAGTGTGATTGTGCCCAGAAGTGGCGGTCTTAGTGTGATTGTGCCCAGAAGTGGCGGTCCTAGTGTGATTGTGCAAGTAGCAGTGGTCCTAGTGTGATTGTGCCCAGTAGCAGCGGTCCTAGTGTAATTGTATGCAGAAGCGGCGGTCCTAGTGTGTTTGTGCCCAGAAGTGGCGGTCCTAGTGTAATTGTGCCTAAAAGTGATGGTCCTGGTATAATTGTGCCAAGAAGTGACAGTCCTAATGTAATGTGCCCAGAAGTGACGGTCCTAGTGTAATTGTGCCCAGAAGTTACGGTCCTAGCGTAATTGTGCCCAGAAGTGGCGGCCTAGCGTAATTGTCCCAGAAGTGACGGTCCTAGTGTGATTGTGCACAGTAGCGGTGGTCCTAGTGTGATTGTGCACAGTAGCGGTGGTCCTAGTGTGATTGTGCCCAGTAGCAGCGGTCCTAGTGTAATTGTATGCAGAAGCGGCGGTCCTAGTGTGTTTGTGCCCAGAAGTGGCGGTCCTAGTGTAATTGTGCCTAAAAGTGACGGTCCTAGTGTAATTGTGCCCAGAAGTTACGGTCCTAGCGTAATTGTGCCCAGAAGTGGTGGTCCTAGCGTAATTGTGCCCAGAAGTGACGGCCCTAGTGTAATTGTGCCCAGAAGTGACGGTCCTAGTGTAATTGTGCCCAGAAGTGGCGGTCCTAGCGTAATTGTGCCAAGAAGTGACGGTCCTAGTGTAATTGTGCCCAGAAGTGAGGTCCTAGTGTAATTGTGCCCAATAGCAGCGGTCCTAGTGTGATTGTGCCCAGTAGCAGCGGCCCTAGTGTAATTGTACGCAGAAGCGGCGGTCCTAGTGTGTTTGTGCCCAGAAGTGGCGGTCCTAGTATAATTGTGCCCAGAAGTGACGGTCCTAGTGTAATTGTGCCCAGAAGACGGTCCTAGTATAATTGTGCCCAATAGCAGCGGTCCTAGTGTGATTGTGCCCAGTAGCAGCGGTCCTAGTGTAATTGTACGCAGAAGCTGCAGTCCTAGTGTGTTTGTGCCCAGAAGTGGCGGTCCTAGCCTAATTGTGCCTAAAAGTGACGGTCCTAGTGTAATTGTGCCCAGAAGTGACGGTCCTAGTGTAATTGTGCCCAGAAGTGACGGTCCTAGTGTAATTGTGCCCAGAAGTGACGGTCCTAGTGTAATTGTGCCCAGAAGTGGCGGTCCTAGCGTAATTGTGTCCAGAAGTGACGGTCCTGGTGTAATTGTGCCCAGAAGTGATGGCCCTAGTGTAATTGTGCCCTGAAGTGGCGGTCCTAGCGTAATTGTGCCCAGAAGTTACGGTCCTAGTGTAATTGTGCCCAGAAGTGGCGGTTCTAGCGTAATTGTGCCCAGAAGTGACGGTCCTAGTGTAATTGTGCCCAGAAGTGACGGCCCTAGTGTAATTGTGCCCTGAAGTGGCGGTCCTAGTGTAATTGTGCCCAGAAGTGACGGCCCTAGTGTAATTGTGCCCTGAAGTAGCGGTCCTAGCGTAATTGTGCTCAGAAGTGACGGTCCTAGTATAATTGTGCCCAGAAGTGACGGTCCTAGTGTAATTGTGCCCAGAAGTGACGATCCTAGTGTAATTGTGCCCAGAAGTGACAATCCTAGTGTAATTGTGCCCAGAAGTGACGGTCCTAGTGTAATTGTGCCCAGAAGTGACGGTCCTAGTGTAATTGTGCCCGAAGTGACGGTCCTAGTGTAATTGTGCCCAGAAGTGACGATCCTAGTGTAATTGTGCCCAGAAGTGACAATCCTAGTGTAATTGTGCCCAGAAGTGACGGTCCTAGTGTAGTTGTGCCCAGAAGTGACAGTCCTAGCGTAATTGTGCCCAGAAGTGACGGTCCTAGTGTAATTGTGCCCAGAAGTGACAGTCCTAGTGTAATTGTGCCCAGAAGTGACGGTCCTAGTGTAATTGTGCCCAGAAGTGACGGTCCTAGTGTAATTGTGCCCAGAAGTGACGGTCCTAGTGTGATTGTGCCCAGAAGTGACGGTCCTAGTGTAATTGTGCCCAGAAGTGACGGTCCTAGTGTAATTGTGCCCAGAAGTGACGGTCCTAGTGTGATTGTGCCCAGAAGTGACGGTCCTAGTGTAATTGTGCCCAGAAGTGACGGTCCTAGTGTAATTGTGCCCAGAAGTGACGGTCCTAGTGTGATTGTGCCCTGAAGTGACGGTCCTAGTGTAATTGTGCCCAGAAGTGACGGTCCAGTGTAATTGTGCCCAAAGTGACGGTCCTAGTGTGATTGTGCCCAGAAGTGACGGTCCAGTGTATTGTGCCCAGAAGTGACGGTCCTAGTGTAATTGTGCCAGAAGTGACGGTCCTGGTGTAATTGTGCCCAGAAATGACGGTCCTAGTGTAATTGTGCCCAGAAGCAGACCCAGAAATGAGGGTCCTAGTGTAATTGTGCCCAGAAGTGACGATCCTAGTGTAATTGTGCCCAGAAGTGACAATCCTAGTGTAATTGTGCCCAGAAGTGACGGTCCTAGTGTAATTGTGCCCAGAAATGACAGTCCTAGTGTAATTGTGCCCAGAAGTGACGATCCTAGTGTAATTGTGCCCAGAAGTGACGATCCTAGTGTAATTGTGCCCAGAAGTGACAATCCTAGTGTAATTGTGCCCAGAAGTGACGGTCCTAGTGTGATTGTGCCCAGAAGTGACGTCCTAGTGTATTGTGCCCAAGTGACGGTCCTAGTGTGATTGTGCCCAGAAGTGACGGTCCTAGTGTAATTGTGCCCAGAAGTGACGGTCCTAGTGTAATTGTGCCCAGAAGTGACGGTCCTAGTGTAATTGTGCCCAGAAGTGACGGTCCTAGTGTGATTGTGCCCAGAAGTGACGGTCCTAGTGTAATTGTGCCCAGAAGTGACGGTCCTAGTGTAATTGTGCCCAGAAGTGACGGTCTAGTGTAATTGTGCCCAGAAGTGACGGTCCTAGTGTAATTGTGCCCAGAAGTGACGGTCCTAGTGTGATGTGCCCAGAAGTGACGGTCCTAGTTGATTGTATGCCCAGAAGGACGGTCCTAGTGTAACAATTACACTAGGACCGTAACTTCTGGGCACAATTACACTAGGACCGTCACTTCTGGGCACAATTACACTAGGACCGTCACTTCTTGGCACAATTACTCTAGGACAGTCACTTTTAGGCACAATTACGCTAGGACCGCCACTTCTGGGCACAAACACACTAGGACCGCCGCTTCTGCGTACAATTACACTAGGGCCGCTGCTACTGGGCACAATTATACTAGGACCATCTTCTGGGCACAATTACACTAGGACCGTCACTTCTGGGCACAATTATACAAGGACCGTCACTTCTGGGCACCATTATTCTAGGACTGTCACTTCTGAGCGCAATTACGCTAGGATCGCTACTTCAGGGCACAATTACACTAGGACCGTCACTTTTAGGCACAATTACACTAGGACCGCCACTTCTGGGCACAAACACACTAGGACCGCCGCTTCTGCATACAATTACACTAGGACCGCTGCTACTGGGCACAATCACACTAGGACCACCGCTACTGTGCACAATCACACTAGGACCACCGCTAATGTGCACAATCACACTAGGACCGCCACTTCTGGGCACAATCACACTAGGACCGTCACTTCTGGGCACAATTACACTAGGACCGTCACTTCTGGGCACAATTACGCTAGGACCGCCACTTCAGGGCACAATTACACTAGGACCGTCACTTCTGGGCACAATTACACTAGGACCGTCACTTCTGAGCACAATTACGCTAGGACCGCTACTTCAGGGCACAATTACACTAGGGCCGTCACTTCTGGGCACAATTACACTAGGACCGCCACTTCAGGGCACAATTACACTAGGACCGTCACTTCTGGGCACAATTACACTAGGACCGTCACTTCTGGGCACAATTACGCTAGGACCGCCACTTCTGGGCACAATTACACTAGGACCGTAACTTCTGGGCACAATTACGCTAGGACCGCCACTTCAGGGCACAATTACACTAGGGCCATCACTTCTGGGCACAATTACACCAGGACCGTCACTTCTGGACACAATTACGCTAGGACCGCCACTTCTGGGCACAATTACACTAGGACCGTAACTTCTGGGCACAATTACACTAGGACCGTCACTTCTGGGCACAATTACACTAGGACCGTCACTTCTTGGCACAATTACACTAGGACCGTCACTTTTAGGCACAATTAGGCTAGGACCGCCACTTCTGGGCACAAACACACTAGGACTGCAGCTTCTGCGTACAATTACACTAGGACCGCTGCTACTGGGCACAATCACACTAGGACCGCTGCTATTGGGCACAATTATACTAGGACCGTCTTCTGGGCACAATTACACTAGGACCGTCACTTCTGGGCACAATTACACTAGGACCGTCACTTCTTGGCACAATTACACTAGGACAGTCACTTTTAGGCACAATTACGCTAGGACCGCCACTTCTGGGCACAAACACACTAGGACCGCCGCTTCTGCGTACAATTACACTAGGGCCGCTGCTACTGGGCACAATCACACTAGGACCGCTGCTATTGGGCACAATTATACTAGGACCGTCTTCTGGGCACAATTACACTAGGATCGTCACTTCTGGGCACAATTATACAAGGACCGTCACTTCTGGGCACCATTATTCTAGGACTGTCACTTCTGAGCACAATTACGCTAGGATCGCCACTTCAAGGCACAATTACACTAGGACCGTCACTTCTGGGCACAATTACGCTAGGACCGCCACTTCTGGGCACAATTACGCTAGGTCCGCCACTTCTGAGCACAATTACGCTAGGACAGTAACTTCTGGGCACAATTACACTAGGACCGCCACTTCTGGGCACAATTACATTAGGACCGTCACTTCTGGGCACAATTATACCAGGACCGTCACTTCTGGGCACAATTACGCTAGGACCGCCACTTCTGGGCACAATCACACTAGGACCGCCACTTCTGGGCATAATCACACTAGGCCCACCAATTCTGGGCACAATCACACTAGGGCCACCTCTCCCTAGGATTATCACACACGAACTGCCACTCCTGGGCACAATCACTCTAGGGCTGCAGCTCCTGGGCAATGCAATAAAGGTTTTACAGTATGTATGTATGTATGTATGTATATGTTTATTTATATAGCGCCACTAGGGGACGCAGTGCTGTACAATATAAAGTACAAAAAGTTGTACAAGGGGACAGTAAATAAATATATAAATAAGTATGAGCATCATGAAATATACAAGTATAACATGAGGAAAGAGGTCCCTGCCCCGTAGAGCTTACAATCTAATTAAGTCTAGTCTAGTGAATCTAGTTTGCAGTCTTGTCTTTGTTCCAACTCTTTGCATTGTTCCACCTCCAGTAAGAAGCAATTGGCGACCTGTGCAGTAATCAGGTGCCTTTCAGTTGAGAAAAAAATCCCTATTCCATTCCTCAGCATTGTACCATTTCTTCAAGTATCTTTCTCTAAAGGGATGTTGGTATAAGATTCTGTTTTTATCTTCCAACGTTCTATTTCTTTTATTATTCTAATTATGTCTCTTGCTCTGCTGGTTCTTTCTCTTTAATTTTAATCTTTAAGGCCCAACCGACATAGGGGATCACGGAACTGTCGTTGCGCTGACAACTCCAGCCAGTTACGCTTGTTTTTTTTATATCCACTGCTGCCCTCTACTGGGTTTTTTCCCATATATATGCTTAATGCTAAATGTACTCTGGATACAGAATACCTCAGCAATAATCTAAAGAACCAATGACCAAATAAAATTTTGTTCATTAATTCCTGGTTAGTCAATTTCTTATACATAATATATTGCGCCGAACTGTAGAATGTTCATAATTTCAGAGGAATGTTTCCTGGATGTTACCGGAGGGAAAATGTTGCCTAGGATCCCTCATCTGCAGCAACAAATTAGATTTTACCCTTTTACTGGTCCAGTACAGTTAGAAATCACCTTATACCATCTGATTGGTTGTCTCAGATGAAGAACACTGGAATAAGCCCCAAGGGGTTTACATTTAAGAATATTAAAGACCCTTTCCAAGCACAATAGAAAATTAAGAGTCTCTGGCTCCACCCCCTTCCTCAGTCCAGGACCTGGCCAATGGGAAGATATGGCCCCATGAATAACAAACAGACTTACATGTGACTAAATTCATCCAAATATACACTGGTTCTCATATAAAACAAGCAAAATAGACAGATAGATAGATTGACAGACAGACAGACAGACAGAGACAGATAGATAGATAGACAGACAGACAGAGACAGATAGACAGATAGATAGATAGACAGACAGACAGACAGACAGAGACAGATAGACAGATAGATAGACAGACAGACAGACAGACAGAGACAGATAGACAGATAGACAGACACAGATAGACAGACAGATAGATAGATAGATAGATAGATAGATAGATAGATAGATAGATAGACAGACAGATAGATAGATAGACAGACAGATAGACAGATAGATATAGACATATCACATAGTTGTTTGGAAGATAGATAGATAGATAGATAGATAGATAGATAGATAGATATCAAATGGATGTTTGGAAGATAGAATAGATAGATAGATCGATCGATCGATCGATAGATTTTGTAAATAATTATATACAATATATACAGTACGATGGATAGATTCTATAGGTAGATAGATTCCATAGATATTGACTCTGTAGATAGATAGAGAGAGAGAGAGAGAGCACTCCACATCTTTCAGAATCCTGGCTGTCATCATGGTTCACGGATGGCCACACATGTAGCGATATTATCGGACAATAATCATATTGTGTGTGTAATGTCTTGTGAAGAAATCAGTTTCATTATCAGACAGACCCAATAATTTTAGAGGAAATTATCGGCTGCTTATTGTCTGATAATATTGGTACATGTATGGCCACCCTTAGTGAGGCTTGTAACAAAATTGGAACATCTCCAAATCATAGAGCAGCCACACAGACTTTTGGGTAGAACAAAGCCTGAAATGTTTATTTTTAATTTACCACTTCCACACAGCAGTCTCAGCAATCTGTCCTTCCGTTTGCAGCTATAATCAGAAATCTCTTTGTGGCACCTTCTCTCCCCCTCCCACCCCTCTACTAAACACATGAATTGCCTACACCATTTCTCCATTCTCCATACCAGACTCTCGGTTTAGCTGCTTTATTGTAGATCATCTGTGATATTCATGTGACTGCACCTCCTCATTGCTCTGCATGGAGCGCCAGCCTTACTATCCTACAGATACCAACCTGCCTCGTCTCATACTGATACGCAATGCGAGACCATTTAAAGAGACAGTGGTGTAAAAAAGGTGATATTTTCTAATGTAAAAGAGCATTATCACATAAACGTGTATGTTATAAATGTGCTCTTGTTTTAATGAAATTAGAGATTTATGCCATTTCCCCCTAGCTAAGGTAGCAATGTTTATTGTAAGAAGCCTATAACGTACCGTAAGACCCAATAAAAACTAATAAAGCCAAACAATGACTTTCCTTTCCTGTTACGTTATTATCTTGCGTGTTTGTTTTTACACACAGTAGGGGCTTATTTAACATGATGGTGCAAGATTTTGCCTGTGTTGTTAATCTTCAGGAACCAATCAGATTCTATCAAATTGGTAGACCAGTAAAAAAGTATAATCTGATTGGTTGTTGAAAATTAACAGAAAAGGCAAATGATTGCACCTCTTATTAAAGAAGCCCATATATGTGTATAAAATATATATATTACATATTACATCATAGTGAAGCTATGATGTAAGGTTGAACTATTAATAGAGCAGATGTTAGGGGCCCAGCAGGGGTAAAGCAGTCAGACTTTATATATATGTGCAATAAAGGTCATGTCCCTTATGAATTCACAGTTGAACAGGGACTTCTGATGCTCCGTTACTTGTAATTAGGGACACTGTACCCTGGGGGTCTCACAAAAGCCATTAAAGACCTGAGATTTTATGTAAATAAAAAGGGAATAAAATCCCCCAAGGGTAAAGACCTTCTGTTTGTTTAATGTTTTGTTATTATTAAATTATATCAGTCTACAACTACAAAAAGCCCCGGCTAGACAAATCCCACGTGCCAGGTAGAAATACACTTAGAAAATTAATTAGGCTTATTTGCTGATGTCTATGGAACTATATATTCCTCAGCTACATAAAACATCGCAGTGTATCCTAGAGCGTTTGATTGTGCTCATTGTATACAAAACAAATCACTCCTGCTACAAGAATTTACAAACCAAGACAAAAGAACAGAAGTCTTAATTGACCTTAGTATCCCCAATATTAAAGGTGTTAAACTACTGGTGACCAAAGAATTGATCTTTGACGGGACCATCCTGTTATAACGGATCACTTGGTCAAATAGTCAATAGGGAGATTTAATGGCCTGGCTATATTTACTGATTTAATAGCCTCTCTTCCTAAAGCTATGCACAATCATTAGATAAATGCTGTTTGGAGCAGATCACTTAATGATGTCTGCTGATGGATGTTCACATGTTACAAATCATGTGTGATGACCACAATCTGGTTGTCTCTAGATTTTAAAAGGCATGTCCACCCTCCAACTCAAAGTTATACTTAAATAGACAACCCCCCCCCCCCCCCAAAAAAAAATCCCAAGTCTACATGATTCCCTCTCCAGCATTCCTAGTGATCTTCTTCATGGTCATTTCAGGTAGTAGTATTCAGTCAGGCATGATAGTTGATGACTAACACCTGCTTCCCAGGCTGCCTCCTCTGCATGCACCTGTGCGGGTGTGTCAAGCCCTTAGAGGAGGCATGAAGCTTCTGGACTGGGACCGTGTTTTGAGGGGTCCTTCATGCAAGTACATGTATCTTTGAGAGTGGGGGTGGTCATGTCCTTTAAGATAAATAATAGAATAGCCTGTTTTGAAAGAACCGTAAGTTCCAAAAATAAAAATAATCTTTGAGTGTATGGCTGGCTTTTGTTCTAAAGAGCTCAAAGGAAGAATATAGAATTCTCCGTTACCACGTACTTAACGGTATGTCACAAAAGCACTTTCTACCCTCTGTGTTAAAGCTGGCTTGACTCTTGTTAGACTTTAAAGCCAATTCAATGTTTGAAAAGATGAATGCAGAATCACCTTTAATGTCTAATACAGTAGCCATTTTTACCTGCAAGGTTCCCCCGGGAGATAATGCTTTAAGGTCTACGTTTTGCCTATACAGTAATGCCAGTTGGAAAGTTGGCTATCTTGGCAGTTGTCCGGGAATGTTGCAGGGATGTTTGCAGGTAAGGACTAGTGTATGGATGCCATAAGTATGCCCAGATTATAACCCCCACCACCCAAAGCACTTTATTATAAAATATACAGCACATACATATACTACGAATGATATATTCATTATTTGTCTTTCGGTACTATTTATAACATACATCATTTATTGCAGGATTCATTTTTAATCTACCGGTATTTAAGCTATAGTCCAAATGTGCATGTGTGGTAATACAAATGCTAATTGACAAGACATTGCATAGCCCCCTGATTTCAAAATAGTTTAATGGGGAAATGGCTCCAGTCCTCCTTAACAGAGACGTCCCCTCCCCATCCTGATCTGAAGCGCAGTTGACCAGCTGGAGCCAGCACTGTCAAGAGGCTGATAACAGGCCTTGCTTCCCTCTTCATTCATGTCTTTGCCTTGCTATTTGGAAGCTATTGTGACTCGAGGCCATACATAATGTACATTAGCATGCGCAGACTGGAGGCAAACAGTGCAGAAAAAAGTGCCTGTGAATAATAAATGTGTCAATGCTTTTGCCATGCAATAAAATAAATCTACTAATAACAACAAGATGCTTCCATAACACAATGTGTTGGAATTGTGCCACAGAGAACTGGCTCTCAAACAAAGCAATTAGACAAAATACAAGTAAGGTACAGATTCACATTTATATATACAGATAAAGGTGGGACATTTATAATGTGTGTATTGTATAATACACCATATACCGATAGAGGAAGGACATTTATACTGTGTGTATACACCATATACCAACAGATGTGAAACATTTATAACGTGTGTATATACCATATACCAATAGAGGTGGGACATTTATACTGTATATGTAGTATACACTATATACTGATAGACGTGGAACATTTATACTGTGTGTATACACCATATAACGAGACCATATATATTATATATATTATAGAGGTGGGACATTTATACTGTGTGTTAATACCATATACCAACAGACATGGAACATTTATAATGTCTGTTTATAACATATACCAATAGACCTGGAACATTTATAATGTCTGTATATACCATATACCGATAGACCTGGAACATTTATAATGTCTGTATATACCATATACCGATAGACCTGGAACATTTGTAATGTGTGTATACACCATATGAATAAGTTGATGGGAGGAACACTCTGCATACAGTGAATAAAATATTTATTTCTGAGCTGATTACACACCAAATACACAAAGTTTCGGAGAGACTTTCCACACCTGATGTGGAACAGTTAGTCAAAATTTTTTTCATAACCTAGAGAATAGTAAGTAAAATGTAATGTTAATGTAAATGTTTATGTACTTAATGTAATTGTTTTTTTACTAGTTATGTGATACAACTCACGTTGACTATAATGGATTTTACCATGTCAATTGCTGCAGATTTATTTAGCAGAATACGCTGAATTATTATATTTTGACACTTCATTAACAGGACTCCACATTTTAAACTGTAGATATAATATTCATTTCTCTATGGCGAAATGTCTAATTCTTTATGTCAATGTGGTTGAGAAACCAATAGGCCCCTGTGTCTGTGTTTCTGTGTCCTGCTGTGTTCACATATCCCCTTCTCTGTATGGTTAACGTTACAACATTCTTGATCTCTACCAAACCGTGAATGAATGACCTTGATCTCTCCCACGTTGATTAATTTTACATTCATCTCCTTGGCCTTCCTGTCTCACTTGCGCCTGACTTCAAATCCATTTTAAATTCTGATGTAGAAATTACCTCCTCTCCCTGTTCACTGTACTGCTCTCTCCTTGCTACAAAACACTGTTCCTACCCTTAAAAGCTTTACATTCCACTGAATCTCCATTAATTCCTCCTCTCATCACTCAATATTATATGCCTCGTGCTTGATCTCTGCCAAGGATGTCTGCTTACTGTGCCCGTTAATTATACTGCGCTCGTCGCTCACAAATCCTTCTCACGCACGACTCCGTACCTACGGAACAGCCTCTTGGGGAAGATTCGCCAGGCTGCTTTCACAACCAGCTGAAATCTCCCCTGGTACAAGAAGTCTCGCACTAAATACTTCCATTCTGAATTTCAACCCAACAAATCACCATTTTTATTTTTATTACATTGTAAAAAGAATAACATCTAGTTGAGCTGTATGTCTGTCATTTAACCAGATAGGGCCATGTATACATGGTACAAATATATATGGTACAAATATATATGTATATTTATTTTTTTTAATTTTAAGAATATGTATTGTATTTATGTATCTGTTTATTAATATAGCGCCACTTGGGGATGCAGCAGAATACAAAAAGTCGTAAAAGGGGCACAAAAATAAATATAAATAAATCTAAAAATATATAACTATATAAATAAGTATTCGTATACAAGTGGAGGAAAGAGGTGCCTGTCCCGTAGAGCTTACAATCTAATTAGGTGGGTAACATACAGATACTTAGGAAAAGTTAGAAGTACCATAGTATGTATGTGTTTATTCCCTTATAGCATTGAACATATTCCATGGAACTTTACATTTTTTTAATCCTTTCACATCTGGGCCTGCCCCACAGTTTGTCCTTTCCTAACATAAGCACCTTCTCTGTTTAATAAAAATGGCACCTAAATGGACATGACAAGCTAACACATCACCCAACAATAAATATAATTCATTTAAATGTAGAAGATGAGTACAAACAAACCTTCTTTTAGGCCCTATGAACAGCATTGGTCAATGGTCTCTCTACACTATAGGTACTCCTACACTAAATACTTGCCCGCCGACATACACACAGACTGACTGACCTGATGTTTTTTTTAATCAACTTGCAGTCACAAAATGAATGTTGGGAGGTAAGAAAACAAAAGAGATTATATAGATTAAACTATTGAACAACAAATCTACAGGCTCATTTACCCAGATTCGCTGGGCAAATATATGGAGTTAAAGTCACGCTAACCGGTTCGCTACCAGTTAGCGCGACTTTAACTCCATATTAGCGTTGGATGCGCTGGTCACACAAAAATCACCCGCAAATCCGATGCTCGCGATTCAATATCAGGTTTGCACTAGTTTTAGCGCAGGATTTTAACTCCAGCAAATAGCTGGCGTTAAAATCCCGCAGTGGAATTTACCCACAATCATGCAAACGCGATATTAAATTGCGGAAGGTGCATTTACCCAGAACTATAGAGGCTCTGGGTAAATGAGCCCCCTAATGTTTAGCAGTGTATGGTCAGTATAACACCAGCCTATTTAGCAGTGTATGGCCAGTATAACACCAGCCTATTTAGCAGTGTATGGCCAGTATAACACTAGCCTATTTAGCAGTGTATGGCCAGTATAACACTAGCCTATTTAGCAGTGCATGGCCAGTATAACACTAGCCTATTTAGCAGTGTATGGCCAATATAACACTAGCCTATTTAGCAGTGTATGCCCAGTATAACACTAGCCTATTTAGCAGTGTATGGCCAGTATAACACTAGCCTATTTAGCAGTGTATGGCCAGTATAACACTAGCCTATTTAGTAGTGTGTGGCCAGTATAACACTAGCCTATTTAGCAGTGTATGGCCAGTATAACACTAGCCTATTTAGCAGTGTATGGCCAATATAACACTAGCCTGTTTAGCAGTGTATAGCCAGTATAACACTAGCCTATTTAGCAGTGTATGGCCAGTATTACACTAGCCTATTTAGTAGTGTGTGGCCAGTATAAGTAACACTAGCCTATTACCGTATATACTCTAGTATAAACCGAGTTTTTCAGGCTGAAAAATCAGCCTGAAAACTCGGACTCGGTTTATACTCGAGTCAACCGCTTACCTGGGCATTCCGGCAGCCGCGCAATCTTTTTCTGCACTGGCGCGCCGGCCTGACGTCACTGCCCAGCGCCAAGCCCGGCGCCGGGCAGTGACGTCAGCCGGCGCACCGGTACAGGAATGGGCGCGCGGCTGCCGGAATGCCGATACCGTACCTGCCAGGAAGCCCTTGGATGGAGAAAGAGCCCACAGGAGAAGAGCCCACAGGGAGAAGAGTCGTCCACAGGGAGAAGAGTCCACAGGGAGAAGAGTCCAGGAGAAGAGTCCACAGGGAGAAGAGTCCACAGGAGTCCACAGAGGAGAAGAGCCCACAGGTACAAACTGAACTGAGGGGGAGGGGGGCATTCAAGATGTTTGGGAACTACAACCCCAGCATGCTTTATTAGCTGGGAGTTGTAGTTTCCAAACATCTTGAAGCCAAGTGAGGGTGGCATTCAAGATGTTTGGAAACTACAACTCCAGCTAATAAAGCATGTGGGAGTTGTAGTTTCCAAACATCTTGAATGCCAAGTTTCTACCCTCGGTTTATACTCGGGTTAAATAAACTTTTATTAGGATTTTTAGCTGAAATTGGGTACCTCGGTTTATACTCGGGTCGGTTTATACTTGAGTATATACGGTACTCTATACAGCTTCTCCCTCACACACTTATGGTTAATTACTGGGTGAGTTTGGATTTGATACCTTCCAAAACTCTTCTGTAAACGGAAAAACTGATTAAAAAGCTATAGCCTTATAATTTACAATAGTTCCCAACATTTTTCAAACTGTGGCACACTTGGCAATAGAATTTTTTCTCATGACACACCTGTGTTTTAACGTTGTAGATATATATTATGCGGTTAAGGCTAGTTCAGTCTAGCAATATGTTCCCTACTCTCCAGCCATCCCATATGTTTTGCCATTGCGAAAATTACTGCTGATATTTTGACACAATCAACCAAAATATTGGACTGTGTGTGCCAGACCTTTGTCTGTGTACCCATGTTCTGATATGTTGGTTCAATTACCCGCCGTGACTGGAATTTCATTCAATCGAAATGAAATATTGAAACTAATTTTTGGCAGTGATGACTGAGCATTCATTCAAATTTCAAACGTTTTTTGGCCAATCATGTGGTCCTCATTAGATAGCACAATTAGTTGTCCATTCAAGGAGGACTGGCAACATTTGGCTTGGTCAATAGCGTTCACCGGTCGATCAGGCTGAAATATCAGTCCATGTGTGCCCACTGCCCAGCCTTTATAGTGTATACTATTCAGATTTGTCTATAATCAAGGTAGTGTAGCATTATACTACACTGACTACATTGCAATTTTATCACTACCTTATCACTACCTTCTGAGCATATTGCTAATAACTTGTTTCTAGTGAGATCATTCATTCAAGGAATCACGTTTGAAGCCTCAGGCCCTGCACTTCACAGCAGAAAACTGGTTGGAACCTATACATTTAGATCACTGGCACAAATTACCAGGTAACTAATGAATCAGGTATTGACAGTTTAAGTAAAATGACTTTTTAGTTACTCGGTTTAGTTTTTCTGGTTTATCACCCATAATACTTTTTACCATCTTGTATCTATAACTTTTATGGAGGTAGGAGCAAATTGTTTTTAGGTTGTGGTTTCACTTTAATGGTTAGCAAATCATTTGTTATCTAGCAATATGAACAAATTCTAATTATTACCAAGAACAGTTCAAGGCCTCTCCTTTGCCTAGAGAAAGACATTTTGGAAACCTTCTATTATAGTTTATGCTACTGCTATGTTAACTATTAACAATCAGCACCAGTGTACAAGATCAGTTGGGAGAAGCGCTTGTTCAGCTTGTGTGCACGTGGCTTGACTTCCCCTTTCCTTAGCCTCAAGTCACGCACCATATACAGATTTGTAAATTGCAGCAACTAAACAGACATTTGCTTTTATCATTGTAACAGCATTAGGCCAATCAAAGTGGTTGCCATGGGTTACTATACCAGGTACTACAGAAGATTATTACATTTTAATACTTCACACCTGAAACATTCTGCGTGAAGCACCGAGTAGACTTGGCTGGATCACATAAAAGCCATTTTGGCCGATAAAGTGCCCATACACGGCACGATTATTGGCCCGAAACGGCCGTTCGTACACATTGTGCGCCTCAGGTCGGCACCCGCGATCGCATGTGTTTACGAACCTTAAGATTAGTCTTTGCATAGATTGGGAAAATCAGCAAAGATGATTATACTGTATGCAAACAGAGAGGCTACAGGAAACTCAAAAAGTTAACTAATTCTTTAATGAATAGATTAAAGAATGTGAGGTTAAGGAGCTATGCCTTACCTCCGTTCTTAAATCGAAGGATGAAGATAGTAGAAACTTACCTTGCACGCAATCCTCCCGCAATATAGTTAATCTAAACCAGGACCTGTCACTGCTGCAGTGTACTGTAAGTTTCTGCTATCTTTGTCCGTTGCTCCTGGGGAATTGATTGTAGAATGGGAGGTAAGGCATAGCTCCTTAACCTCCCGTTCTTCAATCAAAACATTAAAGGAATAGTTCACTTTTTGAGTGAACTATTCCTTTAAATGGTGCCCTAGCAGTTTGCCTAGGTCGCTTATGCCTAGAATACAAGAAAGTTTCAGGACAATGCAATATGCATAGCTCACGCTATTTACCTGCCTGAGATGCCCAGATGCAATCATACCTGTGCAATATTTAGTTTGTTGCAAGATTGCGGTCAGGTTACTGTATAGGCTTATGCCTCCACCAGTTTTACATTGGGTGCACTGACCAATTTCCGAAAATCACGCATAAATCACCACATAAAGTTTGTGCCAAACCCACGTTTACCCGATGATACATCCGTTGGCCATTTAGAGTTCAGTATTACACCTTCCTCTTTGGGGGTTTTTTCTGTTCAGAATTTGCCAACAAATAAACAGGGAGATGTAAGTTCTTACTGGGTACACACCAGAAGATATTTTGGACATACGGACAATCGAGGTCAGTCGCGGTCTGCCGCTCCCCACACCAGGAGATATTTTCGACCAAAAGTACCGTGAATTGGTCGGCTGAAAATATCTCCTAGCGTGGGGCAGCTGGCTACGACCAACTTCGATCATCCTTTTGTCCAGATCAGACAAACGGATGATCGGACGTGTTGGAAAATCCCAATCGATTGTGCGGTTCCCTATGGGACCGCACGATCGATTTTTTGCAAATTCGTCCTCGGCTGAATTTGCCACATCCAACGGATATTTGTCACGACTAAGCGCTTGCTCGTACCGAGCGCTCGGTCGAGACAAATAGTCCCTCCATGTGCACCCAGCCTTATCATTAAAAATGATGATAACTTTTCCCCAGCCAATCAGATGTTAGCTTTCAAATGTTAAATAAGATCTGATTGGTTGGGGCAAAATTAGCACCATTTTTAACGATAAGAACTTTTATTGAATCTCCCTGAATATTCTTTATCACTTAAATAAATGGGCCTCTCATTTGTATTTATGAAGAAAAATAGGAGGAAGACGACCCCTATGGTTCTTCAAAAGGTTCTCATTCAAATGTGGGGGAAGGGCACCACCATGTGTAAAATGTTTGACACTCCACTGGCATTGCAGGTTTACTGGTCCATTGACCCTAAACCTGTAAAACTTTAGATTTTCGTTGAAATATCTGCACACTCTGGGGAGGGGGGGAGGGGCATAGGTGTGTGTAGTGGCACTTCCCAGTGTCGGTGGGTAAAGTGAGCTGACATTCAATTAAAAATTCCTCTGGGTTGTCAGATCACCACTGTTATCAGGGTGGGCATACGGACTGACTGTTGCCAGAAATATCGCATGGTGTGGGTGGCCACAACGAGCTTGGTTGCCCATTCTTCCACATTGGACAAATGGGCAATCGGAACTGTTGGTACATCACGACCATTCCATAGTGAACTGCGCGACTTTGGGTCACCTTAGAAGTCACCTATACACATGATTGTCCCTTAAAAATGTTGGCATTGTATATTTGTCGCTACGGCTATTTTTGAAAACTACAATTTTAGTTTGTGTGAAGCAATTTTAGAGGTTTAGCATCATCATTTGTCTGGAAAAAGGCCCAGATATGGAAAAATGCTCCGTGCAACATAAGCCAAAAGCTATGTACACATGTCAGATAATTGTTATCCCAAACAGCCAACAATGACCAATTCAGCTGGCAACCTACCGCATGTAGAGACATCTGACATTGTATAGTGATCCGTTCTGCTGGATTGCTAAACAATGAAAGCAAGATACGTCTGTTGTTCTCCCCTTCCCAGGGGGGCTCGCTCACAGACACTCCCACTTACCACCCCATAGAAGAATATGTCTGCTGCATAGAGATCTGTAAAGAACTCTCACTTGGACCAATCGTCTCTCTAAAATTTGTACTTAGTTATGGGTCAATAATGAGTCTATTTGTATTGCAAGACCATTTATGTGTCATCTTGAATAAAAGCTGTTATGGAATGTTCATGTAGAGGATTGTAGTTTCCCAGCATTATAATGACTACATGATAAACATTCCATATCCCCCCATTGGTTTAGATTTAACCTTAGAGATGCTTGAAATGGGATGTAAGGCAAAGCCACGGTGTTCAAGATGTAGGTTACTGTTGAGGAAAACCCACATTGAAACAAGAGCGAGTATTACCACAAGCCTTTTAACTTCATTGAGATTCTGAAATGACTTCCAATTTCTATTTAATTCCTTGCCACAATCAGCACTTAATGGCATTTTAATGCTACGCAATGCATCACTAACACCAAAGGAGTGGGAAACGGAAGAGAAAAATGCTCTGTACAGCTGCAATTTGTTAGCGATACAGGGATTTTTATTTTCTGGCTTGTGAAAATGCCTGTGAATTCTCCTTTTCTACTATGGCATTATAACTGCTGAGTTTGCAGGGAAAATGTGAAACCTTCAATAGGAAAGGGTCTACAGGGTAACACAGGGTGACAATAACACAATGACCCACTGAGCACCATGAAGAAACTAACCACTGCATAGAACATACCCCTTATATTGTCTGAAAGAAGAATGTAGCTTAAACAACAAAATGGTCATGACCCTGCTGAACCAATATGAAAGAAGTGAACCAATGGCCTGTTCTCGTGGCTTTAATTGAAGCCTAGTTCTCGTCATGTAGACTGACACTTGCAAGCACGGTGTAGTGGGTTATTTTAATAGACACAAGGGCAGAGTTAGAAATCACAGGGCCCTATAGCATAAATGCAGATGGGGCCCTTTTCTGAACTCACAAGAATAAAAAAATGTGAAATCCCTTCCCTCAATCTTCCCCTTCATCCCTGACTACCACATACTATTTTTTATCTGGTAACTGTCTGGCTTTCTTATTTTAGCACGGACCTTCCTAGAAGCAGCACATAGGACAGTTACAGGAAGTTTAATGGAGACAAGGCAGGAGTTAAGAGATAAGGAAAATACAGGGTTATTCAATAAAAGTTCTTATCATTAAAAATGGTGCTAATTTTGCCCCAAACAATCAATGGTCCAGGGACTCTTCTACTGACAGTTCATATGCCAGTCACAACAGTGCTGTTGCTATAGCGATGATAAGCAGATATTATTGCCAATACCGACCGATATTTCCATGTAACCGTCGGTCTGCCAAAAAATATGCGCTGTTTCTGTTGTCACCGATCAGTTGTACCGAATTGTCAGCCACATTAATGTTTGCCATAACCAATAGTAATTTGTCCTGCCCAGCTGCTCGCTAGCAGAAAACGGCTGGTCGGGATAAAAAAAAAAATGCCCCGTGTGTACCCAGCATAACAGAACAACAGAAGACTTTACTTGGGGCACTCACCAATGGCTGGTTTTAAAGGAACACTAAACCCCCAAAAATAACTCTGTGCCATTCGTTTCTATTATTCACAGGGAGGTGAGAACGTTTATTCTCACCTCCCTGTGAATAATAGGATGCTCGGGGGACCTAGCACTTACCTTACCGCCTCTCCACTCGCAGCAGCTCCTTCACTGACAGCCGCTCTGTCCCGACCGCGCGCCCTATCTTAGGCGCATGCGCGCCAATACAAAAGATAGGGCGCGCGATCGGCAGAGAACAGCTGTTCAGTGAAGGAGCGGCTGCAAGTGGAGCGGCGGGTAAGGTAAGTTCCAGGTCCTCCGAGCGTCCTATTATTCACAGGGAGGTGAGAATAAGCGTTCTCACCTCCCTGTGAATAATAGAAACGAATGGCACAGAATTAATTTTGGGAGTTTAGGGGAGTTTACAGTCCATTTAAAAAGTGTAAAAGTTGTTGCTGTTACTTTATTACATTGTTTGTGGCGGCTGTGTGTGCGTAAGTTAGAGAATCCTCCCAGCCATTGCAAAGCCAGTCATAATATTCATCATATCGCTTATTGTGACTTTAAGACTGGCATCGCCCCATAAGCATCTTTACACTGGCACAGATCTTTGAAATCTTTTCCTGCTTCTACGCCATGATCTGCTTCTCTGTCTACAATTCTCCTAAAAGGTAAATAGTGTTAATTGTGTTACTGTGGGCATTAAAACTTGACATTTATTCCATTCCGATGTGTATAAATTCCATTCCAAAACCGACTCCATTTAAACAAGATAGTCAAATGGATTGTGACATTTTCATGCTTTATAAACAGATCTAAACAGTTCTACAGAGAGAAGGTATTAATGCCCCCTGGTGCCAAATTCATTACTACATAGTTCCCTAATAACACACATAGTGGATTCTGGTGATTGAATGGAGCCCCCTTTCCAGTTTGGAACATTGTTTTTACACTAAGGGTTTTCAAAAATCATAACTGATTAAAGATGGATAATTTAATGGGACTAATGGCAGGACACTGAACAAATGAACCTCATAGTATTTATAGAATGATCAATATACAGCAATTGCCTAAAGCTGGGTACACACCTATCGATTTTTCCTCCTGACCGACCGTTCGATACTTTCGAACGGTCGGCCAGGAGGAAGGACTGTCAGTCGCGGCAAAAGCAGCCGCGTCCGATAGTCACCGCGACCGATCCTGCGGTCCATAGAGGACCGCATGATCGGACGAGGTTTTCCACCCTCGTCCTTTTGTCCGATTCGGACGAACGGTCGATCGGACATGGGCACTTTCGGATGCGATAATTTCGGTCCGATCGACCGATACACTGAACTATCGGTCGATCGGACCGAAATATCTCATCGTGTGTACCCAGCTTAAACGTTTTACATTATCACCAGCTACTTCCAACTTTCTAGGACCTTTATATTTTGTAATTTCTATACCAGATAAAGGATTGTTAGTGGTTTTGATTATATTGAAACAACATTGAGCTGATTGTATTTGTAAGTACTTATCTGTAGTTATCACACTCTGTAAACATGCATTGTTGTGTATATTTGAAACAGTCACATTGGGATCCTTCGTCCTGAAAGACCATTCGACACTTGTGACTAGAGATGTACTTTGGGTTCTAATAGAACCCAGTTTCGAATCGAATCCGGCGGTTTCGAAGTACCGACGAAACTTTCGGAACCCCCTGGATTTTTCGAAACTCGAATTTTCCGAGTTTTCGATTTTTATCACCGTTTTCGGTAACCCTCGAAAGCATGGATCGATTTCGGTAACCCTCGAAAACTTGTATCGTAGGTGGGGATCGATTTCGGTAACCCTCGAAAACTTGTATCGTAGGTGGGGATCGATTTCAGTAACCCTCGAAAACTTGTATCGTAGGTGGGGATCGATTTCGGTAACCCTCAATAATTGTACGAATCCTGGTAACCCTCGAAATCGTAAGTCCATCAACCCTCGAAAAGTAGCGATCGATTTCAGTAACCCTCGAATGTTTGTGCCGATTTCGCCAACCCTCGAATGTACAAGCTGATTTCGGTAACCCTCGTATTTGTGATATCGGTAACCCTCGAAAGTAGTGTTCGATTTCGGTAACCCTCGAAAATAGCCTGCGAAAGCTCGAAAACAGCCCGATCATGAGGAAAGATAGATTTTAAATGAGTTTTACTTATATTTATTAGTTCCCCAGACCATTCCCCAGGTCCCTGTGTTATTTACAGTAACCTACTATTACTATTTCACCCTTCAAATTGATAAACTTGATTGATAAACTTCTATGGGTCCGTTTTCAGAAAATTCGAAAATCCGAAAACGGGACAAAACTCATCAGTTTCGAACATCTCTACTTGTGACCAGTCGGCCTGGACTGACGGTCGTGGCCGAAACTTCACCATGACCGAACATGCAGTCCATAGAGGGCCGCACAATTGCAGGTGGTTATGGGGATTGGCCGGCCGTGTGCTACGGTGGTTCATCGGTACTCCGATCGCTCGGGAACAGCCCCTACACACTGATGATAATGTTGCTTTTCTTTTTCTCATGTTGGGAGCTGTTCAATGCCCTTTAGCTGTTCGGCTTTGCACACCGTACAGACAACGTGATTACATGAAAATCACAGTGCCCATGACCATATGTATTACGCTGCAGTTTCCCAACATGGCGCATCCTACCACTCCAGGAATTGTGCCTTGCTATTTGGAGCGGGAGGATACGTTTTGTGCATTAGTATACGCCCCCATATAGTGGAGCCTATGCCTAAATAGAAAAATGACTGAATTCTTACAGGGACAGGGCACAGTCTGCAGGGGAACCTGGGGAAAACATACTGTGGGTCCCTATTTAACCTTCCACCATTAAAATTCTTTGGTTTGGGGCCCTGTTTGGCCCTCATGGTAGAACCATTTCCCATCTCACACTGTTTAGTGTGTTTGCAGCCATACAACTCCATTCCATTCAAGGAGGCAGAGAAGCAGTTAAAGTGTGTGTACCTTGGAGCGATTTGAGCGGATTAAGAAGGTGGAGGCCTGGGACAAGTCTCATAACACGGGGATCTTACAGATGAAAAGGAACCAGCGCGGGCTTGTGGAAATCTGCCCCGTGTGAGATGCGAGGAGTTCCACCCGCACAGGAAGAGCTGTCACAGGCTATTTATCTCCTGGCAGCGAGCGGAGGTTCCAGTTCCCATGTAGCCCGTGAGTCACAATGGCAGCCATCAGCAGCTTCTCACTCGCTCCACTGAATGAACGGATTGAGGAACATGTCTAGCCTGTACACGCTTAGCTGCTTCTCTGATTCATCTCTCTGTAGGGCGGCCACCTGGCTCCAGAACACCCCGGGCAGCCTCATCTCTACATTCCCACAACCGCCAAAGGATATTGACTAATTAACTGCCTGGTTTGTGAAATGCCAACCACACTGAAGCACCAATTCAGATACAGACAATAGTATTAGTGTACCGAGAGTGTGACTGCAAAGTTATTTCTTAAAGTTCCGCTAATGCGTTGATGGGTATTTAATAAACACTACAACGCAATGCGCAAACGTAATGTCGAGCATTTCATACACGTTACAATGTGCTTGTGCTGCGGTTTTGCTACTGTTCTGTTATAGAAGCCCATGCATTTCTCATTATTATTATTGTGGATTTATATAGCACCAACACCTTCCGTAGCGCTTTACAATTACATGTATACGTTCAGGCTCTGCCCCGAAGAGCTTACAATCAAAGCACATTTATTTGACACATACAACCTATCAGTATGTCTTTATGATTGTGGTAGAAACTGGCGTGCCTGGAGGAAACCCATTCCAGCACGGGGAGAAGGAATCGAAGTGGAATCGAACTCATGCGCTAACACATCGCAAACTGCAATTCTAAGTGTGTGAGAAACGTGCTAGTGTGGCTTTTAGAAATAATTTGCGATGCAAAATCAAGTTAAAGGGGAAGTTCAGTACAAATACATATACTTTTCAGAAAAAAGAGCAGTATTTTTTCTTCCCAATGACCTTAACCTGCCCATTCAGCATTTTGTCTGTGTATAAATAAATGCAACCGAAATACTGACTTCCTGTTTGCAGGACCCCTATTAGAGACTGTTATGGTCTTGCCCTTGACCCAGCGCCTGGGTTGATTCAGTTGCTCAGTAGAGATCTGAGCATGTTTGACCCATCCAACAGCCAATCAGTAGAAATAACTGTTAGGAAAATTCCAAGGAAGTGGTGCATCCTGGGAAGAAGAAGGATCGTTAGAACCTGAAATGGCAGCTCACTAATGTCAACAGCAGGGAACAGCAAAGGGTATGAAACAAACTGATTTTTCAAAATGGAAGAGAATATGTAGAATAACTAAGAAGGCATTACACAAACTAACAATTTAACAAATATTGATAATTTCCACTGAACTGTCCCTTTAAGTTTAGACAGTACAGGCTAGGTACCAAATGTTTAGATCATAAATGCGTGATTCTAACATGATTTTTTTATTATTTTTAATACCACCAAAATGATCTTAAGAAGATGTAAAAGGAAATCTCATCACGTGATCGAAGTGTATGCTGTGAGCATGTGATCGGAAACTCAGTAGTAAAACAGTTAATAGTCTGGTGCCATTTTTTAGAGTACAATTGGATCATGCAAAAGCACAAATAGGTAGCTGAAATACCAATACTGGATATTACTGGTTATGCATGAAAATGTTTAAAGGGGAATTTCATGACAGATACATGTAGTTTCAATAACATACATCACAATTGTCAGTATATAAGTATAGAGTGAATTTACCAGTATATATGCTGCAGGCATAGACAGCCTGTTTGAGTTGCTTTTACAGGTATAATGACATAACTTTTATGTAAATAAATATTAGAAAATCATTCCATAATATATGATGTTTAAAAACACACACTTAATAAAAATATACAATTTAAAAATCTTAAATCTTTAAAAGTATCTTGCTTGCACTTGGGACTATGGGGAGGGGAAGGGTTAAAACAAAATGTAAAAAATAAATAGGTTAAGATCAAGACCTCTGTAAAAAAGCAATTTAAAATGACACTTCCATATATTAAAATTCTTAAAACACTCACTTGTGCCTATCCACCACTAGGGGCAATGCAGGCTTTATTCTGTGCTGTTTCGATGCTTGCTTGGTCTGTATAGCCCAAAAACCTCTGCACACAGGAATAAGGTTGCCGACAAACTTTATAGCAATTAAAAACAATAAAAAGCACTAAAAAACCTTGCAGGAACAGTCTAGTAGCAGTTGTTGAAGTTGCAACTCTCTGCTATGGTGCGGCCCCTTTAAATCATGTAGGTCTTGTGGTGAGGTATACTCCACTTGGTAATGGCTTGTGAGGTAGTTCCTACGCGTTTTGCTGTTTTAATCCTTACAGCGAAAGATGAATCCCTGATGAAGCTGCAAGGATTAAAACAGCAAAAAGCATAGGAACTCCCTCACAAGCCATTACCAAGTGTATTATACCTCACCACAAGTCCACCGCGATTCAAAGGGGCCGCACCATAGCAGAGAGGCGCAACTTCAACAACTGCTAATAGACTGTTCCTGCAAGGTTTTTTAGTGCATTTTATTTTTAATTGCTATAATAAAGTTTGTTGGCAACCTTATTCCTCTGTGCAGAGTTTTTTTGGAGCTATACAGACCAAGCAAGCATCAAAACGGCACAGAGTAAATCCAGTATTGCCCCTAGTGGTGGATAGACACAAATGAGTGTTTTAAGTATTTTAATATGGAAGTTTCATTTTAAACTGATTTTTTACAGAAATCCAGGTATCCCACGGCTCCTGGATCCTCCGGGAGTCTCCTGCAAATTGGGGTGGTCTCCTGCGCTCCCGCGAGACCACCCCAATCTCCCGCAATGGAGAGGAGTTCTAAATCTCCCCGTTACGCCCCCTTTTTGCGGCCACGCCCCCAGACCATCCACGTCACTCCCCGTAATGCCCATAACTCCGCCTCCCTCTCGCGCACATTTCCCACCCACTGCGTGACGTCACGCAGCGTCAACACGCCCCCTCTCCCACCCTGCCTGGACCAACAAATTGGCAGGGTGGGATGTCTGGAAATCTTGATCTTAACCTATTTATTTTTTACTTTTTGTTTTAACCCTTCCCTTACCCATACCCCCAAGCGCAAGCAAGATACTTTTAAAGATTTTATAAACAATTCAGTGGGCAACTTGCACTGCAGCCACCCTACATTAGTAGACATTCCCTACCACACCATAGCGCCATATAGGGCCGACCCTCCTTCACCATACCTATCAACTACCTGACGGATGATAGAATTCTGGATACTTGAAACAGGTTCCCAGACCCTTTGACTATAGTAGAGACGGTAGCTATACATATACACTATTTTGGGCATGTAATGATTGGGTACTTCCATGATATAATAAGTCTACCTATGTAAGCACTTTATTTTGGTGAATAAAAGGGTGGAAGCTATATACCCTATGTTTTAATAAAGGTCTCCTTTAATTGCATTGAGAGGGCCAGGGTAATTCTTTTATCTGAAATTATTTCTGTTTGATTCCCAGTGTGCACCTCCCCTCCCAGTAAGGCTTTACAAGCTTGTGCTTGGTTGCTTTATATCTTCAAAAGCTACTTCTCTGCATCACCCTCTATATATTATACCATATATACAGTAAAGCGCAATATATATAGTAAAATACAATATATACAGTAAAATACCATATATATATATACAGTAATGTACAATATATACAATAATATACAATAATATACAATATACAGTGTATACAGTAATATACAATGATGTACAATATATGCAGTATATACCGTATATTACAGTGATGTACAATATGTTTACAGTATGTACAGTAATATACCATAAATACAGTATATTTAGTAATATACAATAATGTACAATTACGTGTGTTTTACACAGATTTTAGGACACAGTGCCATTTCCAAATGTTTTTGGAAATAGCGCAATACTACTGATACAAACCCCCTTTCATTACGTTTCATGCTACTTGATATGGTTCTGTATGGGACTTTAATCTAGCGCATTTTACCTTTACGTGATCCAACAATGCAATACCAGATGTAATCTCATTTATGTCTCGTATTGCGGGATCATGCAAAGGTAAAGTAATGTACAATATATACAATAATATACAGTAATATACCATATATACAGTAATATACCATACATACAGTATATACAGTAATATACTATATATACAGTAAATACAGTAATGTACAAAATATACAGTATATACAGTAATGTACAATATATACAGTATCAGACATCCCACCCTGCCTCTTCGTCCTACAGTGGGCGGGGCATATGTGCTAGGGGGTGGGGGATAAGGGGTGTGGTAGGGCGTGGCACAGGCGGTCCAGGGGCGTGACACACAAAGGGGGTATAACAGGGAGGAGATTCAGGACTCCTCTCCATTGCGGGAGATCAGGGTGGGGGCACGGGAGACCACCCCGATTTGTGGGAGACTTCCGGAAGATCCGGGAGTAGTGGGATACCTGCAGTATATACTATAATATACCATATATACAATGATATATAGTAATATACAGTATATAACAGCAAAATTCCAAGTGTAGAGGGGTCCAGGCATAGATATGGTGCAAAAAAGGTGAGTTTATTCCTCCATTAAGAGTAAACAGACAGGCAACGTTTCGGGCCCACACTCAGCCCTTTATCATTACCAATTTGTAAGGTTTCTAGCAATGTTTTTACGAGGCAATAAAATCCCATTAAAAGAAAGGTCACTTAAAGTAAATATCTGATATGTCTTGCCATACTGCCTAAAGCCAGAAAATTTAGCAAAGTACTCACGCAGGTCCAGGACCAAATTAGAATAAGGGCTAGGCCACACTAGCACATTTTTCGTGCGTTTGCACACGTGTTTTGTGCTTGCGATTGCACCCACGATTTCCGATGCGCATGCGATTGCGTGTCCGTTCGCGTTTTGCTAACGCCTGCGTTCACCATTTTTGGTGCGTTAACGCCTTCATTTCCATAACGGAAAATGGCAAAATTGCATGCGCAAAACACACGCGCAAACCGCACAAGAATCGCGCACACAATCGCATTCCGTGCGTGATTCCTGTGCGTTGCAGTGTGGCCTCAGCCTAAATGTGCTTTAATTGCAATCACTTTTCAATCAGTGCCAAACAAACTTTCAAAAACAGTTTTATTTACCCATCAGAGTGAGCAGCTCAATATCCAAGATGTTAATCTAATAATTATAACTAGATCAGTTTTAAAAAGTCTTGTAACAACATATACATTACTGCCAGGGAATACCTTACCACAGGCGTTTTTAGGGAGGTAGGTACTGGCACCTTGAGGTCATCAAAAAGTGCTAGGAATGTCAGTATCAAAGGGGATTAAAACAAGAGGAGCCAAGATACAGACATGAACAGTAAAGGCAAATTCAATTAAATAGATCATATTATCAAAGACAATTTTCCGTGTTTTCAATAAATGGGTTGGTGATATCGATCGACCTATCAAAAAAAAAAACTATGATTGGGCAAAGCTATGAGCTTCCATAGTTTTCAAAATGAAATCTACGAAGATAAGCGGCACAAAGTGGTGAATTACAATACCTGAAAAAAACTGTAAAAACTGATTGACTCGAGTATAAGCCATGGGTAGAAATTATCACCACTACTGCCTTCTGATTCACAATTGTTTTAAAGCTTAAGTTGCCCTTTAAAATGGACAGCAGAATTCCCATACATTATTTCCATACAGTAATAGCCAAATCTAGTACCAGTAACCCCCAATTCCTTAGCACTCCAGATGTTTGGAAACTACAACTCCCAGCATGTTTTGGTTGCTGGGATTTGTAGTTTCTAAACGAGTGGTGTGGCAAGGTTTAAAGGGCATGTCCACCCCCAAAACTATAATCCCCCCCACTACTGGCCCCATTGTGTAGTGTAGTTTAATCCTTACCTCACATCCCATATGGTTCTCCTGTAGTCCCCCCCCCCCAAAGTCTCAAAAACTGCCCACCAGGAGGATAGCAGAGTCCATATAGGACTCTGACTCCTATCTGGCCTCCGGGAGAAGTTTGTCATGCGTACTGCAGCCCTTCTCCCCCTCCCGATTAGAATTCCCTCCCCCTAGTGTAAAACCCTTTTCACCAAACATTCCCCCTGTCCCCCCAGCCCCAACCGTTATGTTAATAATATCAGAAAATGCCCAAAACATTACTTACCTTCCCTCTTGCCTCCATCGCACTGAGCTCGCGGCAGTCGTGTCCATGATTGCATTTTCTCGCAAGCAGAGGGCCTGGCAGCGCGGCGGAGGAAAGAGTGAAGGTAAGTAAAGTTTTGGGCATTTTCTGATAATACTTACATAACGGTTGGGGCTGGGGGGACAGGGGGAGTGTTTGGTGAAAATTTATTTTTTAAGGATGGACATACCCTTTAATAAACTTTTAATTAAGCTTACCATCATTTACAATTCTCCTGGCCCCCATACAGTAAAGGGCACTCCGGCCCCAATACAGTAAAGGGCACTCCGGCCCCCATACAGTAAAGGGCACTCCGGCCCCCATACAGTAAAGGGCACTCCGGCCCCCATACAGTAAAGGGCACTCCGGCCCCCATACAGTAAAGGGCACTCTGGCCCCCATACAGTAAAGGGCACTCCTGCCCCCATACAGTAAAGGGCACTCCTGCCCCCATACAGTAACGGGCACTCCGGCCCCCATACAGTAACGGGCACTCTGACCCCCATACAGTAAAGGGCACTCCGGCCCCCATACAGTAAAGGGCACTCCTGCCCCCATACAGTAACGGGCACTCCAGCCCCCATACAGTAACGGGCACTCTGACCCCTATACAGTAAAGGGCACTCCGACCCCCATATAGTAATGGGCACTCTGACCCCCATATAGTAAAGGGCACTCTGAACACCATATAGTAATGGGCACTCTGACCCCCATATAGTAAAGGGCACTCTGACCCCCATATAGTAAAGGGCACTCTGACCCCCATATAGTAAAAGGCACTCTGACCCCCATATAGTAAAGGGCACTTGACCCCATATAGTAAGGGCACTCTGACCCCCATATAGTAAAGGGCACTCTGAAAAAAAAAAAAAAAAAAACCCCATATAGTAAAGGGCACTCTGACCCCCATATAGTAAAGGGCACTCTGACCCCCATATAGTAAAGGGGACTCTGACCCCCATATAATAAAGGGCACTCTGACCCCCATATAGTAAAGGGGACTCTGACCCCAATATAGTAAAGGGCTCTCTGACCCCATATAGTAAAGGGCCCTCTGACCCAAATATATTAAAGGGCACTCTGACCCCCATATAGTAAAGGGCACTCTGACTCCCATATAGTAAAGGGCACTCTGACCCACATATAGTAAAGGGGAGAGTTGTAGTTTCAAGCTGTCACTTGCACTGAACTAGCAGCCTTTTTGCCCCATCATATTTATATACAAAAGATGGGATAGTATACATCCATACAGAGTGCCACTAGAGACCAAATCAATTTATTATATACAAACAATAGAAGCCAAGTGCACATCCAACTAATTTGCTTACACTTAACATTACCAGTGAATTGCGACTTTAAAAGCCTGCCAGTGAATTTAAAGCAATTTAGTAAGCAAATTAGTTGGATGTACACTAGGCTTCTATTTATTGTATATATTAAATTGATTTGGTCTCTAGTTGCACTCTGCGTGGATGTATACTATCCCATCTTTTGTATGTATTTTGCTTGTTGCATTGTGGGTTTGACCAAGCCTTTGGGTAATGTGGCCCATGTGTTTAAGTAATTAAAGCTGGAGAGTCAGTCCCTAGACAGTAAGGGTGAGGCCACACTGCAACGCACAGGAATCGCGCACAAAATCGCGAGCGTTATCGCACGCGATTGTGTGCGCGATTCTTGCGCGTTTCGCGCTCGCGTTCGCGTTTTGCGCGTGCGTTTTCGCCTTTTCACGTTATGGAAACGCATGCGTTAACGCACCAAAAATGGTGAACGCATGCGTTACCATAACGCGAACGGACGCGCAATCGCATGCGCATCGGAAATCGCGGGAATTTTTGCGTTCCCGCGATTTCCATTTTAGCGAAAATCGCGGGCGCAAACGCGAGCGCGAAACGCGGACGCAAACGCGCGAAAAACGCGCTAGTGTGGCCTAGCCCTAAGCGAACAAGCGACAGGGATTTTCATCTCATTAAAGGCAGGTACTGTTACTAAGATAAAGTTTGAGAATTACGTCTCTTACGAAGGTAAAATTTACTAAGATTAAAGGTTAGGACCCAGCAGAATAAAGCAAACCGTCATATTTACTGCCTCCACCTGAGCAGTGACAGTGCTGAGTCCAACAGGCACACTGCAGGAAGGAGTGTAAAGGCAGATCAGCTGCTCCTGTAACTTTCTATGCAGGTGAAGGAGTTTTTTTAACTACTGGTTACTACTCGTAATTGCACCATTTGGAGCTAAATTAGGACTTGACCCGAGTATAAGTCGAGATTATGTTTTCAGGCTAATTTTTAAGCCTGAAAATCTCGGCTTATACTTGAGTACCTATACCTTGGTATACTGTTATATGGTCATGGGACTCCTTGATAATTTCTAATACACTTGTATTTTATAATAAAGAGAAGAATTATTCAAGAAGCAAATATCTAGGGGCAAGGCAAATATAAAGATGGTATACATTAACATAGGGGTGGCCTTTAGAAAGGGGTGTGTGAATAAAATGGTGGTACGATGAGCCCATGATAACCATTGCAGGAATGCCTTGCCTGTGCTTGCCCCTGCTTACTCCATGTAACACAATACCAAAACACAATAAGCTATGCAGCATTTGTGGCAGGAGCAGAGCGAGTCTTTCTGACTGCAAAACATACAGGAGCTCTCCTTATTACTGCCATTAATTAAAGGCGACTTAAGTAAAACAAGTGAGAGGTCAAACCCTAGAATATTTACAAGGGCAGATTTCTGTACATTCTAAGCCATATTTGGCATATATGACATGAATCTGACAGTTTTAACATGAACTGAAACATCCCCTGTAAATTAAGGACTTGAGTGCACATTTCTGGTACCATTATCTTATAATACCATGTAAAGCGAGTAAAATGTACACCATATACAGACTTACAGGGATTTCACACATTTATGGCATTTTTGGAAGGTGCGTTTCCAAAAATAGTCTCATGGGAATCACTGGTTTGGATGATTGGGCATGCTAGAAATTCTCCGTTGACTCTGGGCGCTAATGAGGTGCTGGTGTAAAAATGTTCAAATGCTAATTAGCTGTTGGCAGGCAGAAAGACCAGTGACCTAACTGATCCTGCTAAATTAATGCCCTGTCAGTCAGAGACAATTGTAGCAGGACTACAGTTGTTGCAACGTTACTGATGGATTGCATGTTTCGTGGAAACAATAGGTGTCAAGGCAGTAGTCAGGACACTAGCACAATCTATTGTTGTGTAGCCAGCTAAAGGACTTCTAGCAATCTATGGATCTACTGTTAATAGATTTTGATTAGTTTGTCAGATATTTTTTCAGATCACTGACAAGCAACCTCTTTTGTATTTATTACCTATGCGCTTTAATAATATACTATGAGGGTTTGTTTAAATAACAGATGTGGTTTTTTTTTATATATATATATATATATATATATATATATATATATATAGCTTTATGTACTTTTGGTGTTCAAACCGAAATTTCAGTTGACATATTTTAGGATGCAATGCCCCTTTAATACACACTGCAGTGTGTTGTAATGCACAAATGTTGATGAATGATAATGTAGGTTAAAGCAACTGACAGGACTAACATAGCAACAAAAAAAAAATGTACTGTATGTACATAAATAATACCATAAGATTTTAGCACCCAAGTGTTATATTAGAAATTTACAGATTTCATTTTAATCTCTGGGCCACCTTGAACCCCAATAAAATGCAGTTATTGTGATTGCAGGATACGGGGCAATAATGATGTCCAGGCAGGGTTTGTGCTTTTATCGATAACATCAAGGTCTCAAGACAGAATAGGGGACTTCATGCATGTAAAGGGCATGTTTACCTCTTGCAAGACCACCAGAAAAATATAAAAGAGAAGCATTATTATGGCAACCTCTCCAGCATTTTAGTGAGTTGTTGGTAATGCTTTATCCAATCCTGAGTCTCCATCAGTCCCAATATCCCAATCAATAGTTGCTGCGGCTGACAATGTTTGTGCGATCAATTATGCAGTCCCATAGGGTACAGCACGACTGGCTGTCCGATCAACCTTTTGTCCAATCCAGAGGAACTGGCGATCGGCATTAGTCATGGCCACACCAGCACATATGAAAATATTTTAATCTTCCACTTAAAGGGACTGTCCACCCCTCTTTTGAAAAATGAATATGTGGTAGATAAGCCCCCAAAACCTAGACATCGTTTAATTCTCAAGCTTTAATTCGGCTCCCACACTGAGATATTATACTTACATCCTCCTCGCTCCACCGCCCATTCCGGGTTCTTCTCCCAGTCTCACTGTGGCCGCTCTGTTCTTTTTCTGTTCCCGAGCAGCCGCAGTGGAGGCTGGTCCGGGAATTGCAGTCAGTGATTGGCCGTGACGTCACAGTCACGGCGACACTGATGCCTTACCCGGAAGTGCAGAGCCGCGGCGGTGGAGCGAGGAGGAGGATGTAAGTATACTATCTCTGTGTGGGAGCCGAAATAAAGGTTGAGACTTAAACGATGTCTAGGTTTTGGGGGCTTATCTACCACATATTCATTTTTCAAAAGAGGGGTGGACAGTCCCTTTAAACTCTTGACAAAGGCCCTAACCTTTCCATTTTAGCTTTACAAAAAATGTTTTGTTAGCCTGCACCTCCTCAGCAAAGTGTCCACTGAAAGTGTCAAAGTGTCGTCTCCTGAAAGGTACCTCTGCCTACTCAAAAAGGATTCCCTGTGCATGTCCAAGTTACTACTAAACTTGGGCAGCGAAGAGGAAGAGAGAAAAGGGGTCAGTGGGATGGAACAGGGTACAGAAATTCCTTTGGAAAGTAAAGGAGGAGCATTTTCGGTTAGTGTCAAAAGCATAACTAGCGGTCATTTTTTACTTTGAGGGAAGGACATGCCCTTTAAAAGAAAGCTGGGTGCACACGAGGTCAACGACAAACATTCATTGTTCTATCATTTTTTAAGGATCTTTGCTTTGTTTACCAACCTTGGGACATATTTATAAAGCCGCGGTATCGCTTTATAGCGATACCGTGACTTTAACGATCAGTATCGTAAAGTTACGATCGGAGATTAACGATTGGTTTAACGATCCTTAATTTACGCTAACGATCATAAAATTGTGATACCAATCGTAAATCTACAATAACGAAATCGTAGATTTACGATTTCCATAGAATACCGTTGCTGTAGTTTACTACAGCACGGTGTCCTACGATCCAACATTCGTTAGTTAATTATAAAATTAACTTTATAAATATAGCCCCTTTAGTCTAATCATAAATAAAGTTTAGGCCATGACATGAGGATATAAACTACAACACCTGTAAAGTTAAACATTATATATATATATATATAATGTTAATACCCAAATCACATAGCACTGCAATACCTGACCTATAAAAACTGCTCCGACTTTTTCATTGTTTTCTCAACTATAAAATTCTGACATTTTTCAGGTATTTAAATAATCTATTTACATATGTGCAAAGATCAAAGTAATTAAGGAACAACCATTTTGTTTTCTTCCCTCTTCAATTAATCATGCCACTAAAAAATATCAATTATGTACTGCAGTCTATGCAAATTCCATATGCTTTATTGCTCTACATACATATAAATGTGCATTGAAGTGCTCTAAAGAGAATCTCATCTTTCAAATAATTGCATACTCATGGGTTCTGCAGTCCCCTTTATGTTAATATCTGATAGGCTAATATCCTTATCAGCCCATCAGATGATACCTTTTTACTGCTCTACTACAGTTAGAAAACATCTAAAGCCTCGTACACACGTGCGATCGCCGGTCCCGACCCACAGCGCACAATGTGTCCGAACGTTAGTTCGCACGACATGTCGAAAACAGCCGTTTGGAGATCCGCCTATATACTAGGGGCAAAGAAGCATCTCTCCCTGATGCACCTTACACAATGCGCTGCTACTATGCAGTAATCATGTGCGATCGTAAATATAAGTTCCGAGTCTTAATTTTACAAGCGTGATTATAATTGTGTGATTGCGGTCATAAAAATAGCAACCATTAAAAGTGCGATATAAAGGTGCGATAATATGGCCCCAAGTGAACGAAAAGGAAGATAGAAATCTCACCCAAACAGAGATTGAGCTAGGTTTCAGCCATCTCTGTAAAGGAGTGATTTCAAATTAAACACTACTTTACATCTAAAATACCCACCCTGACCTACACATTTCAGCTGCTTTGATTGGCAGCAGGCCTGGGTAATAAAAGCAAATAGAGTTGAGGTTAGAGAACACATACATTAAGAGCAAATAGGACCCTTGTCAAACAAGCAGGTCTGAGCCCACATTGTTTATAACACACAATACATGTATTTAACAGCAGTAAATGTTATGCCTTGGTTTTAAACTTTATAGATCTCCTTAGACAGATGGGGAGATTGAATATGTGTGGGACACGTTACTTACCTTTGTGCAATCCCACAATACAAAACGAGAAGTAAACAAAAACAAGATTATGTCTGGTATTGCATTGTGGGATCCATTTCTAGCTATCTTGGTCCACTAGCGTGATCAGTTTGTAAGTAGTATAGTGCCAGCACTTTCCCAGAGTATTACCATTAACCCTTCAGTGCCAGCTCTTTCCCAGAGTATTACTATTAAAGGGCATGTCCACCCCTTTTTGTAACTTTTGCGGTATAGTAGGTCTCCCTCCCCCAGCCCCAACTGCTATAATAGTTTTTACAGAAACTGATCATTACTAACCTTACCTCTTTCCTCCGGGCGTACTGTCCCGGCCCTCTGCTTGCATGAAACTGCAAGCAGGAGGCCGGGTCGGCAGCCGCGTCCGAGAGGCAGCCAATCACGGACGCAGCTTCCGGCAGTGGAGAACGCCGGGGTAGAGAGTTATGGTAAGTAATGATCGGGGAGTTTCTGTAAAAACTATTATAGCGGTTGGGGCTGGGGGAGGGAGATCTACTATACCCCAAAAGTGATTTACACTAGGGGGAGGGAGAGCAAAATGGGTGGGAGAGGGAGGGGGGAGGGCTGCTCTGAGCAAGCCAAAAACCTCTGAGAGGATGCCTCAGAGGCGGAAACAATTTCCCTCCCTGCCAGGCTCCTTTGTGCCATATTTATCAAACACCATTATCGTTTTTTTACAATCGCCATAAAATAACGATCATGTTCTACGATACCGATAGTTATTTTACAATATCGCTATCGTAATTCTACGATATCGCTATCGTAATTCTACGATATCGCTATCGTAATTCTACGATATCGCTATCGTAATTCTACGATATCGCTATCGTAATTCTACGATATCGCTATCATAAATCTACGATCATTATCGTAGAATAATGATTGATATCGCAGAATAACGATCATTATATTACGACGGCCGTCATAGAATAACGATCATTATTATTATTCTATGATAATGATTATTATTCCACGATAACCATCATTATTCTACGATATCGGCACCGTAGATTTACGATAGCGATATCGTAGAGTTGCGTTCGATATCGTAAAATAACGATCGGTATCGTAGATCATTATTTTACTGCGATCGTAAAAAAATTATAACAATGTTTGATAAATATGGCCCCTTAGTGGCCAGTTTTGGGGACATTACAGGAGAACCATTTGGAGCTGGGATGTAAGGTAAGGATTTTATTACACTACACAGTGGGGCCAGTAGTGGGTTAAATTATTGTTTTGGGGGTGGACATGCCCTTTAACCCTTCAGTGCCAGCCCTTTCCAAGATTATTGCCATTACCACTTTCAGTGCCAGCTTTACCTTTAAACCTTTTAGCTGCCAGCATTGACGTGATATACAGCATGTACCTGCTCAGACATCCCACCCTGCCCCTTAAGGCTTCCGGGCAGGGTGGGGAAAGAGGGCGTGGAAGGGGGGGGGGGGGGGCGCGACGTCACTCTGGGGCGGGGCGTGACGTGACATGGGATGGGGGGGAGATCACACGGTGCGTGGCCAATGTTCTAGGGTAGTGGGAGGCGGGGATAGGGAGGGGTTAGGGGCGTTCCCGGGGAGTTCTGGGGCATGCCCTTGCAAAGTAGGCGTGACTGGGCAGGAGACTCAAGTCTCCTTTTAAGTCCAGGAGTCTGGGGTGGTCTCGCGGTAGTACAGGAAACTACCTCAGAATGAGGGAGACTCCCGGACAATCCGGGAGGGGTGGGATACCTGCCTGCTTTCCATGTCTCCCCCATTGAATTGTTCACTCCTCACCTACTCTAAGTTCTAATTGGAGAGTTGGGTGGAAGGATGGAAGAAGCAGGGATAGGGATCTTATGGCTGCTAGTCACAGGGGCCACTGTGGACAGCTTTTACCTGGCATTTTAGAACTGTTCTCCTCAGTCCCATTAGCTAAAATTAAAGAATTAATATATTAGCACTCAATCCCACGACATTTGATCAATTCTTCAGGAACCCGAACTGCCTTTCCTGCTCTTCTTTGCAACCAACATACGGTCACAAAATTATTGGGCCAACTGGGACTGTCACAATCATATGTTGGTCATGCAAAATAACGGGAAAGGCGGTTCCTGAGGAATTGATTGAATATGGGATCACTCGGGAGGTGAGTTCTAATGTATGGGCACCTTTACTCTGAAAGGAAAAGGGTATATGGAAGATACAAATCAATATCAATAACAGGTAAAGGCAGCACTCGTACCTAGGCAGACCCTCTATGTGGTGCGTCCATCTTCTTAACAACTCCTCCCAGCTCCAGATCCATATTCGTACATTTCAAAATAAGAATCTGCTACTCACTTGGAAGCAAATCCAATTGTTGTTATTACATAATGTCCTCCCTACCATCCTAAATTTTACCACCTCCAATCGTACCTTACATAATAGGCCTATAAGTTTCTGCTGCATTTCAAACCACTGTAAAACGTTTTAGGGTCCAATAAGCCATTCATCAGCTGGCACACACACACACCCTGCAAAAGTTTCCACTATCGGCATGTTACCTCACTTGTGGCGGCTGCGCTTCTTTTAAGATAATGTGCAGCTACCATAAACCATCTTAAAGTCACACTAACCTTTAAAATAAGACAAGTGTTTAGTGTAGTGACAAGCAGTACATTTTCCTTTAAGTACCTTGGCCTTTTCTATACTGTAGTATAGTTTATATGGGTTAGGTACCACATGTCTGAGGGTTAGTTAAATGGTATACATTGCAATATGTTTGTGTCCAGCACACAAACATGCCCCTTAATAATCCAATGATGTTATTTTACATCAATGTCATAAGAACAACAATTACCATTTTTTACATCTGCACAGTATAATAACAATAACGATTAATATAGGGTGCAGAATAATTATTTTTATTAATATGGCCTAGTCTTCGTGTGGCTTCAGATGCAGTCCTGCAATTGCCCTGGGCACACTAGGCATGTTCCCAGGGGAGCCTGTGGTTGGAGAGGCAGCTGTCAACCCCCCTCCCCCTCCACCAATCCATTTTCTTCCCAAAAAGAGGAATGGGTGTGGTTTAGGGGTGCAGTCTGTGTTTAGGGGTGGGCCAAAGGGCACCAGGCTTTTTGGGCCTGCTTGCTCCCGAGGTGTAAATCTGCCCTGTTCAGACGTGTTTATTTATTAAATAAACGTGTGTATCTGAAGTCACATGGAGACTAGCATTGCTATAATAAGCATGAATGTGTCTTTAAAAACTAGACTACATGTATTACATTGATTTGAGGTAACTGATTTTGATAATGTGGTACTGGTCTCATTGCATAAAGCAATTTGGGATGATTTTTCCCTAGTCCAGTAACCAATGGTAACTAGTTACACAAGTTCTCATTATTCTACCTGCATATGCCCCGGACAAGCTAATTGGCACGTTTTCCATAGGGTATTACTGTATTACCTTTTCACAACCCTTTTAAAATGTGGGCAAAAAAAGAATATTGTGTGCCTGAGCTTTTGAGCAGACACACACGCAAATGTATTGAATGGCACTTACAACACGTCTCCACAGTAAGTCATAAAGTACACAGTTTAAATGTTCCTTACGCAAAGAATCCTCACAGCGAGGAGATTAACCGCCAATTTACCTTGTGAGAGAAGGCAAGACACAGTAAGATGAATGCTTTTCCCTTGTAATACACAAATGAATTCCTTCTGTGCTCTGCCACTTTGTGCATGTTCTACTATTGTGCCTAAAATGGAACGGAAAATTATATAATTCAGCAAGGTTTGAAATGCAAGCCACTGTGGATTTTTGGCCCCATTGTGTACTTAGCATTATTATCCCTTATTTCTGTTAAATCAAATGGCTTTTAACTTGTCACGCCAGCCTGTGACTTGGCTTAGTAGATTGTAGCATGAATACCATACAGTTTGTGTTATATAGTTCAGACCTATGGATTGCATTGAACTGAAGGGATCACTTGCAGCGTTCGAGCTTGTTTTGTTTACCAATCATTGGCAAATATTGGGAATGTAACGATAACAACAATAACATATACAGAGAATGGAAGGGGAGATGGGATTTGTTAATGGTATTGGTTAAATGAGAAGTTCCTACCATTAAAATGAGACATCAACCACCTCTCTACCTGCTGTACAGCCCAAGATATGAGGAAATATCTAATCAGGAAGTTAAGGGGATGGGAGGATGACACACATTTTAAATGTTGCTCCTCCACCTCGCCACCAACGAGCAACGAGCACAGCCTCAGACTTCACAGTGTGTGAAGGAAACAGGAAGTCCCTACCTTCTGTGTGAAGATATCAGGAGAAAAGGTAAGGGAATTTACAGCCCCTACCCTCCTCATGGCCCCTCCTACTTGTGGGCCTGTGGCCGCTCCCCCAAGGCTGTTTTCACACAGTTTTCTTAGGGTGGTATGGATTCGAGGGCCAAGCGGGGCTTCAAGGGGAAGACTGCAAGGGAAGGAGGCAAGGGGGGACATGGGGCCCATGAGTGGGAGGGGCCATGGGGCCCACAAGTGGGAGGGGCCATGGAGGCTGCAAGGGAAGGGGCCAAGGGGGGCTAGAAAGAGAAGGGGCCATGGGGGGCTTGCAAGGAGAGGGGGGCTAAGGGGGGCCTGCAATGGGAGGAGGAGGGAGGAGAGACAGGGAAGAGGGACTTTCAGAGCAGAAAGCAGGAAGTGCCGGGTATCTGGGGATGCTGCTACTATATCACACACAAAACTTTAAATATCTTCAAAACTATTTAAAAAAAAAAATAATAATAATGAAAGTAAATTGCAAAAATACTCAAGAAAAAAATTCCTGTCAATTTACCTAAAGTCATTTTTGGACCACAGTTCCACTTTAATGTCTAGATATTCTTATAGCACTGAATTTCTCAACATTAAAGTTTATATATCCATAAGGCTCTGTCCCAAAGAGCTTACAGTCTAACTGCTCTATCCAGCTGTGAAACTGCAGGGGCCTGGGACTTTTCTCAAATGTTCGGTACTGAACCAGCAGAAGTTTTAAACAGCTAATCATGATTATCTTTACTGCAAACGTGCGTGTTAAAAGGAGCTGATCGCAGTCCCTCTACTTCATGGTCGATACAAAAAATCTGCCCCTGTGTTCCCAGCACTTACACAGGCCAGGTAAAGGTTTCAACAATAGTGTTTTGCCTCCTTATCATTCCTCAAAGCCAGAAAAATTGAATAGTCAAACCTAAGAGAATAAATAAATGTCCAAAATATCAGTGCACATCAGACTTAATCATAAGCAATGTTTTATTAACATGTGACATTTTGTGTGTCAAAATGGCACCTTTTTCAGACATAACCACAAAGTGCAAACAGTGGGGGAGATGCAATATATTTCGCAACCTACATGTACTTGTTTCCTCAATGTATTAACCACTTTGCGACCATTAATACATTGCGAAAACGCTGGCGGTAAGTTGCGACCTTTTGCGCATATTTTAAAGACACCAATGAAGAGGCGTTAATTTTTGAGCAAAAAACTAGCGCAAAAAACGGCGCAAAATTTATTGCATCGCTTTGCGCTGCGCAAAGAAAGAAAAATTGCAACATGGTACTGGCAGTTCAAAACCTTTGAGAACACGTTAGCACATAGGTAAGCGTGAATTTAGCGCTTATTTTCTCGTTAGCGCGGGTGGTGTGGAAACAAACACAGCCATCTAGTGGCAAAAAGTGAATACTATGTATAACATTCTTTCCTGGATACCAAACAGTAATCATATATATGCAACAATGTTAAAAATACTCATCATAAAAACATGTATCTGTAAAGTGCAACATTTAGTGCTAATCAATAAGGTGCACTGAGTAAAGTGCATAGTAATAAAGTGCATGATCAAAATACACTAGCAAATTTATACTTCATAAAGTGCATATATTATTAAAAATAAGTATTAAAAAAACAGTGTATTAAAAAGTGTTCTTATGATAATGTATGATAATATTCTACATAGGTGTATTGAGAGAGATATACATTATCAGCTTTTTTAACTTTTTATGACACTCTTAAAAAGTCCCGAATTTAAGTTTTGTTTTCGGAAAACAATTTTTGTTTTCAGGATTTTCCCAAGATCCGAAAACCCAAAAACGGAACGAAACCCAGCAGTTTCGGCCATCTCTATTCTCCAGCTGCTCCACCGCACATGGGTAGGTAATAGCCACATAGCCCTATAAGACTATTACCTACCCCATGGGCAGGGCAATCCACTTATTATATTAGTGGAGGCAGAGGCAGCATTTGGTATTCTTATACCATATTTAGTAGTGCACATTTCCAAATGCTACCACTCAAATGCCTGCACTCATACAATGAGTGGATTGCCCTGCACATGGGGTAGGTAATATCCTACCCCAGTAGATGATGAAATTGCCACTTTGCTAACATTATGTGTTGAAATTCCCATGGCTACCAGTATGTATGAAATGGCTACTAGTATGTAATGGAATTCCCATAGCTGCCAGTAGATAATGACATGGCTACCAGTATGTACTGAAATTCCTATAGCTACCAGTATGTAATAAAATTCCCATGGCTACTAGTATGTGATGAAATTCCCATAGCTACCAGTATGTAATGAAATTCCCATAGCTACCAGTATGTAATAAAAATTCCCATGGCTACCAGTATGTAATGAAATGGCTACCAGTATGTAATGAAATTCCCATAGCTGCCAGTATGTAATGAAATTCCCATGGCTACCAGTAGGTAATGACATGGCTACCCATATGTAATGAAATTCCCATAGCTACCAGTATGTAATGAAATTCCCATGGCTACCAGTATGTGATGAAATGCCCATGGCTACCAGTATGTGATGAAATGCCCAGGGCTACCAGTATGTAATACAATTTCCATGTCTACCAGTATGTAATGAAATGGCTACCAGTATGTAATGAAATTTCCATTGCTACCAGTATGTAATGAAATGCCCATGACTGCCAGTATATGATTAAATTGCCTGTTTGCTGCCAGTATTTAATGAAAATCCCATGGCTACCAGTAAGTAATGAAATTCACATGGCTACCAATATGTAATGAAAAACCCATGGCCACCAGTATGTAATGAAATTCCCATGGCTGCCAGTATATAATGAAATTGCCAGTTTGCTACCAGTATATAATGAAAATTCCACTTTGCTACCAGTGTATAATAAAAATTTCCAGTTTGCTACCAGGATATAATAAAAATTTCTAGTTTGCTACCAGTATATAATAAAAATTGCCAGTTTGCCACCAGTATATAATAAAATCGACAGTTTGCTGCCAGTTTATACTGAAATTGACAGTTTCCTATCAGTATAATGGAATACTGTGCTTCTGTGTCATTAATTTATGCATAACTGTCTACACCTTAGACCTTTCTCTGTCTTTCTATTTATGACTTCCTGGCTGTGTGTCTATCTCTCGGTTTGTCTCTCTATCAAGTATGTCTAATAAGTATCTCTATTAAGTACCTAGTGGGTGTCGCTTAATTGGGTGGGGGAAGGGAGCGTGGCCTAAAAGTGCACCATATCTTCCCAGACCCTAGAGATGCCCCTGACCTCTGTGCTTCTTTAACCAAATAACGTCACTCGTTTCTTCCAAATACTTCTCTGCAGCCTATGTCACCTCAACAAGGTTCTACCTTTCCTCTCTAAAGATAGCTGCCTTTCGACATGCCCTTTTTATATTATGACCCAGCAGGGGGAGCTAGCCTGTGTGCTGTCAGAGTTTGGGGAAAGAGGAGATTTAGATCACCTGAAGAAGGGGGGTATCCCCCCCGAAACATTGTGTTACGTGTGATGTGTGGTTCACAAATTGACTTATTATTTGGAGTGCGACCCTCAGCTTCTTGTTTTCTGAGATACAGATAGGGATGGATGTTGTTTGTTAAATAAAAAAGCATTTAGTTCTCCTTTAGCATATGTAACTGATTACATTATTATACCTCCATTTAAACCTTTGTATATAAAAGTACAGATAATGGCATTTACCTCTATAAGTTAACATGACTTTCTTTGCTATTTTTCAGTACCCATGTTGAAATCTAATGTGTGATTGTGTGTCTATGCATTTCACAATCCAGTGTGTGGTTCCTATTTTTGCAACAAATTGGTTAATGTTTACAATGTTATAATGCTGACATTGCACAGTTTAGCAGCGTTACGCAAGAGCGATTAAGAAGCGGCAGTTGACAAGTAATGGATTTCACTTTGAAAATAGTCTGTGTCGCTTCCAAGGATGTCTGAATCATTCATTGCTAGAAAACTCATGAGGAATCGGTGGCCTGCATTTTAAATGGCAAAACCCAAATACAATGCTCCTCTCAGGAGAGACTCAGATGTGCATTGCGAGGAATCAGACTTTAAATGAAAGATGTGTGGTTAATCTGCAGATTACTGAAATCAGGAAGAACTTTGTAACTCAGCCCTTCAATGTCACATGACTGATAGCTGTTATTATGAAATCTCGGCTGTTATCATTTGAAATGTACAGCGTTCGTTGTTAGTTTGTGGCCACATTTTTATTTTATATCTATGATAGACATTAAACCTGTTACATTAAAGCTAGAAGCTCTAAGACCCCCCTCAGTGTCCCATGGCCAGAGTCCCCCCTCTGTCCCAAAAGGCAGAGCCCCCCTCTCTGTCACAAAAGGCAGAATCCACCCCCTCTGTCCCAAAAGGCAGAGCCCCCCCTCTGTCCCTCTGTGGCAGAGTTCCCCCCATGGAAGAGCCCCCTCCCTCTATCTCAAAAGTCCCCCCTCTGTACCAAAAGATTCTACCTTATCTGCTGTCAGTCTCCTTGCCTCCATGCGTGTTTCCTGTGTTTCTCCCTCTAGTGGAGAGTCAATAGGAACTGCAGTGGCACACGCATAACAGCACAGAGGCAGCAGTTAGGCTTTTATTATATAGGATTGCAAAATTTTCCTGTTGGCATAAAATACCGGAGCAGCCAACTATTGACTAAATCAGGTGGTTGCAAAATATAACACGGTATATAGAAATTACAGAATAGAATACCAATACTGTTCGGTGTTTTGGAACAACGTTTTTGCAATTTAGTGCTACCACCCCCTATATAAATATGATCACTTGTGTACAGGCAGATTCCATTAGTGTAACTTGCATACATGGCCCTGAACTATCCCTATGTGCAGTATCGGGATTAGCTGGCCATGCGCCATACACGGGGCCGAACATTTCATGTACTGTAAAAGAGGGAGCTGATACTAACCGACGGAAATTTTCCATTGGGAACGACTGACATTCATCTGCATCATTGTCGGATATTTTCAGCCACTCACCTTGCCAATACTTGCCTGTCCGTATTTGTTGAGTATCGGCAATATGTATGCTCATCCTAACTCATGAGGGGGCAGGGAAAGGACATGACAGGGTGGGATGGGGTTGGGCAGGGCAGGGTAGTTGGAGGGACTTGACTGAAGGGTTACCAGGCTGGGACCTGCCCTGACTACTGGACTTATAATTTCCTGACTTGCAATTAGGTCAGTCTCTGTCACATAGGGACGTCTGGCGACCCAGTCCTAGCATTTTGTTTAGTTACCTGTACCAGTGTAATCGTGACTGCATACGGCCATTCCTACAGGGTGTTTATTGTGATTGTGGAATTTATAATTTTTTTTAAATTGGAATTGAGTTTTGCATGTTAATGTTTTGGCCGAGAGCCAGACAATTAAAGCCTAATCTAATTAGAGTCCCTGTGCATTGGAACCCTCTAGTAACATTAGAATGGCGATATAAGGAGTCTGCATAGGGCAGAAGGCAAGTTTTAAGGAAATACGATGCTGAACTCATAATACATATGGCATGACAAACAAGCCCTTATAGTGCCTCTTACAGGGCAACTGAAAAAACAAACCTAAACCATATGAAAACAGGTCACAAGGGCAAAGGCTCAGAGTATAGAGACTTTAAAAAATATTTCATTATGGCTGGGGGCCCCTGTGCATTGGGGATGTCCAATATATTTAGTACAGCCGCGCTTAAGCTGTGAATGTGGGATTTGATGACAAGGTTGTTAAAGGATTTTTTTGTTGGCCCTGCCAGGGAGTAATTAATATGAGCAATAAACAGCATCCTGTACTAGTCAGAGAAGCTGCTTGCAGGAACATGATATATAAGAGACCAAGGAATTACTGTTCTGTTACAGGAAACAATATTAAAGCAAAAACAATATATATATACCATTATATTTTTCCTTACCAGAATGTCTTTCTGTATTAATGACGCAGTTTTAATATGCAGAATAAAACTAGCTGCAACATAAATATAAACACTAAGTAAATACAAAAATCTATCTTCTTAATGGCGCTACTTATTAAACTTCCCCAAAAAGTAGTTATTGCTAAATCAAAAGCCCCCCATACGCAAGAACGACTTTTCAAGCAATCCGATCAAATTTATTGGATCTCTCGAAAAGTCGAAATTTGTTTTCTGGTTTTCCGATTGACCACAGTTTATCAGTAGAAAAAGATTGGGCCAGGCAGAAAATAGATAGATATCACATAGTTGTTTGGAAGACAGGCAGACAGACAGACAGACAGAGAATGTATGTTTGATAGATAGATAGCTAGATAGAGAGATAGATAGATAGATAGATAATGGATGTTTGATAGATAGATAGATAGATAGATAGATAGATAGATAGATAGATAGAGAGATAGATAGATAGAAAGATAGATAGATAATGGATGTTAGATAGATAGATAGATAGATAGATAGATAGATAGATAGATAGATAGATAGATAGATAGATAGATAGATAGATAATGGATGATAGATAGATAGATAGATAGATAGATAGATAGATAATGGATGTTTGATAGATATATAGATAGATAGATTGATAGATAGATAGATAGATAGATAGATAATAGATAGATAGATAGATAGATAGATAGATAGATAGATAGATAGATAGATAGATAGATAGATAGATAGATAGATAATGGATAGTTAGTACATAGATAGATAGATAGATATATAGATAGATAGATAGATAATGGATAGTTAGTTGATAGATAAGATAGATAGATAGATAGATAGATAGATAGTGGATAGTTAGTACATAGATAGATAGATAGATAGATAGATAGATAGATAGATAGATAGATAGATAGATAGATAGATAGATAGATAGATAGATAGTTTGACAGATAAAGAAACTGTCCTGGACAACACCACACATATCCCCCATAAGGAACAGCACACAATAAAGGAGAAAAACAGCCAAGACATCAAGGATGAAACATGTAAAAAAGCAGAAAATGCCACCGCCAACATAAATTCACAACCACAAAACAGCAATAACACTGCGGAAACTTTAACAAAACAACAAACAAATATGCCTAACATAACACCAAGCCATAATATTGTGCTAATAATGGACTCAAACGGGAAATACCTGGACACAAAACGCTTTTTTCCAGGGAAAAGAGTCACAAAAATCCACTGTGGGACTATTGAAAAAGCAGCAGAGGTGATCCGCAATCCATATTTCACTGCCCCAGAACACATCATCCTACATACAGGCATGAATAATCTAGACAACCCATCAGAGGACATTGCAGATAAACTCTGTGTTCTAGCAAAGACCACTGGACATCAATTTCCTGGCTCCAAAATTATACTATCATCCCTGCTCCCAAGGAAGGACATTCCCCTCCATAACATTCAGGCCATTAATAAGGAGCTGACAACAAAAATCAATTCCACTCCAAATATCCAACTGATACAGTACTCCTCTGTAACACACCAGCACCTATATGATAAAAAACTTCTTAACAAACAAGGGATGAGCCTCCTGGCAAAACAACTAAAAGACCTGGTTCTTAACAGGCCCATGGGACTCAAACCCCACACAGCTCCCATACCACACAGCCCAGGCCAGAAAAACCCATCAAAAAGACATCATACTATCAAACCGTCTAACCCAAATGTGATGCCACTTCAATGGCAGGAATGGAGTAAACCAAACAGAACACCCAAAAGCAGTGACATTACAGACATTAAGAACATGCTGATCACCTTATTTAACAAAATAGCATAACTGACCAGAACGTCCTAAATAGTCAGCTCATTACAAGGTATAGACTCACACAATGACATCTTCTGTTATTAGTAGCTGGAACATTCAGGGTCTGAATGCTTCAGTTTTTGGAACAAAAACAAATGACCCAGATTTCAAAGAAAGTCTGAGCAAAGTGGACATCCAGATCCTCTTAGAGACATGGACCCGATCAGAGGATAGCTCAGTCTCGGTTCCTATTGGTTATAGGGAACTCTCTGTTGCAGCCCAAAAGAACAAACATACCAAGCATGGGCGCTGTTCAGGAGGGATAATAATTTGGTATAAAGAAAACCTCCATGAACACATACAACCAATCAAGAGAGGGAGAAGCCATATCTGGCTGAAGATAAACAGCTCCATCACCTCCACTCAAACTGATATATACTTATGTGCAGTATACTTTGCCCCGTCAGAATCCCCATACTATAATCCTGATGGCTATGAGATACTGCAAAAGGAGGCAGCACACTTCCAAATCCTAGGAAAAGTACTAATCTATGGGGACATGAATGCCAGAACGGGCAGAGAGAAGGATTACCTCACCTCAGATGGCAATTGTTATATTTTTGGAGCAGAGACTCACTGCCATGACATACAAAGTGACAGAAACAGCTATGACAGCACAATAAATAAAAGTGGGAAACTACTGCTGAACCTATGTAGAAGCCTAGGACTTCACATACTAAATGGAAGAACCAAGGGAGACTCCTTTGGGAGATACACCCTAAATTCCCACGTGGGCAGTAGTGTGGTACACTTCATGGACATGGACGTTTCAAATATAAGTGCCTTCATAGTCGCTCCCCAATCACACCTGTCAGACCACAACCAAATTCTAATATATATCAACTCTCCAAATAAATCACTCAAACACAACAGTTCAATTGGTCTTTATAACCTGCCATCCTCTTACAAATGGACTACACAGTCAACCACAACCTATAAGGAGGTCCTCAACGGACCGGAGGTGAAAGAAATGCTTCTAAACTATGATAGAAAGGCTTATGAATTCAGCGAACAAGGAGTTCAGCAAGCAGCAAAAGATCTCAACAAAATCTTATTCACCATTACAGAAATGTCAGGAGTGAAAAGGACCAATCACAAAAAGCCATCAAACAAACAATCTAATAAATGGTTTGACAGTGAGTGCAAAAAACTCAGAAAAAATCCGCGGGTGATGTCAAATAAAAAACACAGGTGCCCCAGTGACGATGAACTAAAATCAGCTTATAACGTCACTCAACGTCAATATAAATTCACCCTCAGAAAGAAGAAACAAAACTACATTCAAAGTAAACTTAAAAAACTCGAACAATCTCTCCAAGACAACTCATTCTGGGAGACTTGGAATCATATTGGCACAAAATCCAAACAAAACAAACAACACATCCAAAATGGCAAAGTCTGGTTTCACTACTTTAAAGATCTGTACAAAGGAATCCCTACACAAGATCTTACTCCAGAACAAAACCAGATCATCAACAAACTAAAGAATATGGAGGAGAAGATCAAGGACTTCCAAAACCCATTAGATACACCTATAACACTGCAGGAAGTAGCTGACAAAATTAAGCTCTTACAAAGTAAAAAGGCCAGTGGTACGGATGGAATTCTACCCGAAATGATCAAATACAGCTCCCCTGAAATACATACTGCAATATCCAAACTATTTAACCTAGTCCTATATGTTGGGCACTTTCCTGAAGTCTGGAATCAAGGTCTGATAACACCAATCCACAAAAGTGGAGACCGTTATGATCCAGCCAACTACAGAGGCATCTCTGTGAGCAGTGTACTGGGAAAACTGTATAACAGCATTCTAAATAAGAGAATCATTACTTTCCTCACACAACATAACATTCTCAGTAAAAGCCAAGCTGGGTTCTTACCAAACCATCGTACCACTGATCACATCTATACTTTGCACAGCCTCATAAATCATCATGTCCACAACACAAGGAATGGGAAAATATTTGCCTGCTTTGTGGATTTTAAAAAGGCGTTTGATGCAGTGTGGCGCCCAGGCCTATTCCTAAAACTTCTGGAGAGTGGAATAGGTGGAAAAACATATGATGCCATCAAGAGCCTTTATACTGGTAATAAATGCAGTGTAAAAGTGAATGGGAAAAGAGCTTCATACTTCCTGCAAGGTCGGCGAGTCAGACAAGGATGTAGTCTGAGTACAACTCTCTTTAACATTTACATCAACCAACTGGCAGCAGCTCTAGAAACCTCATCAGCACCAGGACTTACTCTACATGACACCAATGTAAAGTTCCTGCTCTACGCAGATGACCTCTTACTGCTATCACCAACAGAGAGTGGCCTACAAGATAGTCTAACCATCCTGGAGAAATTCAGCGCAACCTGGGCACTTCCCATAAATCCAAATAAAATGAAAATTATGATGTTCCAGAAGAAAAACAAAAAATCAACACACGACCCTTCATTCACATTGAATAACGAGATACTCAGTAGAACAGAGAAATATACTTATCTCGGCCTGGAGATCAACCATTCTGGGAGCTTTAGGGCAGCTATAGAGACCTTGAAAGCAAAAGCCAGCCGAACCTTCTATGCAATAAGAAAACAACTGTATTACCTCAAACCACCGGCAAAAGTCTGGCTTAAAATCTATGACAGTGTCATTTCCCCAATCCTACTCTATGGCAGTGAAGTATGGGGCCCTGTCTCCTATTCAGACCAATCAAAATGGAAATCTGGCCCACCAGAAATACTCCATCTCGAATTCTGTAAGCACCTCCTCCAGGTCCATCGCAGTACATCAAACAGCGCTTGTCGGGCTGAGCTTGGCAGATTCCCATTACTGCTTGAGATGCAAAAAAGGGCCCTATCATTCTGGGCTCACCTACAGAACAGTAGCCCCAACTCTTACCATTATAAAGCCTCAATACACAACAAAGACCAGGAAAAGCCATGTGCACTGAAACAACTCATCAGCTCCCTACTAACATCAAACCCACACTCACAGAACCTGTCTAAACCTCAAATCACAGCCGCCATAACCAAGAGCCAATTGGATTACGTGGATGAATGGAAGAAAGAAATAAAAAAGTCCCAGAAACTAACTATATACCAGGCACTGGACAGAGACTACAAACTGGCCCCCTACCTGGAGAACATCACAAACCCTAAAGAGAGACAAGTCCTGAGTCTCTACAGATTGAGTGCACACAGCCTAGAAATAGAATCTGGCCGACACAGACAGACATATAAACCAAGAGAGAACAGACTGTGCCAGCCCTGTGACCAGGGAACCTTAGAAGATGAAACCCACTTCCTTCTACACTGCCCCAAATACAAAACAATACGGGACCCCCATTTCAAGATGCTGTCGGACTTTATCCCAGACTTCAACTGCTTAGATGGAGAGGATGAAGCCACAGTAAATATTGGGGCACACTATGTAAAGTCATGTCACAGACTGAGAGGAGCATAAATGAACTCAATGTCCAAGGATTACTTGCCCAATTATCCCTTTATCCTTCCCCAATCGACTTAAAGACTAAAACCCAATATACCCTTTATAGTACTGTCCATATATTAATTATCCATTGATACTCATGTCCCCCTACCGTGAACCTCTAATACTAACATGTTTTATTATTTTTTATTATTTTTTGTTTGCTTTGGCAATGTCAAAATGTAAATTGATCCTGCCAATAAAGCTCTTTTTGATTTGATTTGATTTGATTTGATAGATAGATAGATAGATAGATAGATAGATAATGGATGATAGATAGATAGATAGATAGATAGATAGATAGATAGATAGATAGATAGAAGAGAGTATTGAGAGGAATATATAGATAGATAGATAGATAGATTGATAGATAGATAGATAGATAGATAGATAGATAGATAGATAGATAGATAATGGATGTTTGATAGATAGATAGATAGATAGATAGATAATGGATGTTTGATAGATAGATCGCTAGATAGATAGATAGATAGATAGATAGATAGATAGATAGATAGATAGTGGAAGATAGATAGATAGATAGATAGATAGATAGATAATGGATGTTTGATAGATATATAGATAGATAGATTGATAGATAGATAGATAGATAGATAGATAGATAATGGATGTTTGATAGATAGATAGATAGATAGATAGATAGATAGATAGATAGATAGATAGATAGATAGATAGATAGATTAAGGAGTTGATAGATAGATCGTAGATAGATAGATAGATAGATAGATAGATAGATAATGGATGTTTGATAGATAGATAGATAGATAGATAGATAATGGATGTTTGATAGATAGATAGATAGATAGATAGATAGATAGATAGATAGATAGATAATGGATGTTTGATAGATAGATAGATAGATAGATAGATAGATAGATAGATAGATAGATAGATAGATAGATAGATAATGGATGTTTGATAGATAGATAGATAATGGATGTTTGATAGAGATAGATATATAAGGACGTTTGATAGATAGATAGATAATGGATGTTTGATAGATAGATAGATAGATAGATAGATAGATAGATAGATAATGGATGTTAGATAGACAGAGATACAGACAGACAGGTAGACAGATAGATAATGGATGTTTGATAGATAGATAGATAGATAGATAGATAGATAGATAGATAGATAGATAGATAATGGATGTTTGATAGACAGATAGACAGACAGACAGATAGACAGATAGATAATGGATGTTTGATAGATAGATATATAGATAGATAGATAGATAGATAGATAGATAGATAGATAGTAGATGATAGATAGATGATAGATAGATAGATAGATAGATAGATAGATAGATAGATAGATAGATAGATAGATAGATAATGGATGTTTGATAGATAGATAGATAGATAGATAGATAGATAGATAGATAGATAGATAGATAGATAGATAGATAATGGATGTTTGATAGATAGATAGATAGACAGACAGACAGACAGCAATATTAGATAGATAGATAGAGTAGAAGATAGATAGATAGATAGATAGATAGATAGATAGATAGATAGATAGATAGATAATGACTGTTTGATAGATAGATAGATAGAGAGATAGATAGATAGATAGATAGGTTTGATAGATAGATAGAGAGATAGATAATTGATGTTTGATAGATAGATATATAGATAGATAGATAGATAGATAGATAGATAGATAGATAGATAGATAGATAGATAATGGACGTTTGATAGATAGATATATAATGGATGTTAGATAGATAGATAGATAGATAGATAGATAGATAGATATAGATAGATAGATAGATAGATAGATAATGATGATAGATAGATAGGATAGATAGATAGATAGAAGATAGATAAGATAGATAGATAGATAGATAGATAATGGATGTTAGATAGGACAGATAGGACAGACATACAGACAGACAGATGGACAGATAGATAATAGGATAGATAGATAGATATGTAGATAGATAGATATGTAGATAGATAGATAGATAGATATGTAGATAGATAGATAGATAGATAGATAGATAGATAGATAGATAGATATAGATAGATAATAGGATAGATAATGGAAGTTTGAATAGAGATATAATAGATAGATAGATAGATTGATAGATAGATAGATAGATAGATAGATAGATAATAGGATGATAGATTGAGAGTAGTATAGAGAGCTGATGATAGATAGTAGATAGATAGATAGATAGATAGAGATAGATATAGTATAGATTAGATAGATAGATAATGGATGTTTGATAGATAGATAGCTAGATAGATAGATAGATAGATAGATAGATAGAAATGGAGTATTGATAGATAGATGATAGATAGAGATATAGATAGATGATAATGAGATAGATATAGATAGATAGATGATAGATGTAGATAGAAGATAGATAGATAGATAGATAGATAGATAGATAGATAGATAGATAGATAGATAAGAGATAGATAGATAGATAGATAGATAGATAGATAGATAGAGTAGATAGATAGATAGTATAGATAGATAGATAGAAGATAGATAAATGGATGTTTGATAGATAGATAGATAATGGATGTTTGATATGATAGAGATAGATATATAATGGACGTTTGATAGATAGATAGATAATGGATGTTTGATGAGATAGATAGATAGATAGATAGATAGATAGATAGATAATGGATGTTAGATAGACAGAGATACAGACAGACAGGTAGACAGATAGATAATGGATGTTGATAGATTAGATAGATAGATAGATAGATAGATAGATAGATAGATAGATAGATAATGGATGTTTGATAGACAGATAGACAGACAGACAGATAGACAGATAGATAATGGATGTTTGATAGATAGATATATAGATAGATAGATAGATAGATAGATAGATAGATAGATAGTAGATGATAGATAGATGATAGATAGATAGATAGATAGATAGATAGATAGATAGATAGATAGATAGATAGATAGATAGATGGATGGTTGATAGATAGATAGATAGATAGATAGATAGATAGATAGATAGATAGATAGATAGATAGATAGATAGATAATGGATGTTGATAGATAGATAGATAGACAGACAGACAGACAGGCACATATATAGATAGATAGATAGATAGATAGATAGATAGATAGATAGATAGATAGATAGATGATAGATAGATAGATAATGGATGTTTGATAGATAGATAGATAGATAGATAGATAGATAGATAATGGATGTTTGATAGATAGATAGAGAGATAGATAATTGATGTTTGATAGATAGATATATAGATAGATAGATAGATAGATAGATAGATAGATAGATAGATAGATAATGGACGTTTGATAGATAGATATATAATGGATGTTAGATAGATAGATAGATAGATAGATAGATAGATAGATAGATAGATAGATAGATAGATAGATAAATAGATGATAGATAGATAGATAGATAGATAGATAGATAGATAGATAGATAGATAGATAGATAGATAGATAATGGATGTTAGATAGACAGATAGACAGACATACAGACAGACAGATAGACAGATAGATAATGGATGTTTGACAGATAGATAGATATATAGATAGATAGATAGATAGATAGATAGATAGATAGAAGGATAGATATATAGATAAATGGATAGATAGTGATAGATACGATAGATAGATAGATAGATAGATATGGATAGAAAGATAGAGTGATAGATAGATAGATAGATAGATAGATGGATAGATGATAGGATAGATAGATAGATAGATAGATAAGATAGATATAGGGATGTATTAGATAGATAGATAGATAGATAGATAGATAGATAGATAGATAGATAGATAATGGATGTTTAATAGATAGATAGATAGATAGATAGATAGATAGATAGATAGATAGATAGATAGATAGATAATGGATGTTTGATCAATAGATAGATAGATAGATAGATAGATAGATAGATAGATAGATAGATAGATAGATAATGGATGTTAAATAGATAGATAGATAGATATCACATGGATGTTTGGAAGATAGATAATGGATGTTTGGAAGATAGATGGATGGATGGATAGATAGATAGATAGATAGATAGATAGATAGATAGATAATGGATGTTTGATAGATAGATAGATAGATAATGGATGTTTGATCAATAGATAGATAGATAGATAGATAGATAGATAGATAGATAGATAGATATCACATGGATGTTTGGAAGATAGATAATGGATGTTTGGAAGATAGATGGATGGATAGATAGATAGATATCACATGGATGTTTGGAAGATACCTTTGTCATATGTTTTCCAAGCAGATTCTAAAAAGACAGATGGACTGCATGCTAGCTTAGTAGGATAACTTCACCTTAAATACAGGATTATCAGAAAGAATAAAAACTGCTAGACAAGCAGCCCCTTTGGCTTTAAAGGTCTTTCTTACAGTTATAGTTATTGTATTTGAGGTTGGATAAAGACATGCATCCATCTAGTCCAGTGGTGGTGAACTATGGCACACGTGCCAGAAGTGACACTCTGAGCCCTCTCTGTGGGCACTCCTGCACAGCAGACTTCACCAGAGTTTGTTACCAGAAAGCCAGAGAGAGAGTGCAGCGTCTGTCTGTAGCAGAGAAAGGTCACATGCTATAACATTCAGCTCTGCTTGTGTCCTGGTTACGGATCTCAATCTCCTGTCTAATAATGTAGGGGTTAATGGTCACTGTTTTATATCTCAAACTCCTGTGTGCTAATGTAGAGGTTAATAGGTAATCTATAATTTATTCTGTCTACCGTGTCTGTATTGGTCTGTGTCTATTTGAGTTTTTTTTTAAAGTAAAAACTCCATATTCAGGTTAAATGACTATGATGGAACTATGCAATACACAGGAGGTAAAGGAGCTGTGCCTTACCTTCCGTTCTTCAATAGAACAAACAAGAGACTGGTGAGCAGTTAAGAAACTTACCCGCTCGCTCGCTCCCCCGGTTTTTAGTCTGACAGGTCCCAACGGACCTTGTCTTCTATGCACATAGATCGCGCATGCACATAGAAGACAAGGTCTGTCGAACCTGTCAGATTAAGAGCCGGAGGAGCGAGCGAGCGGGTAAGTTTCTTAACTGCTCACCAGTCTCTTGTTTGTTCTATTGAAGAACGGAAGGTAAGGCACAGCTCCTTTACCTCCCGTTCTTCAATAGAACAGGATGCCTAAACCTTGAAATTATGAGTGGAGATACCCTTTAAAATGGCGCTAATTTTGCCCTAACCAATCAGATCTTATTTAACATTTGAAAGCTAACATCTGATTGGTTGGGGCAAAATTAGCACCATTTTAAACGATAAGAACTTTTATTGAATAACCCAGTTTGTTTTTAGAACCTCATCTACCTTGTTTCTTTCTTTCAATCAGTCAGTCTACCTGTCAGGAAGAGATTTATTTCAGCACGATCAGTAATGTGGCCTGTTCTGGGTTTCTCATTTAAGCTCTGAACTTATTATGTTGCCTTACAGAACCTCCATTTTTGTCTCGCATGGGAAGATATTTGGGCCCAAATGATCAACATTTTTGCAGTGAACATGCTGGTGTGAAAATGGCTGGTACACGGCCTTACCAATGAGCAACAATTTACAAGAACAGCTTTAATGGAAAATCTCTCGGAGATCACGATTGCTACTTTATATGCAATAATAAGTTTCTGTTCTTCATCTAACATGGATACCCCCTGTCTTTGTCTGTTATGAAAACCATTTGTTACACATTATCATGCTCATTTTGTAATGTGATTGGCAAGATGATCTTGGTGCATGAATCTTATCAGCGAGTGATTGGTGAGGGCCAGGTTAGGACATCTTATTATGTTTACTTTTTATTATGTTTAGTTTTGCTTCAATTGGTAAATGAAAAAACATTTCAACCAATAAAAACTTTTCTTTAATAATACATAATTACATCCTATCAAAAGGTGCGAGAGAGGAATATAAGTAATAAGACAAAATGTAGAAGGCAAGATGTAGGAGCTTTTTATGATTAGACTTGATAAATAAGGTTTACTCATAGTGCCAGGGGCGTTACTACCAAGGGAACATTACAATCATCCTGTAAGTGGTTAGGACGGTATATGTTGGAAGCAGATTGCTTTGGACACACTTTGTGCTTTTATACAGTTCTAGAAGAAATTGATTTCTTTTGTTACTCTATTTAAATAAGAAATATATTATTTTAAAACACGTGTTAAATGAGTCATGTGTCCTAAGTGACAATACTAAGTGCTGAATTTAAATATTATTACTAAACACCATTTATTCTACAAAAGTTCCCATTCCCTTTTAAATTGCTCTAGAAATATTACCATATTAAGATTTAGCACATAAAGTAAACACGGACAACCATGGCATGTTCCAAAAAGTGGAGATGGCCGAAACTCACTAGTTTCATTCCGTTTTCGGATTCCCGGATCTTGGGAATATCCCGAAGATCTGAAAATCCAAAACCAGAATGAATTTTCAAAAATAGCCTCGAACGTTCGAAAATGATCAAGGCCATTTTCGAGTTTCGATCGTATTTTCGAAGATTTCGAAGACATTGAGGCTATTTTCGAAAATAATCTTTTCCTTCAGCTGTTTAAAAAAATGACTGGTCGCACTCGCTGCATTTTCCAGCCATTTAGCAAATCTCAGCTCAACTGTCAGTTCAGCTGTCTCAACTGTTTGATTTGAACTGTTTCAGTTTGCCAGTTATTTAACCAATGTCAGTTTGCTTTATATATCACTAGACTTAGTTTGACAGTTATTTTATCAGTTATATTTTGCCAACCATTCTTAAATCTGCATATTTGACCAGTGTGGTTGCCAAATATTTAAATAGACTGCCAACCATTTAAACACATTAATTTCAACTATCTGTTTGAAAAGAGATTACCAGTCTGTTTATCAAGATTTTACCAGTCTTTGAGTTCCAGCCATTTGACCAGTCTCAGCTTTCCAGACATTCCATTTGTCTCAGTTTGATGGGGGAGCAGATTGAGTGGTGGAGCTACATCTCAGTTGGGGCATCAGTACAATCCCAGGTTAAGTATCAAACATTCTGCTTTCACTCATTTCCTATTCCTTTTTTTTCCCTGCAAAAAAACTGTAATATAAAATGAGTGTAGGGGAGGTAACATTAGTAGATTGTAGTAATTGATATCATGAAATCATTATCATTAGTATAAAATCTGATTATAGAAATTACCTCAATCATTTTCATTGTAATCCCTCTTTCAATGCACTTGGCCCGCCCTGCCTCCAGTGATTTAATCCCTTTTAAATAACAGTTTACAGATTACAGAGTTTATCTCTGTACAAACAGGATTTTTTGAAATAGAAAATAATCATTGGGGTCAGCTATGGACTGTACAGTGGACATGTATACATCTATACAGCCCTACCAGCTTTTTGGATTAGTGGAACAGTGTTTAGTTGTGAACCAGTAAAATGCCTGCTAACAGTTTCTTGCAATGTTTCTGTTTGAAAGCTTCATTACTAAATTCTGATCCAGGACCAGAAATTAAGGCATCCTCTAGAAACTGACATTATCAAATGGAAGTATGGAAGATTCTGAAAACTGTGCCAGCTGTGGGAAATGTTTAGTTGGTGGGTCATTACATTATTCTTTACATGTTCATCTTCCAAAATTGTATAGTATAGTATGTGTACTGTAAATCTACATTTACTATGATGGTCGTACAATTGCAATCATAGATTTACAATCTTGATCGTAATTCTACAGTTTCTTATACCATTGCATTTTATTGCTACCGCATGGTATTTAAATATTTATAAATGTCCATTTGTAAATGTATAGTCGTACTTTTATGATAATCCATGGAATTGGAAGTTTCTGATACCCTGGGTTAATAAATGTGTCCCTTAGTTCCCTAAGGACAAGAGGATGTAATTTTTTTTGTTTTTTTACAAAATTTATGTAAAGGTTCCAAAAATAAATTCCAAAAAATGGCTGATGGGAGCCATCTTCAGTCATTTCCTGACTCACTTTAAATTGATTGGCCTCTCATGGATTTCATTTGGCTTCTTCCCACCCTTTGTAAAGAATTTAATGGAAGAATTATGATGTATGAAGTATGATGTAGATGTTTGCCACACCCTTAATGTATATTAACCCATGTACCCATACACGGCACTATTATTGGCTGATACAGCTGTTTGTACACATGGTGCGACTACAGCGAAGCATATGCAAGTGTGTTAAATCAATATAGTTTTCAATAATGAAAACAAAATGTATATATAATACTTAGGTATGTGTAATAAAGATATATACGTTTTATTTACATAATAATGATTTTTCCACTGAAATTCCCCTTTAAAGCACATGTACACTGAAAAAATACATTTGCCGCGTATTTATCTATAATTAAATACATGTAAGTAGTGCTTACTTGTTTTGGTCAGGCTCAGTATCCTCCTCCCTCTCTATGGCAAGCGTGCTCAGTAATCACTTTGAGGCACCACTGGGAAAGGGAATTTCCCACCATGCAGTTCACGTACCAACTGTCTCCATTCCAGCTACAGCAAATCTGCACACTGCAGAACAGTCAGGGCCTTTTTTAGGCATAAGGGACCAAGGACAACTGCTGAGAGGGTGGAGGCACCATTCAAAGGTTTTGTTTTAAAGACAGGGATCCTTATCAGCGATAGAGCAATTAAAGGGCATGTCCATCCCCAAAATTATAATTTAACCCATTACTGACCCCACTCTGTAATGTAATAAAATCCTTACCTTCTCATCCCTGCTCCAAATGGCTTCCCTGCTATGCCCCTCCAAAGTCCCAAAAACTGGCCACCAGGAGCCTAGCAGAGTCCATATAGGACTGTGCCTCCTGTCTCTCCTCCAGGAGAATTTTGCCATGCGCACTGTAGGCTTCCCCCCCCCCCTCCCTCTCTCTCCCTCCCTCTAGCTGCCATTTTGCTCTCCCTCCCCCTAGCATAAAACCCCTTATGTATACTGTAGGACTCCCTCCCCCATCCCCAACCGCTATATTAGTTTTTACAAAAACTCCCCCGATCATTACTTACCTTACCTCTCTCCCCTGGCGTTCTCAATAGCCGGAAGCCGCTTCTGTGATTGGCTGCCTCTCAGCCAATGATGGACGTGGCTTCCGGCCCCCTGTTTGCAGTTTTATGCAAGCAAAGGGCCAGGACAGTACGTCGGAGGAAAGAGGTAAGGTAAGAAATGATCAGGGGAGTTTCTGTAAAAACTAATATTGCAGTTGGGGCTGGAGGAGGGGAGCCCTACAGTATACCAAAATTTAGAAAAAGGGGTGGACATGCCCTTTAATTGTTACCGACCTAGTTTCCTGTAGCCTACCCCTGTGTATATACGGTATAATCACCTTGGCTTAGCTCAGCTCTTTTCTGACACTCTAGTTAAAGTTCGGAAGGGGGCATATGGTGAGACTTCAATAAGGTGCCCATACAATTCACATCCTGACCGATCCACTACATTCAATCAGTTCTTCAGAAACTGCATTTCCCGTTCTTTTCCGTGACTGACAATTGATCGTGCATGTGCGCTATAGTTAATCTGAACCAAGAAGTGGTTGGGACCTGTCACTGCTGCAGCGGAAGGTCGCATGTAATGTAAGTTTCTTCTTTCTTCATCCTGCTCAGTTAATTGAAGAATGAAAGGTAAGAAATAGCTCCTTAACCCCCTGGTCTTCAATCAATACATTAAAGGAATAGTTCACTTTTCACCTTTAGATGTGAGAGAGCAATATGTGGTAATTACAAGTGTATTATTTCTTAATATAACAGAACCACCCAGTTTCCACACTTTTTACTATGGCCTGTTTAGAATGCCCCATTTCCTGTATCAGATCAGAGAAATGATTACAACCAACATTCATTTTAGATTTTTACAAACTAAATAGCACTGCAGCTTTAATCTCAAAACCTTGGTGCATATGATTTTCCTTTGAAACCCTGTTTGGCAGAGGGTTAATGAGCCTGGTGCCCCCTAATTCTAATGAGAAAAAGGCTCGGCTTTAATACATAACCATAAAAAGAAATGGGGTAGACTGGGAGCTACAATTTTCCACTGCAAGTTGTTAAGCTTTGGAACAGTGTATCACACATCATATGCTTCTGGTGTCTGGATCTAGCTGTCATCTGGGTATAACAGGAAATGCCCCTGGCCTGGAAAGTGCCTCCTCCCTTCCTTTCCTTCATGCAGTCTCCGTTTCTTGCAGGGAATACAAGGCAAAAAGGATACTATCTGCTCTTTTCATCGACCCAAGCGTGTACAGATGTGATAGCTTGATGTGCAGTGCGTAGCAAAGAAGGCATCCTTCTCCTCCTTCCATACATACCCTGCTGTTCTCTGCAGACCCACAGCTGGTTTCCCTCCCATCTCTTGCCCATAAAAATAGATTTCGAAGGAAGACCAGCAGCAGCTGCACATACTACTTGTAGGGGCTGCCAATAAGTTAGTTGTTTGCAGTATAAGTACTTTGCTTTTGCATATTTTCCATGTGGACTGTTAACTAGAGATGGCTGAACTCACAAAAATCTGTTCCATTTGCAGAATTAGGGATTTTCAAAACTGAAGTTAATGGGAGTTCAAAATCCTAAAGTTCTGGTCAGGGATCTGGGAAATGGTCTGGGGAACATGTATCAATGGCCAAAATCTTTTTTAAAAAAACACAGTTCAGTACTGGAAACTATTTTGAAAATTCTTCTGCTGATTCAGAACAATCAAAAAAAAAAACAGAATCCACAATGACCAGGTTCCAATGGATCCGTGAAATCCGCTTCGGAACCAGATTCAGGTCCATCTCTACTGTTAAAGTGTAATTGTGGTCCAAAAATGACTTTAGGTAAATTGACAGGAATTGCTTTCCAGAGTAGTTTTGCAATTTACTCTCATTATTTTGTTTACATAGTTTTGAAGATATTTACATTTTTATGTGTAATATGGTGGCAGCATCACCAGATGTCCTGCACTTCCTGCTTCCTGCTCTGAAGCAATATGGGACAGTCCCTCTTCCCTGTGTCTCCTCCTCCATTTAAAAAAGACAAAACACCTTACACACTCCCTGCTTTGGGCTGTGCTTTTATTTGCCTATATAAGCCTGGCACCCTTAGTCCCACCCCCTAAGCACAGACTATACCTCTAAACCAAACCCATTTTCTATTTTGTGGGAAGAAAATAGACTATATTAGATTGCTGGTGGGAGATTGACAGTTGCCACTCCAACCACAGGCACCCCTAGGCACGTGCCTAATGGTAAAACCAGGCCTGCCTCTAGGCCAGCCTTAGCCACAACTGCTCCCTAAAAATGAAAGGGGGGGGCTTAGGGAAAAATAGACTGCATGCACAATACCATATCCACTGAGACTGTCTGCCTTTAATAGTACACCGCCTTAGTAATCTGTCTTTCATCTCCCTGCATACGTGTCCGTTCTATATGCTAAAATTCTCTACACTAAGAAAATCTTTCAGCCTGCACCACTATACACTGGTATGCTGAACACTATAAACTTACCTTCCAATGTTTCTGCAATGTGTGTGCGATATTCCCATGGTGTCAGAAGACACTGATCTTATTCGCAATTGACTTCTGATTACCAATGAATGGACAGGATGGGGAACATTGTTGGAAGGTAAAACCTCTCACAGTAAAGTTTGATAAAATCAATAATCGAACGTCAAGTCTATAAAATTTCATATTAGTGTATGGCCAGCATAGGACTAATGGATACAGAGACCATACAGTGAGAGCAGTAAATACAGCTTATAACCAGTGAATGGTATACCGGACCTCATACTGTCAACGACATATGATACTCATTGGGGCTCATTTACCCAAAGCCGCTATAGGGTAAATGCTTCTTCTGCGATTTAAATCGCGTTTGCGTTAATGCCAGCTATCTGCTGGCGTTAAAATCCTGCGCTAAAATGAGCACAAACGCGATATTTAATAACAAGCATAAGGTGCGCGGGTGATTTTTGCGTAACCCGCGCATCCAACGCTAATATGGAGCTAAAGTCACGCTAACCGATAGCGAACCAATTAGTGCGACTTTAACTCCATATATTTGCCCAGCGAGTCTGGATAAATGAGGCCCATTGTTTGTGGAGAATATAATATCCCATGTAACATTGTCCTAAGTCACAAGGGTCTAAAGTTTGTTTTTTTAAAATTTTCATAAACACCAACGGTTACTGAATATTACTTCACAGTTCATCTGTAATTTGTGTCTTATTTACAAGAATGTGAAGTTTTATATCCTCAGCAACCCCCATCCATATACACATGACACATACATTACCTTCCTACTGACCTGCACTATTATCACATACAGTACCTTCCTACTGACCTGCACTACTATCACATACAGTACCTTCCTACTGACCTGCACTTATAATTACAGTACCTTCCTACTGACCTGCACTACTATTAATACAGTACCTTCCACTGACCTGCACTATATCATATACAGTACCTTCCTACTGACCTGCACTACTATCATATACAGTACCTTCCTACTGACCTGCACTATATCATAACAGTACCTTTCCTTGACCTGCACTACTATCATATACAGTACCTTCCTACTGACCTGCACTACTATCAGATACAGTACCTTCCTACTGACCTGCACTATTATCATATACAGTACCTTCCTACTGACCTGCACTACTATCATATACAGTACCTTCCTACTGACCTGCACTACTATCATATACAGTACCTTCCTACTGACCTGCACTACTATCATATACAGTACCTTCCTACTGACCTGCACTATTATCATATACAGTACCTTCCTACTGACCTGCACTATTATCACATATACAGTACCTTCCTACTGACCTGCACTATTATCATATACAGTACCTTCCTACTGACACTGCATACTATCATATACAGTACCTTCCTACGACCTGCACTATATCATATACAGTACCTTCCTACTGACCTGCACTACTACATATACAGTACCTTCCTACTGACCTGCACTACTATCATATACAGTACCTCTACTGACCTGCACTTTATCATATACAGTACCTTCCTACTGACCTGCACTATTATCATATACGTACCTTCCTACTGACCTGCCTACATCATATTACAGTACCTTCCTACTGACCTGCACTACTTCAATACAGTACCTCCTACTGACTGCGCTACTATCATATACAGTACCTTCCTACTGACCTGCACTATTATCATATACAGACCTTCCTACTGACCTGCACTTTATCATAACAGTACCTCCTCTGACTGCACTACATATATACAGTACCTCCTACTGACCTGCACTATATCATATACAGTACCTTCCTACTGACCTGCACTACTATCATATACAGTACCTTCCTACTGACCTGCACTACTATCACATACAGTACTTCCTACTGACCTGCACTATTATCACATACAGTACCTTCCTACTGACCTGCACTATATATCATATACAGTACCTCATGACCTGCACTACTATCATATACAGTACCTTCCTACTGACCTGCACTATATCATATACAGTACCTTCCTACATGACCTGCACTACTATCATATACAGTACCTTCCTACTGACCTGCACTACTATCACATACAGTTCTTCCTACTGACCTGCACATATATCATATACAGTACCTTCCTACTGACTGCACTACTATCACATACAGTACCTTCCTACTGACCTGCACTACTATACATACAGTACCTCCTACTGAACTGCACTACTATCACATACAGTACCTTCCTACTGACCTGCACTACTATCACATACAGTACCTTCCTACTGACCCTGCACTACTATACATACAGTACCTTCCTACTGACCTGCACTATTATCACATACAGTACCTTCCTACTGACCTGCACTACTATCACATACAGTACCTCCTACTGACCTGCACTACTATCATATACAGTACCTTTCTACTGACCTGCACTACTATCATATACAGTACCTTCCTACTGACCTGCACTATTATCATAACAGTAACTTCCTACTGACCTGCACTACTATCATTACAGTACCTTCTACTGACCTGCACTAATTATCATATGCAGTACATTCCTACTGACCTGCACTATTATCATAGCAGTACCTTCTACTGACCTGCACTACTATCACATACAGTACCTTCCTACTGACCTGCATATTATCATATACAGTACCTTCTACTGACCTGACACTATACAATACAGTACCTTCCTACTGACTGCACTATTATCAATACAGTACCTTCCTACTGACCTGCACTACTATCACATACAGTACCTTCCTACTGACCTGCACTATTATCATATACAGTACCTTCTACTGACCTGACCTACATCACATACAGTACCTTCCTACTGACCTGCACTATTATCACATACAGTACCTTCCTACTGACCTGCACTACTATCACATACAGTACCTTCCTACTGACCTGCACTACTATCATATACAGTACCTTCCTACTGACCTGCACTACTATCATATACAGTACCTCTACTGAACTGCACTATTATATATACAGTACCTTCCTACTGACCTGCCACTAATCATATACAGTACCTTCCTACTGACCTGCACTATTATATATGCAGTACCTTCCTACTGACCTGCACTATTATCATATACAGTACCTTCCTACTGACTGCACTACTATCACATACAGTACCTTCCTACTGACCTGCCCACTATTATCACATACAGTACCTTCCTACTGACCTGCACTCCATAACATACAGTACTTCCTTGACCTGCACTACTATCATATACAGTACCTTCCTACTGACCTGCACTACTATCATATACAGTACCTTCCTACTGACCTGCACTATTATCATATACAGTACCTTCCTACTGACCTGCACTACTATCACATACAGTACCTTCCTACTGACCTGCACTACTATCATATATAGTACCTTCCTACTGACCTGCACTACTATCATATACAGTACCTTCCTACTGACTGCACTATTAACATACAGTACATTCCTACTGACCTGCACTATTATAACATACAGTACATTGCTACTGACCTGCACTACTATCATATACAGTACATTCCTACTGACCTCAGCCTGAGGTCAGTAGTAATGTACTGTATGTGATAATAGTGCAGGTCAGTGACCTGCACTATTATCACATACAGTACATTACTACTGACCTGCACTATTATCACATACAGTACCTTCCTACTGACCTGCACTATTATCACATACAGTACCTTCCTACTGACCTGCACTACTATCACATACAGTACCTTCCTACTGACCTGCACTACTATCATATACAGTACCTTCCTACTGACCTGCACTACTATCATATACAGTACCTTCCTACTGACCTGCACTATTCTATATACAGTACCTTCCTACTGACCTGCACTACTATCATATACAGTACCTCTACTGACCTGACTATATCATATCAGTACTCATATAGCTACTAGTATTCCTACTACCTGCAACATACATACAGTACCTTCTACTGACCTGCACTATTATAATTTACAGTACCTTCTATGACCTGCACTACTATCACATACAGTACCTTCCTACTGACCTGCACTATTATCACATACAGTACCTTCCTACTGACCTGCACTACTATCACATACAGTACCTTCTACTGACCTGCACTATTATCATATACAGTACCTTCCTACTGACCTGCATATTACATCACATACAGTAACTCCTACTGACCTGCACATTATCACATACAGTACTTCCTACTGACCGCACTACTATCACATACAGTACCTTCCTACTGACCTGCACTACTATCATATACAGTACCTTCCTACTGAACTGCATCTATCATATACAGTACCTCTTACTGACCTGCACTATTATCATATACAGTACCTTCCTACTGACCTGCACTACTATCATATACAGTACCTTCCTACTGACCTGCACTATTATCATATGCAGTACCTTCCTACTGACCTGCACTATTATCATATACAGTACCTTCCTACTGACCTGCACTACTATCACATACAGTACCTTCCTACTGACCTGCACTATTATCACATACAGTACCTTCCTACTGACCTGCACTACTATCACATACAGTACCTCCTACTGACCTGCAATACTATCATATACAGTACCTTCCTACTGACCTGCACTACTATCAACATACAGTACCTTCCTACTGACCTGCAATATTTCATTACAGTACCTTCCTACTGACCTGCACTACTATCACATACAGTACCTTCCTACTGACCTGCACTACTATTCATAATAGTACCTTCCTACTGACCTGCACTACTCTATTCATATACAGTACCTTCCTACTGACCTGCACTATTATCACATACAGTACATTCCTACTGACCTGCACTATTATAACATACAGTACATTGCTACTGACCTGCACTACTATCATATACAGTACATTCCTACTGACCTCAGCTGAGGTCAGTAGTAAATGTAGTATGTGATAATAGTGCAGGTCATGACCTGCACTATTATCACATACAGTACATACTACTGACCTGACACTATACACATACAGTACATTGTACTGACCTGCACTACTATCACATACAGTACCTTCCTACTGACCTGCACTATTATCACATACGTACCTTCCTACTGACCTGCACTACTATCACTACAGTACCTTCCTACTGACCTGCACTACTATCATATACAGTACCTCCTACTGACCTGCACTACTATCACCATACAGTACCTTCCTACTGACCTGCACTACTATCACATACAGTACCTTCCTCGACCTGCACTACTTTCCTATACAGTACCTTCCTCATGACCTGCACTATTATCATAACAGTAATTCCTACGACCTGCACTACGATCACATACAGTACCTCCGACTGACCTGCACTACTATCATATATAGTACCTTCCTACTGACCTGCACTACTATCATATACAGTACCTTCCTACTGACCTGCACTATTATCACATACAGTACATTCCTACTGACCTGCACTATTATAACATACAGTACATTGCTACTGACCTGCACTACTATCATATACAGTACATTCCTACTGACCTCAGCCTGAGGTCAGTAGTAATGTACTGTATGTGATAATAGTGCAGGTCAGTGACCTGCACTATTATCACATACAGTACATTACTACTGACCTGCACTATTATCACATACAGTACCTTCCTACTGACCTGCACTATTATCACATACAGTACCTTCCTACTGACCTGCACTACTATCACATACAGTACCTTCCTACTGACCTGCACTACTATCATATACAGTACCTTCCTACTGACCTGCACTCCTATCACATACAGTACATTCCTACTGACCTGAACTACTATCACATACAGTACCTTCCTACTGACCTGCACTTCTATCATATACAGTTCCTTCCTACTGACATGCACTATCACATACAGTACATTCCTATTGACCTGAACTACTATCATATACAGTACCTTCCTACTGACCTGCACTCCTATCACATACAGTACCTTCCTACTGACCTGCACTATTATCACATACAGTACCTTCCTACTGACCTGCACTATTAATACATATAGTACCTTCCTACTGACCTGCTCTATCACATACAGTACCTTCCTACTGACCTGCACTAGTAACACATACAGTACATTCCTACTGACCTGCACTATTATCACATACAGTACATTGCTACTGACCTGCACTACTATCATATACAGTACCTTCCTACTGACCTGCACTATTATCACATACAGTACCTTCCTACTGACCTACACTACTATCACATACAGTACCTTCCTACTGATCTGCACTATTATCACATACAGTACCTTCCTACTGACCTACACTACTATCACATACAGTACATTCCTACTGACCTGCACTACTATCACATACAGTACCTTCCTACTGATCTGCACTATTATCACATACAGTACCTTCCTACTGATCTGCACTATTATCACATATAGTACTTTCCTACTGACCTGCACTATTATCACATACAGTACATTCCTACTGACCTGCACTACTATCACATACAGTACTTTCCTACTGACCTGCACTATTATGACACAGTACCTTCCTACTGACCTGCACTATTATCACATACAGTACATTCCTACTGACCTGCACTACTATCACATACAGTACCTTCCTACTGACCTGCACTATTATCATATACAGTACATTCCTACTGACCTGCACTATCACATACAGTACATTCCTACTGACCTGCACTATTATCATATACAGTACATTCCTACTGACCTGCACTATTATCGTATACAGTACATTGCTACTGACCTGCACTACTATCACATACAGTACCTTCCTACTGACCTGCACTACTATCACATACAGTACATTGCTACTGACCTGCACTACTATCACATACAGTACCTTCCTACTGACCTACACTACTATCACATACAGTACATTCCTACTGACCTGCACTATTATCACATACAGTACCTTCCTACTGATCTGCACTATTATCACATACAGTACCTTCCTACTGATCTGCACTATTATCACATATTGTACTTTCCTACTGACCTGCACTATTATCACATACAGTACATTCCTACTGACCTGCACTACTATCACATACAGTACTTTCCTACTGACCTGCACTATTATGACATACAGTACCTTCCTACTGACCTGCACTACTATCACATACAGTACATTCCTACTGACCTGCACTACTATCACATACAGTACCTTCCTACTGACCTGCACTATTATCACATACAGTACATTCCTACTGACCTGCACTACTATCACATACATTACCTTCCTACTGACCTGCACTACTATCACATACAGTACATTCCTACTGACCTGCACTACTATCACATACAGTACATTCCTACTGACCTGCACTATTATCACATACAGTACATTCCTACTGACCTGCACTATTATCATATACAGTACATTGCTACTGACCTGCACTACTATCACATACAGTACCTTCCTACTGACCTGCACTACTATCACATACAGTACATTGCTACTGACCTGCACTACTATCACATACAGTACATTCCTACTGATCTGCACTACTATCACATACAGTACCTTCCTACTGATCTGCACTACTATCACATACAGTACCTTTCTACTGACCTGCACGAATATCACATACAGTACATTCCTACTGACCTACACTACTATCACATACAGTACATTGCTACTGACCTACACTACTATCACATACAGTACATTCCTACTGACCTGCACTACTATCACATACAGTACATTCCTACTGACCTGCACTAATATCACATACAGTACATTCCTACTGACCTGCACTACTATCACATACAGTACATTCCTACTGACCTGCACTACTATCACATACAGTACATTCCTACTGACCTGCACTACTATCACATACATTACATTCCTACTGACCTGCACTACTATCACATACAGTACCTTCCTACTCAGAGCAGGATTATCCACAAGGCAACCCTAGGCACCTGCCTAGGGCCCAGGAAACTTCTGGGGGCCCAGCTTCAGAAGCAGTAACAATATTATATTCTATACAATATATGCAGCAAAAAAGGGGTCCCTAAATGATGGCACTGTCTAGGGCCCCATATGATCATAATCCATCTTTGTTCCTACTGACCTGCGCTACTATCACATACAGTACATTGCTACTGACCTGCACTACTATCACATACAGTACATTCCTACTGACCTGCATGAATATCACATAGAGTACATTCCTACTGACCTGCACGAATATCACATACAGTACCTTCCTACTGACCTGCGCTACTATCACATACAGTACATTGCTACTGACCTGCACTACTATCACATACAGTACATTCCTACTGACCTGCACTACTATCACATACAGTACCTTCCTACTGACCTGCACTACTATCACATACAGTACATTCCTTCTGACCTACACGAATATCACATACAGTACCTTCCTACTGACCTGCACTACTATCACATACAGTACATTCCTACTGACCTGCACTACTATCACATACAGTACATTCCTACTGACCTGCACTACTATCACATACAGTACCTTCCTACTGACCTGCGCTACTATCACATACAGTACATTGCTACTGACCTGCACTACTATCACATACAGTACATTCCTACTGACCTGCATGAATATCACATACAATCACTACAGTACCTTCTACTGACCTGCACTTATACAATACAGTACATTCCTACTGACCTGCACTATTAGTAATGTACTGTATGTGATAATAGTGAGGTCAGTGACCTGCACTATTATCACATACAGTAATTACTTGACCTGCACTATTATCACATACAGTACCTTCTACTGACCTGCACTATTATCACATACAGTACCTTCTACTGACCGCACTACTATCATAACAGTACCTTCCTACTGACCTGCACTACATCATTACAGTACTCCTACTGAACTGCACTACTATCATATACAGTACCTTCCTACTGACCTGCACTATATCATATACAGTACCTTCCTACTGACCTGCACTACTATCATATACAGTACCTCCTACTGACCTGCACTATTATCATATCAGTACCTCTACTGACCTGCACTATTATAATATGCAGTACCTTCCTACTGACCTGCACTACTATCACATACAGTACCTTCCTACTGACCTGCACTTATATCTACAGTACCTCTACTGACCTGCACTACTATCACATACAGTACCTTCCTACTGACCTGCACTATTATCACATACAGTACCTTCCTACTGACCTGCACTACTATCACATACAGTACCTTCCTACTGACCTGCACTATTATCATATACAGTACCTTCCTACTGACCTGCACTACTATCACATACAGTACCTTCCTACTGACCTGCACTATTATCACATACAGTACTTCCTACTGACCTGCACTACTATCAACATACAGTACCTTCCTACTGACCTGCACTACTATCATATACAGTACCTTTCTACTGACCTGCACTACTATCATATACAGTACCTTCCTACTGACATGCACTAATTATCATATACAGTACCTTCCTACTGACCTGCACTATTATCATACAGTACCTTCCTACTGACCTGCACTATTATCATATGCAGTACCTTCCTACTGACCTGCACTATTATCATATACAGTACCTTCCTACTGACCTGCACTACTATCACATACAGTACCTTCCTACTGACCTGCACTATTATCACATACAGTACCTTCCTACTGACCTGCACTACTATCACATACAGTACCTTCCTACTGACCTGCACTACTATCATATACAGTACCTTCCTACTGACCTGCATACTATATACAGTACCTTCTACTGACCTGCACTATATCATATACAGTACCTTCCTACTGACCTGCACTACTATCACATACAGTACCTTCCTACTGACCTGCACTACTATCATATATAGTACCTTCCTACTGACCTGCACTACTATCATATACAGTACCTTCCTACTGACCTCACTATTATCACATACAGTACATTCCTACTGCCTGACTATTATAACATACAGTACATTGCCTACGACCTGCACTACTATCATACAGTACATTCCTACTGACCTCAGCCTGAGGTCAGTAGTAATGTACTGTATGTGATAATAGTGCACGGTCAGTGACCTGCACTATTATCACATACAGTACATTACTACGACCTGCATATTATCACATACAGTACATGTACTGACCTGCACTACTATCACATACAGTACCTTCCTACTGACCTGCACTATATCACATAAGTACCTTCCTACTGACCTGCACTACTATCACATACAGTACCTTCCTACTGACCTGCACTACTATCATATACAGTACCTTCCTACTGACCTGCACTACTATCACATACAGTACCTTCCTACTGACCTGCACTACTATCACATACAGTACCTTCCTACTGACCTGCACTACTATCATATACAGTACCTTCCTACTGACCTGCACTATTATCATATACAGTACCTTCCTACTGACCTGCACTACTATCAATACAGTACCTTCCTACCTGCACTACATACATACAGTACCTTCCTACTGACCTGCACTACTATCATATACAGTACCTTCCTACTGACCTGCACTATTATCACATACAGTACATTCCTACTGACCTGCACTATTATAACATACAGTACATGCTACTGACCTGCACTACTATCATATACAGTAATTCCTACTACTCAGCCTGAGGTCAGTATAATGTACTGTATGGATAATAGTGCAGGTCAGTGACCTGCACTATTATCACATACAGTACATTACTACTGACCTGCACTATTACACATACGTACATTGATAGACCTGCATTCTATATATACCGTACCTTCCTACTGACCTGCATTCTATCATATACAGTACCTTCCTACTGACCTGCACTATCACATACAGTACATTCCTACTGACCTGAACTACTATCATATACAGTACCTTCTACTGACCTGCACTCCTATCACATACAGTACATTCCTACTGACCTGAACTACTATCACATACAGTACCTTCCTACTGACCTGCACTTTATCATATACAGTTCCTTCCTACTGACATGCACTATCACATACAGTACATTCCTATTGACCTGAACTACTATCATATACAGTACCTTCCTACGACCTGCACTCCTATCACACAGTACCTTCCTACTGACCTGCACTATTATCACATACAGTACCTTCCTACTGACCTGCACTATTAATACCTATAGTACCTTCCTACTGACCTGCTCTATCACATACAGTACCTTCCTACTGACCTGCACTAGTACACATACAGTACATTCCTACTGACCTGCACTATTATCACATACAGTACATGCTACTGACCTGCACTACTATCATATACAGTACCTTCCTACTGACCGCACTATTATCACATACAGTACCTTCCTATGACCTACACTACTATCACATACAGTACCTTCCTACTGATCTGCACTATTATCACATACAGTACTTCCTAGACCTACACTACTATCACATACAGTACATTCCTACTGACCTGCACTAATATCCATACAGTACCTTCCTACTGATCTGCACTATTATCACATACAGTACCTTCCTACTGATCTGCACTATTATCACATATAGTACTTCCTACTGACCTGCACTATTATCACATACAGTACATCCTACTGACCTGCACTACTATCACATACAGTACTTTCCTACTGACCGCACTATTATGACACAGTACCTTCCTACTGACCTGCACTATTATCACATACAGTACATTCCTACTGACCTGCACTACTATCACATACAGTACCTTCTACTGACCTGCACTATTATCATATACAGTACATTCCTACTGACCTGCCACTATCACATACAGTACATTCCTACTGACCTGCACTATTATCATATACAGTACATTCCTACTGACCTGCACTATTACGTATACAGTACATGCTTACGACCTGCACTACTATACATACAGTACCTTCCTACTGACCTGCACTACTATCACATACAGTACATTGCTACTGACCTGCACTACTATCACATACAGTACCTCCATGACCTACACTACATCACATACAGTACATTCTCTACTGACTGCACTATATCACATACAGTACCTTCCTACTGATCTGCACTATTATCATACAGTACCTTCCTACTGATCTGCACTATTATCACATATTGTACTTCCTACTGACCTGCACTATTATCACATACAGTACATTCCTACTGACCTGCACTACTATCACATACAGTACTTCTACTGACCTGCCACTATTATACATACAGTACCTTCCTACTGACCTGCACTACTATCACATACAGTACATCCTACTGACCTGCACTACTATCACATACAGTACCTCTACTGACTGCACTTTATCACATACAGTACATCCTACTGACCTGCACTACTATCACATTACATTACCTCTACTGACCTGCACTACTATCACATACAGTACATTCCTACTGACTGCACACTACTATCACATACAGTACATTCCTACTGACCTGCACTACTATCACATACAGTACATTCCTACTGACCTGCACTATTATCACATACAGTACATTCCTACTGACCTGCACTATATCATATACAGTACATTGCTACTGACCTGCACTACTATCACATACAGTACCTTCCTACTGACCTGCACTACTATCACATACAGTACATTGCTACTGACCTGCACTACTATCACATACAGTACATTTCTACTGATCCACTACTATCACATACAGTACCTTCCTACTGATCTGCACTACTATCACATACAGTACCTTTCTACTGACCTGCACGAATATACATACAGTACATTCTACTGACCTACACTACTATCACATACAGTACATTGCTACTGACCTGCCTACTATCACATACGTACATTCCTACTGACCTGCACTACATCACATACAGTACATTCCTACTGACCTGCACGAATATCACATACAGTACATTGCTACTGACCTGCACTACTATCACATACAGTACATTCCTACGACCTGCACTACTATTACATACAGTAATCCTACTGACCTGCACTACTATCACATACAGTACCTTCTACTGACCTGCACTACTATCACATACAGTACATTCCTACTGACCTGCACTACTATCACATACATTACATTCCTACTGACCTGCACTACTATCACATACAGTACCTTCCTACTCAGAGCAGGATTATCCACAGGCAACCCTAGGCACCTGCCTAGGCCAGGAAACTTCTGGGGGCCAGCTTCAGAAGCAGTAACCAAATTATATTCTATACAATATATGCAAGCAAAAAGGGGTCCCTAAATGATGGCACTGTCTAGGGCCCCATCTGATACATAATCCATCTTGTTCCTACTGAACCCCCCTTTTGGCCGCTACTATCACATACAGTACATTGCTACTGACCTGCACTACTATCACATACAGTACATTCCTACTGACCTGCACGAATATCACATACAGTACATTCCTACTGACCTGCACGAATATCACATACAGTACATTCACTACTGACCTGCACTACTATCACATACAGTACCTCCTACTGACCTGCGCTACTATCACATACAGTACATTGCTACTGACCTGCAATACTATCAATACAGTACATTCCTACTGACCTGCATGAATATCACATTAGTACATTCCTACTGACCTGCACGAATATCACATACAGTACCTTCCTACGACCTGCCGACTATCACATCAGTAATACTGACCTGCCTACTATCAAATACAGTACATTCATACTGACCTGCACTCATCACATACAGTACCTTCCTACTGACCACTACTACACATACAGTACATTCCTTTGACCTCACGAATATCACATACAGTACCTTCTACTGACTGCACTACTATCACATACAGTACATCCTACTGACCTGCACTACTATCACATACAGTACATTCCTACTGACCTGCACTACTATCACATACAGTACCTTCCTACTGACCTGCACTACTATCACATACAGTACATTGCTACTGACCTGCACTACTATCACATACAGTACATTCCTACTGACCTGCACGAATATCACATACAGTACATTCCTACTGACCTGCACGAATATCACATACAGTACCTTCCTACTGACCTGCACGAATATCACATACAGTACATTTCTACTGACCTGCACTACTATCACATACAGTACCTTCCTACTGACCTGCACGAATATCACATACAGTACCTTCCTACTGACCTGCACTACTATCACATACAGTACCTTCCTACTGACCTGCACTATTATCACATACAGTACATTTCTACTGACCTGCACTACTATCACATACAGTACATTCCTACTGACCTGCACGAATATCACATACAGTACCTTCCTACTGACCTGCACTACTATCACATACAGTACATTCCTACTGACCTGCACGAATATCACATACAGTACATTCCTATTGACCTGCACTACTAACTTTCCATTCATGTCCTTCACTCCTATTAATTCATTCTTTCTCTCTACTATTTCTATTTTTTCTCTCTTTAGGATGATCTGCCACGTGCAAAGACTGATCCTACAGCTGAGGAACTCATAGGGAGTTGATAACAATCTCTGTGTGTGGGGTAACACAAATGATCAGTTCCTATAAAGAGTATAGGGAGGAAGATTATTTAAAATGAATTTGCATAACATTGCAGATTCATGTCAGATTAAATTTGTGACAAAAGTCACATGGTTATTGCCAGTTTATATTATGATCACAGCATGAAAAATCCCCCTAGTAACACTGAGCTCATACAACAATGCACGAGCTATGATTGTTTACTCTACAACCATTTTCTTTATTTTTTATTTTATTATTGTGCTTACAGTGAGAGAGAGACAGAGGCATAGACATAGAGAGAGGGAGACTGAGAGATGACTTTACCACAAAGGTAACATTGTGGATTTCCAATGTATTCAATGGCTTTTATTAAAATATTACATGTTGTATCCCATAAGGACCAGGATGTTTGATTGGATCACATATAAGATGATTTGATCACATGATTGATGAGACATATTATTGGTTAGTTTCATATATTTGGGTTTGAACAACAACCTGTTATCAGGATAAATGTCTGCCCCTGTGTATCAGGCCTTAGTAAATAAACCGTGGACTGCAATAAAATAAAATATATAAAACATGAGATAAATTGTCTTCTTAACAAACCAATAGTTTACAAGTCGATTCTTTATAAAGACTGCAAATGATTCATTATGAGAGATCATATCATTGGTTGTTTGCCTCCTGCTGTAGCGCTGATTTATGGTGTATACACATGTGCAAATGTTCCTGCAGTGGTCCTGCAAATATAAATGATTGGATAGTGCAGCTTTACAAACAATAACTATGTGTTCAGTAAACTTCTATTTACATAGGAAATAGGGAATATGAGGACAGAGGGTCATTTAAGCATGTAAAACCATTGATCTACAAAGGAAGTCCAATGGGCTGTCTCTGCCCTTTATTCCATATACAATCCATAATATTTGATCTTGGTTGTGTAGTTGCTCTGTTGAGCAGATGATAAGAAACAATCATTATATATATAGAATTTCTGCAAACGGTGAGTTTTAGCACATCGTTGTAAAATAATGCTTAAAGGATGAGTACATAGTAAAATTATAAAGTTATTCTCAATTGGAAGCTGCACCGTTAAAAATACACTTGGCATATTTTTTTCCCCCCCCTAAGCCCCTCCAGAGCCTACCTTTGTAGGTTTAAAGTTGCTGACATCTTGGTTGTGGTAAGGTGTAGAGTTAGCTCCGCCCCTCCACGTTTTTCTGCTGCCAAATTTGCTATTTCCCGGTCACTCCATGTGCTCCGTGCGCGCTCGACCGGGAAATAGCAAATGCAGCTTCCCAATCAGGAGGCAGCAGAAAAACTTGGAGGGGCGGATGTGATGTCATGAACTCACGGATTGTTACATAGGTTGTTCCGTAGATTGTTACCTTGTTCCATAGATTGTTACATTGTTAATTGAGCTGTGAGTGAGAAGCAGCATGTCTATTTTTAAAAAATGTATCCAGTCTGCGCTGTGGTTGACAGCAGCATATAGAACTGTATCAATATTAACCCTGCAGCTGCCTTTGGCACACAATCCGACAATCGTACAATATATTGATTATTGATTTCACTATATAGTACCACCAGAGATTGGATTGTGTATGGGCCCCTTAAGTGTAGCCATACATGGGTTGAATTTCTGTTTTGGTCAATGAATTTGTTTCTTTGATTCCATTGCTTTTAATAAATTTCCTTAGATTGACCAAAAGTGATCGTTAAATCGTTTTGACTTTGACCAAGGTAGAAAATTTCAAGGTTGTACAAGGTTGTGACAGACTTTTGAGACATCTCGATCGATTTTTGTTTTAATTCTTTTTTCAAGCATGCGCACTTGCTAGATAATCAGTAAAAAACCCTTGTGGGGTTTATGACCGTGAATCTAAATGTAAATCGATGGAACACAACTCAATTCATGTAATATTCTTGTTATGCCCCTGCTAATAAATTTTATGGAATCTGAGGGAAATCTCCCATGAGAACTGCAAGACAATTTATGGTTACCTCCTCGTCCCTTTAAAAATGTACACTTCCAAAACCCTCACGCGGTAATTAGATGCACACAGCATAGCTATGTTGAAAGCTTCCCGGATTACAGCAGATATTTAAATTAATTGCTAATTAACTGCACAGCGTGTGTATTTTATGTGCCTGATTGTAAAGAAATTAGGTCTCTTTGTATAAATCACTTGGGGGCTATCTTTATAAAGGAGTGATATCGGAAAACACCAACCAGTGTACGACCAGTATTCTATGCCGTGGATACAAAAAAATAACATTGCGATAAAATACTGATTGTTATTATAAACGTCAGTCAGCAGAGCCGTGCAGTCTTCTTGGGTACCAGTTAATCCCAGTGCTACCTGAAGCCCTTTTCCTGCAGGCCTTTCTCAAATATTCATACATGATTGTATCAGCACACTGTTTCAACGTTCAAATATTTATTATATCAATCACGTCACACAATGTTTCTGGGAACTGACGGCAGAAGGGGGCAGGAAATTCCCCAAAACGTTGTGTGATGTGGTTGATATATAATAAATATTTGAACTTTGAAACAGTGTGCACCTCAAAACAATCCTGTGTGGTAATTAGATTACTTACATTCTAGCTGCCCTCACCACTCCATACCAGCTAGTCAACGGGGCCTAGTCTGACCATATGTGGCAGTAAACACCCTGCAAGAACCACCATTCAAAAATAATGGGCCACAGGGAGGGGACAGGACCATGGAGGAGTAACAAGGGCACTGAGAAGGTAAGTATTCCAACTCAAACCTGAAGACCTAGAGGTTTAGATTCTTATCCTGGGTACAACTAAATTGAGAGGGTGTTCTGGCTTTTTGTTTGTTGTTTCCCTTTAAAGTTCAATAAAAATGAAAGGCTTACAGGCTATAAATGTAACAATAATACAGCACCGGGCAAGGTTCTGATTCTTCAAAATCTGGGAGTAAAAACACAGACAACATGGGGCATATTTATAAAGATATTTAATAGCGGTGTTGCTATGTCATATAAAATTACAATTGCAGTCATACAATCACGATTGTAATTGTACGATCACTATACAATGCATGGCATTGTACAGCCAAGCGGTCATAAGCGTACAATGTACTTTTACACTAACTGCGATATCAGAAGTGTCCGATACCGCGTGTTAATAAATGTGAAATATTCACTGTTTCAGATAATCACTTCTATACATTCCAACTACAAGAGACACAGATATATTCTTTGTTTCTAAGTAACTTTCAGAATATTCTAGCATATTGGCTACATATAGTTTAAGCCTGCAAGCACAAGTTGGCTTCTGATATCATTACAATTATTACAAAGCATAATACACAGGATTTAGAACATCATGTGGTACTAATGACATAATTAAGAACCAGTTAAAAATGTTAACAGCTAAGAACTGTTCATACAACTCTTAACCTAGGGGCGCACAGAGCTCTTTTAGCTTGGGGGCAAGGGACCCCAAAAAAAAAATATATATATATATATAATAAAAGAAATATTTACCATAAACCAACGGTAAAGGTGGCCATACACTATTACGATCGTAATTACGATCTTAAACCAACCAATACTTTAATAGACAGATGTACAAATAATATTGTTCGACATTCAATTTGTTTTGTGATTAATGTCGAATGTCGTCCATTGTGAGGTTACATTACATTCACATTTAATCGGAACTTTAGAAAACACTACAATCATTTTACCAATCGACTTAAAGGGAATGTCCACCCCCAAAACTATAATCCCCCCAACTACTGGCCCCACCATGTAGTGTAGTTTAATCCTTACCTCACATCCCAATCCTGGTTCTCCTGTAGTCCCCCCCCAAAGTTCCAAAAACTGCCCACCAGGAGGCTAGCAGGTCCATATAGGACACTGCCTGCTACCTGGCCTCCCGGAGATTCCTGCCATGCGTGCTGCAGCCCTTCTCCCCCCTCCCTCCCCTCCCTCTCCCTCCTCTCCCTCCCTCTCCTCCCGTTCTACTATCCCTCCCCCTAGCATTAAACCCCCTTAATATTCTGCTCCCAGGCTCCCCCAGCCCCAACCGCATGTTTTTTTTTTAAAAAAGCTCCCCAAACTCTTACTTACCTCTCCGCTTTCCTCCGCTGCACTGAATGACCGGCAGCCGCGTCCGTGATTGGCTGCCGCTCAGCCAATCACAGACGCGACTGCCGGTCCCGCCCCTTTGCTTGCATTCTCGCAAGCAGAGGGCCGGCAGTGCGGCGGAGGATCGAGGGGAGGTAAGTAAGAGTTTGGGGGGCTTTCTGAAAAAAAAAATATGCGGTTGGGGCTGGGGGACATGGGGGAGCAGAATATTAAAAATCTATTTTAGGGGTGGACATAGCCTTTAAAAACCGAGTTTCCCGATCGTAATTACGATCGATTTTACGATCTAATGTCGTGGGATAAGAATGGGAAAATGTACAATTTTTCGGCCAATCGATGGAAATTTTGGATTGTATGTTGGATTGTACATAAAATCGGCCTAATGTATGGTCACCTTAACTGCCACAATGAGTGCTACAGGTACACAAACCTACCCAGCATGCTCAGCTGTACAACTAAACTTATAATAATGTCTGTTCATTCACTACCATGCCATGGTGACTCTTTGTCTGCTTCCTGCCCTCCTGTTCACAATTTCCCTGCTCCTAAGCTAACTCTGAATGCTGTCCCTTATCAATTCCTATCACTAGGTTCTCATTTACCACGGAGACAGGTTCACAGCTACTTTCTACTCGCTCTGTCTGAGCAAAAGTATCCTTCTCCAGCTTACTCTGAGTCATAACCACCAGCCCTACACACTCCTGAACTGATTCCTGAGCCTGGTCTATACTCGGACTGCTGCTCACAATCTCAGAAAGTTTGGGTACAGTGAAAGGTATCCTATTCTGTCTATTACCTACTACGAAATCCTAGGGCGAGGCCACACTAGAGCACATCCGAGTTCCGGAAATGCACATGCAAGCACGCTCATGCACTGCATTCACGTAATGTTGTGCAGATGCCCAGCAACTCACTAGTGTGGCCACTAAAATTGGGCCACACAAGTGTGTGCTTTTTAAAGCGTGATCGGATCTTGAGTAAAATCGCACTAGTGTGGCCAAACCCTAACTGTAACTCACTATGGGTGGCACCTAGGGAATACCTATCCTCCCCATCAACAGTCATGCACTTGGGCCGTACTGGTTCTGGCACTGTTAGACATCTGTATCGTTTTTCTTCCCCCTCCCTCTACTAAAGCTAAAATCTTGCTTTCTTAACTGTTCCAATCTGCTGTCAGTCCGCAGTGCTAACCCAAGAGTGTGTCAGAGGTGTCATAAACTGAGTAGTCAAGAGTTAGGGAATTTATGTACCGATTTCACAGCCCTGGTGCCAGCTCTAATGCGGTGGATCATTGCGATTATATTACAAATCCTAAACAAATTTTAGCTCTGCTGTCTCTAAGCAATGTCTGTTGAGGTGACATTTCTCATATATTTCATGTTTAAGCTTCTCTGTTTTGTGGCAGAACAATTTCTAATTTCTCTTTCTGCCCTGTTTATTAATTGCTATGTCTTCCTTGCATTGTGGTGTGTATCATGGATAATAAAATGAATAATATAAAAATAATTCCGTTTTTATTCCAGGTTAGATGATGTAGGCAGGATCTCCAATATATTTCTGTAACATGATAGCTGTTTGGGTAATACCTATAAAAGAATATGCTAATCTGAGTGGAAAAAAAATTCCTATGGAGCAGTTATTTATCGGAGCTCACACAGCTATGAATGAAAGCATATTATATGTACAGAAAGTGTGTCAACAGAATGTATGCACATCGCAATCTCCGACGTGCTAATTAACTCAACTGATAGTTGCTGAAGGCAGAGAATGTTAACTCAGCTTTGAACATCTTCAGCTAATAACTAGTTGAAACGGGTGGGGGGGAATCCTTCAAAGTTAAAATATGTCCAAAAAACAAGTTAGGCTTAATTAAGTTAGAATAATGTGCGGCCTTTCATTTTCAGACTTTTTATAAAGGAGAATAACTGTAGTCTGTGTTTATTGGATGGGAAACAGCCATTTCTGTGTCTTACTTTCCTTGTAAGTGGTTGCTTGCGATCCGTTAGTGCATATGAATCGCAGAGCAGTGCATTTTATTGTGGGTGTCACTAACAGATGACTAACTCACATAGTTCACAGGAGTTTTTCATTTAATAATGTACTCATTCACATATGTAAGCCGAGCCTATATATCCATTTATAAATATATTCTGCTCGACTTGTAATTATCGACTGTTGGTTGTAAATTTGGGATATACCAGAGTTTCACTGTCGAAATTTCATTGGTCAAAATTACAGATAAAGTTTTGCTGCTGAACAGATGATCTTTCGCTTGTGGAGACCAGTTCTCTGTGTAAAACATTGTAATGTTTAGGACCAAAACCTTGCGATATTCCCCATAACTACCAGTGGATCAAATTTGTGCACCTTGGTAGAAAATGAATTGAATGTAGAAGCACACACAGGAATGGGTGTTTAGTTAATCCTTTACCTATTATTGAGTAAGTGTGTGGGCATGTTCACATATTTGGGGAAAAAACACTTTTGGCTGGTCCATCCAATTCAAAAATTGATTCATGGCTATTTGTTCTTTGTATCAGTGCTACTGTAAATTTGTTGGCACAAAAATGAATTCATGACATCATTGCTTAACCTTTAACCAAAATATTCATATACCTGTAACCTGCAATGCTATCGATTTTATAGAGCAGAGGTCAAGTTTTCCGAGTTTTCTTCAATTCTTTGTGCTTTTTTTTATCCAATATACATTTTTAGAATATCATTATGTCTCATTTCATTCCATTGATCGGGATGCCAAACTTGTTTGAAAACTACAACTCCCATGGAATGCTGTTGTTGTTTTTAAAGGGTCACTATACTCACTGAAACAACTTTACATTTTCTGAAACTACAATTTGAGAGAAGTAAAATGGTGGTGCTCATATATTTATCTGTGCTTGCTTTGTCATTAATTATTAATGTTTAGTGAATACTCCTTATTCCCCCCACCCTTCTTTACTCACTGCGTTCTGGTAGTGTCTGTGACACTTATAAGTTCTGCACAGCCTCACCATGGACACTGCTCTGCTTACACATCTCCCCCTCCCTCCCCCTTTTTTCTTTTCTCTACTGTTTCTCTTAAATGTTGCAGAAAGGTTGCTGGCAGGCAGGCAAAGAGGTCAGGCATGAATCACATAATATCATTTCTGGAGTGACAGGTCTTTGCCTGTAAATGCTGAGTTTCAAATGATGATTTATCAGAATCTACAGCTCGGATTTAAAAAAAGTCTTGGAGTAGTGAGATCTTGCTGTATCTACTGGTACACTTTTTGAAAATTCGATAAAAGAGTAAAAATACCCTTCAAAACATCTGGAGGGCTACAAATTTACATCCCATAGATGGTGCAATAACATTTGAACCAGAAAGTATTGACCAGCTGTGTATCAGTGCTCCAGTGTTAAAGAAATAAACAGGGTTATTCAATAAAAGTTCTTATCATTTAAAATGGTGCTAATTTTGCCCCAACCAATCAGATATTAGCTTTCAAATGTTAAATAAGATCTGATTGGTTGGGGCAAAATTAGCACCATTTTAAACAATAAGAACTTTTATTGAATCTCCCTGAAAGTATAATATAAGTATAATACGTATAATAAGAAAAGGCTGACTTGCTTGACTATTTTGATGTATAAATTGCTCCAGCATGTTCAATAATATCTACAGTACAGAGTCTGCCACTAACGTGTGTTATTCATTCACTGATCTTGTGGTAATTATGAATGAATGAACAACACAGCGTATCTCGTTTCCTATATAGAACATGGAGGGCCTGTGGGAAAGGGTCTGAACAAACAAGTTACAGCTTTTCAATAATCTGCTAAAGCGTATGACATTAAAAGTGTTTAATTTAGTTGTGAGAGCCCCCTTGTTCCTCTGTCACTTGCTAGCAACTAATCCCATAGAGGGAGGGGTTTAAAAAAAAACTTCCATATCGTTGGTCTATGTCAGAGGTAACATGTCTCCAATAGGCTTTGGTGCATATTAAGGGCTAGGCCTCACTGCTGTGCTTTTTTTGTGTTTGTGGTTGCGTTTTTTTAAAAATCATTGAAAACGTGGCAACGCACCAAAAACGCGCATTTTTGGGTGCGTTGCGATCGCGATTTGCGGTCCGCATTTTTAATCGCAATCGGATGCGTAAACGCAACAAAATCGCACATGAAATCGCATGCGATTGCAGTGTGGCCGTGCCCTAACACCTTGTTTTTAAAGCATGCTTTTTAATGCACTTCCCCCTGCTAATGTGAATTAATGCAGACAATCACATGGAGATCCTACATCGGATTGAAATTTGCGGGTTAGGTTCAGGTAAACTGCAATATTTTGAAAGGGTTTTGCGGGTGGAGGTTTGAAAAATCAGACCCTCACATGACCCTATATTAAAGGGAAACTATAGTGCGTATAGAGTTTTTTTTAAGTACCTGAGGCAGGGAGGTAGGATTGGTGTTTTTACCTCCCAATTTTATTTCTACGAGGAGCAGCAGGACAAAGAAAACTGCTTCTGCAGCCTACCTGTATGCTTCAGCACTATCTTTAATATAGAATGGCCCCGTGCCATAACCTGGCAGATTAAAATATAGTTGTCCTTTAAGGGCCACAACATACAAGGACATATTAAAGACTGTTGGTCCCTGGACATTACATTATTATGGGACACCAGTTAAACTGCTTAGTTTGATGGCTTGGGGTAGAATGACTGTCTGGTTTGGGCTTAGATTACTGACCACGTGTGTTGTTAAATGGCATTCTGGCCATGGTTTGGCTGAACTAGGTGAGCACTGGGCAGGCTGGCAGCGGACTGGCCGGTTGGCAGCGGACTGGCCGGTTGGCTGAGGGAATGAGCAGTGGCATTGCACAGGTGTGTTTGAATGTGTTCTGTGTTATAACTGGCTTAGAAGGGACAGGAAGCAGAAGTAGATAGGAGTAACATCTCAATGCGATCAGCTACACTTTTCCCCAGTCTGCTCGGTAAGATTAGCCATACACAGGCAGATATTCTTTCGATCGGATTTCCGATTAAGTGCAGCGATCAGAAATCCTATCTGAAGAAACACTCAAAGTTCCCCACATTGAGCCTCCAATATTTCCATTGGATTTCCCCTTGAAATTTGTGTAGAGAAGGTTACTGAAGATGGGGTCATTGGAAAACGGAAAACGGCATACACAGGATCAATATTTTGAGCAAACCAATCAAATTTATCAGATCATTCAAAATGTCACTTCTGTGTATGGGGGGCTTAACAAGCTGAGAGGTTAGTTAAGTTTTAGCTATATTCCATAATAATGCCCAGCCTAGCAGTGGGGGCTCTTAGATGGTGGTGGCCCTGGAGCAATAGTTTGTCAAAATCACAATGCAGTACAAGTTCCTATTGTGTGTGTAAATCTCTCATACCCATGTCAGACTACCCAGTCAGCGGAAAATAAGTAGTAGAGAGAATGCTGGTTAACTACAAACTAATCTTTATTCAGAGGAAGGACTATTTCAACTGAAACACGTAGTATAAAGTTCTCTGGAATAAAGATTTGTTTACTCCCCTTTTTGAAAATTCAGCTATTGTTTGTCTACCTCCCCTATTATTATTATTATTGTGGATTTATATAGTGGCAACATCTTCCGTAGCGCTTTACAATTACATGTATACATTCACATCAGGCCCTGCCCCGAAGAGCTTACAATCTACATTTATTTGACACATACAACCTATCAGTATGTAACGTAATGGGTGTGGCGGGCTGCTGGTGTAAGCATGGGTTTCATCCACCATCCAGGGGATATTCCAATCGTCCCTTGTATACATATAGTCCAAAAATAGAGGATGTGGAGAAACCAAGATGGAACACAGGCTGCCCTGTGAAAAACTAGTGTTTATTCCCACAGGTATACACACGACATGTTTCGAGCGACATGCGCCCTTTATCAAGTGCCAAGTATCAGGAACCTATCAGTATGTCTTTATGATTGTGGGGGAAACTGGAGTGCCCGGAGGAAACCCACGTAAGCATGGGGACAACTCCTTGCATGTGTGGGTGGATTTGAACTCAGGGCTTCATCGCTGGAAGGCATCAGTGCTAACCATTGAGCCACCGTGCTTCAGTTTCTCACTAGTTTTCAAAATGCACATATTATGTTTATCTTTTTTGCCTTTTGTATCACTTTGCCATGTCAGTACTGACTTATGTTCCTTTATCCCCAATCAGTGTTGTACTACTTTGTGTTGAGTGTCTAATGTAGAGAACTTTACCTGGCTTTGCTTGTCAGGAAACCTTGAGAAAAAGGGTTTTGTCAGGTCGGTATTTTAAATGAGCCTGGAGCTTACAATGATTGTTGCTGTGTTTGTGCCATATCTATTTTATCCTCCTTGATTTAATAGGGTCAGAAGTGCCAGAATAGGGGGAAAATGTCAGAATTGTTTATTTCATGTTCCTGGTCCCTTGCAGGAGCCAAACACGTTGAAGAAAGTGGTCATGGGATATTTAAAATGTTGTTTTCTTAAATTCTATTTATAAACCGTGGCAATAGAATTCTAAGCCATCGCACAGCTGTCATGAATTATGTGACAACAAAATAATATATTAGAAGCAAACACAATCCAAACGAAGTAAAGGGGCCTGCTCCTGACAGCTACCGAAATACAGGCAGATTATTATCTGCATCTTGACAACGAGATAGAAAAATGCTGCACAATTAGCAGGATTAGGCTGAGGCCCCACTGCAATGCTCAAAAAACACATTGCCATTCTGGCTGTGTGTCCCTGCGTGCTTATGTGTGTTGCTCTTTTGATTTGCACAATAGTCCTAAATCACATGCAATCCGCAGCAAAATAGTGCAAAACGTGATCCAAATCGCAACAGTGGGGCCTATAGTAGGGAAATTGCAAAGGCTGGAAATTTCCATTCGTTGTTAGCTTAATTAAAAGTTGCCACTAGAAATCTATTTCACAGGCCTGACAGGTAACTATATTTGTAGATAGATGTTTTCACTTAGTGGGTTTTAGCAGTTCCCTAAACATTTTAATCATTAGATCTCCAGTTTGATGTGTTTAAAGGGTCACTATACTCACTGAAACAACTTTACATTTTCTGAAACTACAATTTGAGACAAATAAAATGGTGGTACTCACATATTTATCTGTGCTTGCTTTGTCTGAAAATGATTAATGTTTAGTGAATACTCCTAATTCCCCCCACCCTCCCTTACTCACTGCCTTCTGCACAGACCTTGGAGAATAAGACCCAGCCGCTACCTAACACCTATGTTACCTTTGCTATGTTAACCTTAGTTTCAAAATAAGACACAGACAAGATGTTATTTGGGTGAAAACGATCGGCCATAGTTTATTATTTTTATAAAGAAAACCATATTAACAAGGCCTTTTTAAGGCCAACTTAAATATATATATAGGGCACCCTTGCAACCTTCATCACTCCATTGATTTTAATCCTTTAGCCGTAGATCTAATCTTTGATGCCAGCCTCTGAGTTACCAGAGGGCATGTAATGGCTCCCAATTGTCCATTTCCTGCAAGGATGCCCACCACCGCCACCAGGAGTACGAGTACCCCTACACCGGACTCCGACTGCCACCCAGTAAAAAGAGTGCCTGCTCTACTCCATCCTGGAGACCAGATAGAAAAATGTCCAGGCCAATATCATTTAAGTGGACGCCGTCAGACCTCATTAAGCACCGATTGTCTCCCTCCAATTGTCTGTGCCTTACCACCACCCCTCCTAGAGACCTAACAAACCTTAAAACCCTAGTGTTAAGTAGCCTTCTTGCCCTCTCGATAGCTGCTGGGTCACTGGCACCTTGCCATACCACACGCGGAATGACCTCGGACCAAACCAGTATAACCTCCCGGAAGAAGCTCTTCATGCGGGATAAATCTGCTGTTATCAGAGTTAAAAGATCCGAGAGCCTGGACTGGCAGAGGTCATTCCCAGCCGTGTGAATTACTAGAATTAAAGGACCTGGGTGCCAACTGCTTCTGTGAGAACTTGACCCCAGTGTAATCCTCTGATGCCCCTCCAGAACAAAGTTGCAGCTTGGAAACCCAGGTTACGACAGCCTGGCCAGCATTCCGCCTTCTGCACTGCCCAGAATAGGTATGAGTGGCCCACCAGCCATACGTTGGGATGTACGCCACCGTGTGCCAACCAAGTTGCGGGGGTGACTGAAGCTTGTACCAGGCTCAGGAGCTGTTGTCCACGATCTCCCATAGGTGTTTCAAACACTCGTCCCCATCCCGGTTTGCCTCTGGAGCCAGACGCCTGAAGATCTGTCATTGAAAGCGAGACAAAGCATCAGCTACACAGTTTTCAACTCCTTGCGTGCCTAGCTCAAAACCAGATTTTAAATTCCAGGCACCGGAGTACCAGGTGCCGGAGCAATGCAAGAACCGGTCGAGAAGAACAGGACAATTTGTTAATGGCAAATACAACACCTAAATTGTCGGACCAGAAACAGATTTGCTTGTTCGCCAGCTTTTTACCCCATAGTTCTATAGCCACTACTATAGGGAATAATTCCAGTAGGGACAAGTTTTTGCACAATCCATTTACCACCCAGAAATCCGGCCATTGTATGTATGTAAAAACCCTTGCCAAACCTATAAATCCTGAAAATCATCAAGATAATGTATGATCGAACTTACCCCTGTTTCAACTCAAACTACCCATTCTAAAAAGGAGCTGAACATCTCAAATAAGGAACAGGAGATGGAACAGCCCACGGGCAAACACTAGTCAAAATAAAAACTGCCATCTAACTCGCACCCGAGAAGGTGGTAACAATCTCTATGAACTGGCAGCAACCGAAAGGCCGACTCAATATCAGATTTTGCCAACAACGCACCCCTACCCGCCTTTCGTACAAAGTCCACAGCTCTATCGAATGAAATATAAAAAACTGAAGCCGATTCTTTGCTAATTCCATCATTCATCGAGCTACCTTTTGGGTGTGATAAGTGGTGGATGAGCCTAAATTTGCCACCTTCTTTCTTTGGGACCAGCCTCAACGGTGAGATCCTTAAGTTATCAAATGGTAGCTAGCTAAAGGGGCCAGCCATGCGCCCTAACCTGACTTCCTCTTGAATCTTGGCTTGCGCTACCTCTGGTGCCTCCCTGATTGATTTTAAGTTGGATGCGAACACTGGAATTGCAGAAAACTGAAAAGGGATGTAAAACCCGTTGACAAAACCTGAATAAATGAGTCTGGCGTCTTCCTTATGGGGGTACCTGTCTAGCCATGGCCCCATCGCGTCCGCGATCACTGGGGTCCTCAGGCCTGTTGCTGTTGGGCATCTGCCTGTTAGTTTGCCGTTCTTAAAACATTTAGCTGCTGAGTGCCCACCTCCACCACAAAAGGAGCAGTCGTGGCGAAAACGACACGCAGCCCGAATTTGCAATGGCCCTCGTTGAAGAGCCAGCAAGGGCCCGTCTTTCTCACTAAACAACCTTGGCTGTTCGTCGCTGAGAATGTTGGAACAGAAGCCCTCTGGACTAGCATGATGCGAAGCCACGAGTCGGTAGCCTTTGCATTCCAGCCAATCTCAGGACGAAGAGACAACCTGCACCTGAACTCCTCGTCATATTTAGCACATGCTGACCCCCCGTGTGTTTTGTAGGCCCTTAAATCATATCTAGGTACCCAAACAGCTCGGAACACTTCTGGGGGGCTTTTTGTCCTACCACTGATGCTAAGACACTGAATGCCTGTATTCAGTTACCAAAGGTTTTAGCCACCTTCGTTTTTTTCTCCTCTCTTTAGCTGACCTTACCAGTTCCTTGTCGACTGTGACCATATCTGGGCTGGCGTGCCAGTGATGTCCTTTAGCTCTCCCTCGTGCTTCTGTTGGAGCCCCTACTCGCGTGCCTTGCCGAGACTGAGTGGGATCTGCGGCTGTGTGACCCGCCTGAGGCTGATCTGGAGTGGCTTCTCCTGTGACCCCTAGATTGGGAGCTTTCCCTATGCCTGTTCCATCATTCCCTTTGGTAAGACCTGCTGCGGGATCTGCTTCTGCGCCCCCTACGTCTCCTGTGTCTGCGGGACGTGCTGCTGCTGGTGTCCGAGAAGAAATCCAGCGTCTCCTATGCCTGCACCGGTAACTATCTCTGCTCCTCGCCCGGCCCCTATGTTGAGTACTAGCCTCGTTGGCCCCTAATCGCTCTATGCCCCCTTCCCTTGTTACTGGGATCGCTAACGCTGGGGTATTGGCTCGAAAAGTGGATCTTGCATCCATGAAGATGCTGTCTCTATCCTCCGATTCCTCCCTGAGGGCTACCACTGTTGCCTCACGAGCTGGTACTTTCGGTGAAGCAGCTGCTGCTGCTGCTGGTCTCCCCACTAGCTGTTGCCTGGGGCCTGCTCCCCTGTTGATACCCCGCCCTCTGCCAACTTGACCTCCTATCCCTGAAACTGAGGGGGGTTGTTCGTCCCTTCCTGTTGTTTCCTGTCTCTGAGGTTGCGTGGATACTGAAGGTCCAGGCTGTATTTGGGCATGAAGGGCAGCGAGGGTACCTGCGATGACCTTGCCCTGTGACCCCTGCTGAAGGCCTGCTGTTGCGCGCTCCCTCTGAGGGCCCTTTCTATTAGGAGCGGAGCGTAGGGGACTGGGACTTAGCCTTGAGGGGGCTCTGGAACGGCGGGCTGACCGAGTGGTGCGGCCTCTTGCTCGCACTGTAGGCCTTAAACCAGAGGGATCGCCCTGTTGGGCTAATCCCCCAGGCCTAATGAGCTCCTCCAACCACCCAGACCCCTCCCGGCCAATCCTCTCCCTTACCTGCTCCATGAAGCTGTCAGCCATGATAGCTGCCTTGTACCTGACTTGTTTTTTGCCCTAGGTAAAACTGGAGTAGTTTGAGACTTGCTTATCCAGTCACTGGCAAAGCACAAAATGGCGCCGGTGACTGGGAGGGTTGGGCTTTTATAGCCGCGCGATGACGTCACATGAACACGACGCCGTAAGACCCGGATGCTCCAGGGAGGGATGCCATCTCCCAGGTCAGACGCACCAGCACCTATGCAGGCCGGTGCTAAGCAGCCTCACCATGGACACTGCTCTGCTAACACATTTCCCCCTCTCTTCCCCTTTTTTTCTTTTCTCTGCTGATTCTCTTAAATGTTGCAGAAAGTGTGCTATCAGGCAGCCAAAGGGGTCAGGCATGGGTCACATATTAGAATTTCTGCTTCTGGAGTGACAGGTCTTTCCCTGTAAATGCTGTGATTAAAATGATGATTTCTCAGAATCTACAGCTCAGATTTAAAATCTGAAAAAAGTGGCAGCAGTGGGATCTTGCTGTATCTACTGGTACACTTTTTGAAAATTAAATAAAGATGCCCTTTAAATTCTTTCTATGGTTTCCTTGAGTGTTTCCCTGAGAGGGTGGGTTAATATGAGGATGGAAGAAATTAGTGTAGAGACCTACGTTACTATTCTGCTCAAAACAAACTATTACAGAATGTTGAGGGAAGATTTTTAAATGCACATTTCACTAAAGGAATACTAAAGCTTTATACACACATGGTGGCAATGTTGTCTATTGGACTAGCTGACAGGCTATCTATTTGAATTCACACATAAGAGCAATCATTTTAAACTTCTTTATACAACATTGTCTCACCCAATTTTAACGGGTAGCTTTCCCTAAAGCTAGGTACACACTATACCGATAAATCTCCGATACCTATCCGACAGTAAAGGGGGTTTATCAGCACTATGTGTGGCGGCTTTCCTGAATGAGCACGCAGCTCGTTCGGGAAACATTCAGGTCAGCCGAGTGGCCATTCGGGAAAGACTGTAAATATCCCTTGGCCGTGGTAGACTCCCTATAGAGGGAGTTGGCCACAGTTGAGGGAAACACACAGTCCTGAACGTCCTCCCTATGCTATGTATAGGGAGAATGCTCAGGTTTATGTGATCTTGCAGATCTGGTCTGTCATTTTTCAAAAATCTGTGATTTGTGTACCCAGCTTTAGACAATCCAACTCATTAAAAAATGTCTGATGGGATTTGGACCAGTTATTAAAGTCAAGGTGCTAGCAAAAGTTAAAACATTAACATATATATATAGATATATAGCTAGAACATGAAAAAATATTCCACATTCCAGATATGTTCTCCCTTTGTACACAGAGATTTTTAGGCAATCGATGACTTCCATCAGCACTAATTCTAGCACTAGTATAGGGACCAATAGAAAATTATTGATCATGGGCAAACGGTCCCATGGCTGATGAGTCAGTAGTTTTTAGGCCACAGGATTAGGTGGGTTTTTTTGCAATGATTTAGCCTATAATCGGCTTGTGGACTTTTGAGCCCAATAGGAGTGGCCTATTATCTTGTTATGTGTGATCACAGCATTTGCACTGGTCTTTGTATAATTCATTGAGCTATGTATTTAAATATAAGTTTGTCAGAACAAAATCAGATCAAGTTTGGATTCCCCTACTTTGCATATCATATTGTATACAGTAAGTAGAGCGTATAAACTGGTGAGTTTATACAACAGCAGTTCTGCAGAACCCATTGTACACTGGGTTACCAATTTTATACTGTTAAAGGAATCACCTCTGCTCACAGACTGCGCGGTGGTGTTCCTAGGTAAGGACACTGAAAAGAAGTGGATTGCTTTTAAAGGGATATTAAACTATTATATTTCTAAATGTATGCCTTTAGTGAGCAGGTGTAAATAAATTAGATCCACTCCTGCTTTGCTAAATGCTCAGGTAAAAAGGGAAATGGAGAAAAATAATGGCTTTTAAAAATTTGATATAAGAGGGAACAGAACAGGCTGACATGGAGTATAAAAGCTGTAATAAAGAGTGCAAGAAAGCAATTACCAAAAACTAGCTAAAATAAAGAAATACGGATAACAGAACAAAGCAAGTCCAACCCGAAATTGTTTTTTAAGTATATCAATAGTAAAAAGGTAAAGACTGAGAATGTGGGACCATTAAATAATGGGGTTAAAATGGTCATAGAGGATGCCAGAAAGGTTAATGTGTCAGTTAAAAAAAAAAAAAACAGTTACCGTATATACTCGAGTATAAGCCGACTCGAGTATAAGCCGAGGCACCCATTTTTGCCTCAAAAATTAGAAAAAATGATTGACCCGAGTATAAGCCGAGGGCTGGGGGACAGTATGCCATGCAGACACCCACATACCTTTTACTATAGGTGGTTGGAAACTACAACCTCCCAGCATCCAAGCATGCTGGGAGTTGTAGTTTCCAAACATCTACAGTGGAAAGGTATTAGGGTGGGGACAGTATGCCATACAGTAACCCTAATACCTTTCCACTGTAGATGTTTGGAAACTACAACTCCCAGCATGCTTGTTTGCGGAGTTGTAGTTTCCAACCACCTATAGTAAAAAGGTATTGGGGGTTACTGTATGGCATACTGTCCCCCACCCTAATACCTTTCCACTGTAGATGTTTGGAAACTACAACTCCCAGCATGCTTGGTTGCTGGGAGTTGTAGTTTCCAACCACCTATAGTAAAAAGAAAATGTGGGTGTCTGCATGGCATACTGTCCCCCCCCCCCGAAAAAAAAAAAAAAAAAAAAAAAAAAAGAAAAAAAAAAAAAAAAAAAAAAAAAAAAAAAAAAAAAAAAAAAAAAAAAAAAAAAAAAAAAAAAAAAAAAAAAAAAAAAAGAAAAAAAAAAAAAAAAAAAAAAAAAAAAAAAAAAAAAAAAAAAAAAAAAAAAAAAAAAAAAAAAAAAAAAAAAAAAAAAAAAAAAAAAAAAAAAAAAAAAAAAAAAAAAAAAAAAAAAAAAAAAAAAAAAAAGAAAAAAAAAAAAAAAAAAAGGGAAAAAAAAAAAAAAAAAAAAAAAAGAAAAAAAAAAAAAAAAAAAAAAAAAAAAAAAAAAAAAAAAAAAAAAAAAAAAAAAAAAAAAAAAAAAAAAAAAAAAAAAAAAAAAAAAAAAAAAAAAGAAAAAAAAAAAAAAAAAAAAAAAAAAAAAAAAAAAAAAAAAAAAAAAAAAAAAAAAAAAAAAAAAAAAAAAAAAACCAGAACTACACCAAGTAACCCCCAGCCCTCCCCCAGTCCCCCAGGCTCACTTACCCGTACCTGTCTTCAGTTCTTCTCTCTGGCAATCCAGAAGCGCCGCCGAGTTCCGGCCGAGTTCCCATTACTGCTTCACGCTGCGCATTGACGTACATCCCGCCAGCGTTCGTGATGGACGTCATCCCGCCAGTCGTGCGTGTGAGACTTCATCTGCGCAACCGCAGAAGACTCTGGGAACTGCCGGCCGGACTCGCGCTGCCTCTGGATGGAAGTAGTTGCTACTGACTCGATTATAAGCCGAGGTTTTTAGGTTTAAAAATTAACCTAAAAACCTTGACTCGGCTTATACTCGAGTATATACGGTAACTGTTTTTTTCCCCTTGGTATTCAATATAGAGCATCTTTGTCCTTATAGCAGGGACTGTAATAATATGAAGGGAATAAATGAGGAATATTCACTCTGGCTGACAGAGGATATGGTACGGAAACAATTAGACAAAGTTAATATAAATAAATCCCCAGGATCGGATGGATTACACCCATGAATCTTAAGAGGCCTTAGTTAAGTTTTATCTAGACCACTGTTTCTCTTCTTCTTAGATTCACTTTTATGTGGTGATGTGCCGTTGGATTGGAAAACAGCCAATGTATACCTATATTCAAAAAGGATAGAAGTTCCCAACCTGGTAACTATAGACCTGTAAGCTTTACATGAGTGGTAGGGAAGGTGATGTAAACTTTGTTACAGGATCATATCCTTGACTTTGTCTCCAGGACTGATCTAATTAGTAGTAGTCAGCATGGATTTATGAGAAATAGATCATCTACTTGGCTTTTATGAAGAAGTGTGTAAGAATTTAGATTTTGGCATAGCAGTGGATGTAGTATACTTAGATTTTCAGACATCCCACCCTGCAGAACCTGGCTTCCGGGCAGGGTGGGGAGAAGGAGTCGTGGCCGAGTGACGTGACGTCACTGACGTCACTAGAGGGGGGAGTCATGGGAGGGGCCAGTTACACCCCTAGCCACGCCTCTAACGTAACAAATTACGTCAAGTTAGAGGCGTGGCTAGGGGCGTAACTGGCCTGTGTGACGTAATTTACGTCAAATAGGAGGCGTGGCCAGAAGAAAGAAGGTGTTCCGGAGGCGGACTCTCAGGTAGGTTCAGGTCACTGGAGTTTGGGGTGGTCTCGCGGGTGTGCGGGAGACCACCCCAAAATCTGGGAGGGGTGGGATGCCTGGATTTTGCTAAAGCTTTTGATACTGTGACACATAGGCGACTAATGTATAAACTGAGGACTGTTGGCCTAGAAAAAACATTTGTAAATGGATAGAGAACTGGTTGTTGGATCGCAAACAGAGAGTGGTGGTTAATGGAGCTACATCTATGTGGGCTAAAGTGGAGTACATCAGGCTTCAGTACTGGGGACGCTTCTTTTTAATCTGTTTATAAATTACTTTAAAGGGGTCATTGAGTGCAAGTTTTCTGTCTTTGCTGATGACTCTAAAAGTGTACGAATGGCCATTTCGATTGATAATCGGCCTGTGTATAGGCACTTTATTTGCCAAAAGGGCCATTTGTTTGGGGATCATTGCCCATACACGGGCCGATTATCGGTCAAAACGGATGTTCGTACACATCGTGCGTCACGGGTCGGCACCCGCTACAGCACGTGTGTATGAACCTTTATCTATGCAGAGCTTTAGAAACTTAAAATGATGTGCAATTGCTGCAAGTAGACCTAGATAGATTATTAAAATGGGCAGCAGAATGGCAGATGAGATTCAATGTTGATAAATGTAAAGTTTCCGAGACTGAAAGACATTTTATCCAGGCCGAATGCTCACTCGTAGCGAACATTACTTACCTCACCTCCAAAGTATTTCACACTAGGTGCAAAGATGGCTGAGGATGGATCCGGGTGGTGGGAGGGGGGGGGTTACTGCGCATGCCTCAAACCTTGATGTGGACGAGGAATTCGGTTCTTCAGTTTCCTGGACTTTGTAAGGACTTTGTAAGGCCTGGAACCATAAGTAACAGAGAAGTAAGGTTTATTTTAAACTACAGAGTGGGGCCAGTGTGGGGTTAAATTATAGTTTGGGGGTGGACATGCCCTTTAAGACTAGGAGATGTTTTATCTTCAGGTAAGGAAAGGTTTCTAACAAACTGTGGAACTGTTATTCAGCAGATATGGTAATGGAAAGTTGCTTTGAAAGTGGGCTAGATAAGTTTCTTAAACTACAAAATATTGAGAATTTCTGGTATTAATACATATACTGTAGTTCTGGTTGGTACAGGGATACTATATAATATTGAGAATTACTGGTATTAATACATATACTGTAGTTCTGGTTGGTACCGGGATACTATCTAATATTGAGAATTACTGGTATTAATACATGTACTGTAGTTCTGGTTGGTACGGGGATACTATATAATATTGAGAATTACTGGTATTAATACATATACTGTAGTTCTGGTTGGTACAGGGATACTATGTAATATTGAGAATTACTGGTATTAATACATATACTGTAGTTCTGGTTGGTACGGGGATACTATATAATATTGAGAATTACTGGAATTAATACATTTACTGTAGTTCTGGTTGGTACAGGGATACTATATAAGGCAATAGAATTCTAAGCCATCGCACAGCTGTCATGAATTATGTGACAACAAAATAATATTAGAAGCAAACACAATCCAACGAAGTAAAGGGGCCTGCTCCGACAGCTACCGAAATACGGCAGATTATTATCTGCATCTTGACAACGAGATAGAAAAATGCTGCACAATTAGCAGGATTAGGCTGAGGCCCCACTGCATGCTCAAAAAACACATTGCCATTCTGGCTGTGTGTCCCTGCGTGCTTATGTGTGTGCTCTTTTGATTTGCACAATAGTCCTAAATCACATGCAATCCGCAGCAAAATAGTGCAAAACGTGATCCAAATCGCAACAGTGGGGCCTATAGTAGAAATTGCAAAGGCTGGAAATTTCCATTCGTTGTTAGCTTAATTAAAAGTTGCCACTAGAAATCTATTTCACAGGCCTGACAGGTAACTATATTTGTAGATAGATGTTTTCACTTAGTGGGTTTTACAGTTCCCTAAACATTTTAATCATTAGATCTCCAGTTTGATGTGTTTAAAGGTCACTATACTCACTGAACAACTTTACATTTTCTGAAACTACATTTGAGACAATAAAATGGTGGTACTCACATATTTATCTGTGCTTGCTTTGTCTGAATGATTAATTTTTAGTGAATCTCCTAATTCCCCCCACCCTCCCTTACTCACTGCCTTCTGCACAGACCTTGGAGAATAAACCCAGCCGCTACCTAACACCTATGTTACCTTTGCTATGTTAACCTTAGTTTCAAAATAAGACACAGACAGATGTTATTTGGGTGAAACGATCGGCCATAGTTTATTTTTTTTAAAGAAAACCATATTAACAAGGCCTTTTTAAGGCCAACTTAAATATATATATAGGGCACCCTTGCAACCTTCATCACTCCTTGATTTTAATCCTTTAGCCGTAGATCTAATCTTTGATGCCAGCTCTGGTTACCAGAGGGCATGTATGGCTCCCAATTGTCCATTTCCTGCAGGATGCCCCACCACCGCCACCAGAGTACGAGTACCCCCTACCGGACTCCGACTGCCACCCAGTAAAAAGAGTGCCTGCTCACCCATCCTGGAGACCAGATAGAAAAATGTCCAGGCCATATCATTTAAGTGGACGCCGTCAGACCTCATTAAGCACCGATTGTCTCCCTCCATTGTCTGTGCCTTACCACCACCCCTCCTAGAGACCTAACAAACCTTAAAACCCTAGTGTTAAGTAGCCTCTTGCCCTCTCGATAGCTGCTGGGTCACTGGCACCTTGCCATACACACCGCGGAATGACCTCGGACCAAACCAGTATACCTCCCGGAAGAAGCTCTTCATGCGGGATAAATCTGCTGTTATCAGAGTTAAAAGATCCGAGAGCCTGGACTGGCAGAGGTCATTCCCAGCCGTGTGAATTACTAGAATTAAAGGACCTGGGTGCCAACTGCTTCTGTGTAGAACTTGACCCCAGTGTAATCCTCTGATGCCCCTCCAAACAGTTGCAGCTTGGAAACCCAGTGTACGACAGCCTGGCCAGCATTCCGCCTTCTGCACTGCCCAGAATAGGTATGAGTGGCCCACCAGCCTACGTTGGGATGTACGCCACCGTTGCCAACCAAGTTGCGGGGGTGACTGAAGCTTGTACCAGGCTCAGGAGCTGTTGTCCACGATCTCCCATAGGTGTTTCAAACACTCGTCCCCATCCCGGTTTGCCTCTGGAGCCAGACGCCCTGAAGATCTGTCATTGAAAGCGAGACAAAGCATCAGCTACACAGTTTTCAACTCCTTGCGTGCCTAGCTCAAAACCAGATTTTAATTCCAGCACCGGAGTACCAGGTGCCGGAGCAATGCAAACCGGTCGAGAAGAACAGGACAATTTGTTATGGCAAATCAAACACCTAAATTGTCGGACCCAGAAACAGATTTGCTTGTTCGCCAGCTTTTTACCCATAGTTCTATAGCCACTACTATAGGGAATAATTCCAGTAGGGACAAGTTTTTGCACAATCCATTTACCACCCAGAAATCCGGCCATTGTATGTATGTAAAAACCCTTGCCAAACCATAAATCCTGAAAACATCAAGATAATGTATGATCGAACTTACCCCTGTTTCAACTCAAACTACCCATTCTAAAAAGGAGCTGAACATCTCAATAAGAACAGGAGATGGAACAGCCCACGGGCAAACACTAGTCAAAATAAAACTGCCATCTAACTCGCACCCGAGAAGTGGTAACAATCTCTATGAACTGGCAGCACCGAAAGGCCACTCAATATCAGATTTTGCCAACAACGCACCCCTACCCGCCTTTCGTACAAAGTCCACAGCTCTATCGAATGAAATATAAAAAACTGAAGCCGATTCTTTGCTAATCCATCATTCATCGAGCTACCTTTTGGGTGTGATAAGTGGTGGATGAGCCTAAATTTGCCACCTTCTTTCTTTGGGACCAGCCTCAACGGTGAGATCCTTAAGTTATCAAATGTAGCTAGCTAAAGGGGCCAGCCATGCGCCCTAACCTGACTTCCTCTTGAATCTTGCTGCGCTACCTCGGGTGCCTCCCTGATTGATTTTAAGTTGATGCGAACACTGGAATTGCAGAAAACTGAAAAGGGATGTAAAACCCGTTGACAAAACCTGAATAAATGAGTCTGGCGTCTTCCTTATGGGGGTACCTGTCTAGCCATGGCCCCATCGCGTCCGCGATCACTGGGGTCCTCAGGCCTGTTGCTGTGGGCATCTGCCTGTTAGTTTGCCGTTCTTAAAACATTTAGCTGCTGAGTGCCCACCTCCACCACAAAAGGAGCAGTCGTGGCGAAAACGACACGCAGCCCGAATTTGCAATGGCCCTCGTTGAAGAGCCAGCAAGGGCCCGTCTTTCTCACTAACCTTGGCTGTTCGTCCTGAGAATTTGGAACAGAAGCCCTCTGGACTAGCATGATGCGAAGCCACGAGTCGGTAGCCTTTCATTCCAGCCAATCTCAGGACGAAGAGACAACCTGCACCTGACTCCTCGTCATATTTAGCACATGCTGACCCCCCGTGTGTTTGTAGGCCCTTAAATCATATCTAGGTACCCACAGCTCGGAACACTTCTGGGGGCTTTTTGTCCTACCACTGATCTAAGACACTGAATGCCTGTATTCAGTTACCAAAGGTTTTAGCACCTTCGTTTTTTTCTCCTCTCTTTAGCTGACCTTACCAGTTCCTTGTCGACTGTGACCATATCTGGGCTGGCGTCCAGTGATGTCCTTTAGCTCTCCCTCGTGCTTCTGTTGGAGCCCCTACTCGCGTGCCTTGCCGAGACTGAGTGGGATCTGCGGCTGTGTGACCCGCCTGAGGCTGATCTGAGTGGCTTCTCCTGTGACCCCTAGATTGGAGCTTTCCCTATGCCTGTTCCATCATTCCCTTTGGTAAGACCTGCTGCGGGATCTGCTTCTGCGCCCCCTACTTCTCCTGTGTCTGCGGGACGTGCTGCTGCTGGTGTTCCGAGAAGAAATCCAGCGTCTCCATGCCTCACCGGTAACTATCTCTGCTCCTCGCCCGGCCCCTATGTTGAGTACTAGCCTCGTTGGCCCCTAATCGCTCTATGCCCCCTTCCCTTGTTACTGGGATCGCTAACGCTGGGGTATTGGCTCGAAAAGTGGATCTTGCATCCATGAAGATGCTGTCTCTATCCTCCGATCCTCCCTGAGGGCTACCACTGTTGCCTCACGAGCTGGTACTTTCGGTGAAGCAGCTGCTGCTGCTGCTGGTCTCCCCACTAGCTGTTGCCTGGGGCCTGCTCCCCTGTTGATACCCCGCCCTCTGCCAACTTGACCTCCTATCCCTGAAACTGAGGGGGGTTGTTCGTCCTTCCTGTTGTTTCCTGTCTCTGAGGTTGCGTGGATACTGAAGGTCCAGGCTGTATTTGGGCATGAAGGGCAGCGAGGGTACCTGCGATGACCTTGCCCTGTGACCCCTGCTGAAGGCCTGCTGTTGCGCGCTCCCTCTGAGGGCCCTTTCTATTAGGAGCGGAGCGTAGGGGACTGGGACTTAGCCTTGAGGGGGCTCTGGAACGGCGGGCTGACCGAGTGGTGCGGCCTCTTCTCGCACTGTAGGCCTTAACCGAGGGATCGCCTGTTGGGCTAATCCCCCAGGCCTAATGAGCTCCTCCAACCACCCAGACCCCTCCCGCCAATCCTCTCCCTTACCTGCTCCATGAAGCTGTCAGCCATGATAGCTGCTTGTACCTGACTTGTTTTTTGCCTAGGTAAAACTGGAGTAGTTTGAGACTTGCTATCCAGTCACTGGCAAAGCACAAAATGGCGCCGGTGACTGGGAGGGTTGGGCTTTTATAGCCGCCGATGACGTCACATGAACACGACGCCGTAAGACCCGGATGCTCCAGGAGGGATGCCATCTCCCAGGTCAGACGCACCAGCACCTATGCAGGCCGGTGCTAAGAGCCTCACCATGGACACTGCTCTGCTACACATTTCCCCCCTCTCTTCCCCTTTTTTTCTTTTCTCTTGCTGATTCTCTTAAATGTTGCAGAAAGTGTGCTATCAGGCAGCCAAAGGGTCAGGCATGGGTCACATATTAGAATTTCTGCTTCTGGAGTGACAGGTCTTTCCTGTAAATGCTGTGATTAAAATGATGATTTCTCAGATCTACAGCTCAGATTTAAAATCTGAAAAAAGTGGCAGCAGTGGGATCTTGCTGTATCTACTGGTACACTTTTGAAAATTAATAAAGATCCTTTAAATTCTTTCTATGGTTTCCTTGAGTGTTTCCCTGAGAGGGTGGTTAATATGAGGATGGAAGAATAGTGTAGAGACCTACGTTACTATTCTGCTCAAAACAAACTATTACAGAATGTTGAGGGAAGATTTTTAAATGCACATTTCACTAAAGGAAATACTAAAGCTTATACACACATGGTGGCAATGTTGTCTATTGGACTAGCTGACAGGCTATCTATTTGAATTCACACATAAGAGCAATCATTTTAAACTTCTTTATACAACTTGTCTCCACCCAATTTTAACGGGTAGCTTTCCCTAAAGCTAGGTACACCTATACCGATAAATCTCCGATACCTATCCGACAGTAAAGGGGGTTTATCAGCACTATGTGTGGCGGCTTTCCTGAATGAGCACGCAGCTCGTTCGGGAAACATTCAGGTCAGCCGATGGCCATTCGGGAAGACTGTAAATATCCCTTGGCCGTGGTAGAACTCCCTATAGAGGGAGTTGGCCACAGTTGAGGGAAACACACAGTCCTGAACGTCCCCCTATGCTATGTATAGGGAGAATGCTCAGGTTTATGTGATCTTGCAGATCTGGTCTGTCATTTTTCAAAAATCTGTGATTTGTGTACCCAGCTTTAGACAATCCAACTCATTAAAAAATGTCTGATGGGATTTGGACCAGTTTTAAAGTCAAGGTGCTAGCAAAAGTTAAAACATTAACATATATATATAGATATATAGCTAGAACATGAAAAAATATTCCCCATTCCAGATATGTTCTCCCTTTGTACACAGAGATTTTTAGGCAATCGATGACTTCCATCAGCACTAATTCTAGCACTAGTATAGGGACCAATAGAAAATTATGATCATGGGCAAACGGTCCCATGGCTGATGAGTCAGTAGTTTTTAGGCCACAGGATTAGGTGGGTTTTTTTGCAATGATTAGCCTATAATCGGCTTGTGGACTTTTGAGCCCAATAGGAGTGGCCTATTATCTTGTTATGTGTGATCACAGCATTTGCACTGGTCTTTGTATAATTCATTGAGCTATGTATTTAATATAGTTTGTCAGAACAAAATCAGATCAAGTTTGGATTCCCCTACTTTGCATATCATATTGTATACAGTAAGTAGAGCGTATAAACTGGTGAGTTTATACAACAGCAGTTTTCTGCAGAACCCATTGTACACTGGGTTACCAATTTATACTGTTAAAGGAATCACCTCTGCTCACAGACTGCGCGGTGGTGTTCCTAGGTAAGGACACTGAAAAGAAGTGATTGCTTTTAAAGGGATATTAAACTATTATATTTCTAATGTATGCCTTTAGTGAGCAGGTGTAAATAAATTAGATCCACTCCTGCTTTGCTAAATGCTCAGGTAAAAAGGGAAATGGAGAAAAATAATGGCTTTTAAAATTTGATATAAGAGGAAACAGAACAGGCTGACATGGAGTAAAAAAGCTGTAATAAAGAGTGCAAGAAAGCAATTACCAAAAACTAGCTAAAATAAAGAAATACGGATAACAGAACAAAGCAATCCAACCCGAAATTGTTTTTAAGTATATCAATAGTAAAAAGTAAAGACTGAGAATGTGGGACCTTAAATAATGGGGTTAAAATGGTCATAGAGGATGCCAGAAAAGGTTAATGTCAGTTAAAAAAAAAAAAAACAGTTACCCGTAATACTCGAGTATAAGCCGACTCGATATAAGCCGAGGCACCCTTTTTGCCTCAAAATTAGAAAAATGATTGACCCGAGTATAAGCCGAGGGCTGGGGGACAGTATGCCATGCAGACACCCACATACCTTTTACTATAGGTGGTTGGAAACTACACCCCCAGCATCCAAGCATGCTGGGAGTTGTAGTTTCCAAACATCTACAGTGGAAAGGTATTAGGGTGGGGACAGTGCCATACAGTAACCCTAATACCTTTCCACTGTAGATGTTTGGAAACTACAACCCCAGCATGCTTGTTTGCGGAGTTGTAGTTTCCAACCACCTATAGTAAAAAGGTATTGGGGGTTACTGTATGGCATACTGTCCCCCACCCTAATACCTTTCCACTGTAGATGTTTGGAAACTACAACTCCCAGCATGCTTGGTTGCTGGGAGTTGTAGTTTCCAACCACCTATAGTAAAAAGAAATGTGGGTGTCTGCATGGCATACTGTCCCCCCAGCCCTCCCAGTACCCCCAGCCCTCCCCCAGTCCCCCCAGCTCACTTACCCGTACCTGGTCTTCAGTCTTCTCTCTCTGCAATCCAGAAGCAGCCGCGAGTCCGGCCGGAGTTCCCATTACTGCTTCACGGCTGCGCGATGACGTCATCCCGCCAGCGTCGTGATGACGTCATCCCGCCACGTGCGTGATGACGTCATCGCGCAACCGCGAAGAACTACTGGGAACTGCCGGCCGGACTCGCGGCTGCCTCTGGATTGAAGGTAAGTTGCTACTGACTCGAGTATAAGCCGAGTCAAGGTTTTTAGGTTAATTTTTAAACCTAAAAACCTCGGCTTATACTCGAGTATATACGGTAACTGTTTTTTTCCCCTTGGTATTCAATATAGAGCATCTTTGTCCTTATAGCAGGGACTGTAATAATATGAAGGGAATAAATGAGGAATATTCACTCTGGCTGACAGAGGATATGGTACGGAAACAATTAGACAAGTTAATAAATAAATCCCCAGGATCGGATGGATTACACCCATGAATCTTAAGAGGCCTTAGTTAGTTTTATCTAGACCACGTTTTCTCTTCTTCTTAGATTCACTTTTATGTGGTGATGTGCCGTTGGATTGGAAAACAGCCAATGTATACCTATATTCAAAAAGGATAGAAGTTCCCAACCTGGTAACTATAGACCTGTAAGCTTTACATGAGTGGTAGGGAAGGTGATGTAAATTTGTTACAGGATCATATCCTTGACTTTGTCTCCAGGACTGATCTATTAGTAGTAGTCAGCATGGATTTATGAGAAATAGATCATCTACTGGCTTTTATGAAGAAGTGTGTAAGAATTTAGATTTTGGCATAGCAGTGGATGTAGTATACTTAGATTTTCAGACATCCCACCCTGCAGAACCTGGCTTCCGGGCAGGGTGGGGAGAAGGAGTCGTGGCCGAGTGACGTGACGTCACTGACGTCACTAGAGGGGGGAGTCATGGAGGGCCAGTTACACCCCTAGCCACGCCTCTAACGTAACAAATTACGTCAAGTTAGAGGCGTGGCTAGGGGCGTAACTGGCCTGTGTGACGTAATTTACGTCAAATGAGGCGTGGCCAGAAGAAAGAAGGTGTTCCGGAGGCGGACTCTCAGGTAGGTTCAGGTCACTGGAGTTTGGGGTGGTCTCGCGGGTGTGCGGGAGACCACCCCAAAATCTGGGAGGGGTGGGATGCCTGGATTTTGCTAAAGCTTTTGATACTGTGACACATAGGCGACTAATGTATAAACTGAGGACTGTTGGCCTAGAAAAAACATTTGTAAATGGATAGAGAACTGGTGTTGGATCGCAAACAGAGAGTGGTGGTTAATGGAGCTACATCTATGTGGGCTAAAGTGGAGTACATCAGGCTTCAGTACTGGGGACGCTTCTTTTTAATCTGTTATAAATTACTTTAAAGGGGTCATTGAGTGCAAGTTTTCTGTCTTTGCTGATGACTCTAAAAGTGTACGAATGGCCATTTCGATTGATAATCGGCCTGTGTATAGGCACTTTATTTGCCAAAAGGGCCATTTGTTTGGGGATCATTGCCCATACACGGGCCGATTATCGGTCAAAACGGATGTTCGTACACATCGTGCGTCACGGGTCGGCACCCGCTACAGCACGTGTGTATGAACCTTTATCTATGCAGAGCTTTAGAAACTTAAAATGATGTGCAATTGCTGCAAGTAGACCTAGATAGATTATTAAAATGGGCAGCAGAATGGCAGATGAGATTCAATGTTGATAAATGTAAAGTTTCCGAACTGAAAGACATTTTATCCAGGCCGAATGCTCACTCGTAGCGAACATACTTACTCCTCACCTCCAAAGTATTTCACACTAGGTGCAAAGATGGCTGAGGATGGATCCGGGTGGTGGGAGGGGGGGGTTACTGCGCATGCCTCAAACCTTGATGTGGACGAGGAATTCGGTTCTTCAGTTCCTGGACTTTGTAAGGACTTTGTAAGGCCTGGAACCATAAGTAACAGAGAAGTAAGGTTTATTTTAACTACAGAGTGGGGCCAGTGTGGGGTTAAATTATAGTTTGGGGGTGGACATGCCCTTTAAGACTAGGAGATGTTTTATCTTCAGGTAAGGAAAGGTTTCTAACAAACTGTGGACTGTTATTCAGCAGATATGGTAATGGAAAGTTGCTTTGAAAGTGGGCTAGATAAGTTTCTTAAACTACAAAATATTGAGAATTTCTGGTATTAATACATATACTGTAGTTCTGGTTGGTACGGATACTATATAATATTGAGAATTACTGGTATTAATACATATACTGTAGTTCTGGTTGGTACCGGGATACTATCTAATATTGAGAATTACTGGTATTAATACATGTACTGTAGTTCTGGTTGGTACGGGGAACTATATAATATTGAGAATTACTGGATTATACATATACTGTAGTTCTGGTTGGTACAGGGATACTATTTAATATTGAGAATTACTGGTATTAATAACTATACTGTAGTTCTGGTTGGTACGGGGATACTATATATATTGAGAATTACTGGAATTAATACATGTACTGTAGTTCTGGTTGGTACAGGGATACTATATAATATTGAGAATTACTGGTATTAATACATTTACTGTAGTTCTGGTTGGTACAGGGGTACTATATAATCATGAGAATTACTGGTATTAATACATTTACTGTAGTTCTAGTTGGTACGGGATACTATATAATATTGAGAATTACTGGATTAATACATTTACTGTATTTCTGGTTGGTACAGGGATACTATATAATATTGAGAATTACTGGTATTAATACATTTACTGTAGTTCTGGTTGGTACAGGGATCTATATAATATTGAGATTACTGGTATTAATACATTTCTGTAGTTCTGGTTGGTACGGGATACTATATAATATTGAGAATTACTGGTATTAATACATATACTGTAGTTCTGGTTGGTACAGGGATACTTATAATATTGAGAATTACTGGTATTAATACATATCTGTAGTTCTGGTTGGTACAGGATACTATATAATATTGAGAATAACTGGTATTAATACACCACGTAGTTGTGGTTGGTACAGGGATACTATATAATATTGAGAATTACTGGTATTAATACATACACTGTAGTCTGGTTGGTACAGGGTATATATAATATTGAGAATTACTGGTATCAATGCATAAACTGTAGTTTTGGTGGTACAGGGATACTATATAATATTGAGAATTACTGGTATTAATACATATACCGTAGTTTCGGTTGGTACAGGGATACTATATAATATTGAAATACTGGTATCAATACAATACCGTAGTTCTGGTTGGTACAGGGATACTATATAATATTGAGAATTACTGGTATCAATGCATTTCCGTAGTTCTGGTTGGTACATATTGATACCAGTAATTCTCAATATTATATAGTATCCCTGTACCAACCAGAACTACGGTAAATGCATTGATACCAGTAATTCTCAATATTATATAGTATCCCTGTACCAACCAGAACTACGGTATATGTATTGATACCAGTAATTCTCAATATTATATAGTATCCCTGTACCAACGAGAACTACGGTATATGTATTAATACCAGTAATTCTCAATATTATATAGTATCCCTGTACCAACCAAAACTACAGTTTATGCATTGATACCAGTAATTCTCAATATTATATAGTATCCCTGTACCAACCAGAACTACAGTGTATGTATTAATACCAGTAATTCTCAATATTATATAGTATCCCTGTACCAACCACAACTACAGTGTATGTATTAATACCAGTAATTCTCAATATTATATAGTATCCCTGTACCAACCAGAACTACAGTATATGTATTAATACCAGTAATTCTCAATATTATATAGTATCCCTGTACCAACCAGAACTACAGTATATGTATTAATACCAGTAATTCTCAATATTATATAGTATCCCTGTACCAACCAGAACTACAGTATATGTATTAATACCAGTAATTCTCAATATTATATAGTATCCCCGTACCAACCAGAACTACAGTAAATGTATTAATACCAGTAATTCTCAATATTATATAGTATCCCTGTACCAACCAGAACTACAGTAAATGTATTATAGCAGTAATTTCTCAATATTATATAGTATCCCTGTACCAACGAGAACTACAGTATATGTATTAATACCAGTAATTCTCAATATTATATAGTATCCCTGTACCAACCAGAACTACAGTAAATGTATTAATACCAGTAATTCTCAATATTATATAGTATCCCCGTACCAACCAGAACTATATAATATTGAGAATTACTGTATTAATACATATACTGTAGTTCTGGTTGGTACAGGGATACTATATAATATGAGAATTACTGGTATTAATACATATACTGTAGTTCTGGTTGGTACGGGATACTATATAATATTGAGAATTACTGAATTTAATACATTTACTGTATTTCTGGTTGGTACAGGGATACTATATAATATTGAGAATTACTGTATTAATACATTTACTGTAGTTCTGGTTGGTACAGGGATCCTATATAATATTGGAGATTACTGGTATTAATACATTTTGTAGTTCTGGTTGGTACGGGGATACTATATAATATTGAGAATTACTGGTATTAATACATATACTGTAGTTCTGGTTGGTACAGGGATACTTATAATATTGAGAATTACTGGTATTAATACATATCCTGTAGTTCTGGTTGGTACAGGATACTATATAATATTGAGATAACTGGTATTAATACACACGTGTATTTGGTTGGTACAGGGATACTATATAATATTGAGAATTACTGGTATTAATACATACACTGTAGTCTGGTTGGTACAGGTATCATATAATATTGAGAATTACTGGTATCAATGCATAAACTGTAGTTTTGGTGGTACAGGGATACTATATAATATTGAGAATTACTGGTATTAATACATATACCGTAGTTTCGGTTGGTACAGGGATACTATATAATATTGAAATACTGGTATCAATACAATACCGTAGTTCTGGTTGGTACAGGGATACTATATAATATTGAGAATTACTGGTATCAATGCTTTCCGCTAGTTCTGGTTGGTACAGGGATACTATATAATATTGAAATTACTGGTATCAATACATATACTGTATTTCTGGTTGGTACAGGGAGACTATATAATATTGAGAATTACTGGTATTATTACATATACTGTAGTTCTGGTTGGTACCAGGGATACTATATAATATTGAGAATTACTGGTATTTACAAAAACTGTAGTTCTGGTTGGTACTAGAGATGGACTAGAACTCGAACTCGAACCCGAGTTCAAGCCGAACTATCTCGAACTATCCCGGACCCAGATTTTCATTATTTTCGGACTTTCGATAAATAACGACTGTTCGACCGTTCGAATATGCGAGTAAAATGCCTTTATACCTATACGCAGCATCGAATCCGCGAGTAAAATGTCCATGGTATCTAGGCGTGAGCATCAAATCCGAGTAAAGTGTCCGTTAAAGCCTATCACGAACATCGAATCCGCAAGTAAAATGTCCATGGTATCTAGGCGTGAACTCAAATCCGCGAGTAAAGTGTCCATTAAAGCCTATATGCGACATCGAATGCGCGAGTAAAATGTACATGATACCTAGGCCGAACATCGAATGTTCGAACGCGAGAGCTCGAAAATAGCGCCAATGAGAGTAAAATAGATTTTTCGAATGTCCTGGATATTCGAACATGTTCCCGCAGACCATTTCCCAGGTCCCACAGCCATTTACATTAAGTTACCATTGATATTTTATTTGTATTTCATTAGAACTTTTCAAACTATTTGACTCCCATTGACTTTAATGGGTCCGTCTTCGAACTTTTGAACTTTCTATATAGTTCGAAAGTTCGAAAACGGACCGAACTTTCGAAAGTTTGGCCATCTCTAGTTGGTACAGGGATACTATATAATATTGAGAATTACTGGTATTAATACATATACTGTAGTAGCCAATATGCAATTAGAATTGTTGTGCCCTAGAATTCTGTTTTTTTGTAGGGATACTATATAATATTGAGAACTACTGGTATTAATACATATACCGTAGTTCTGGTTGGTACAGGGATACTATATAATATTGAAAATTACTGGTATTAATACATATACTGTAGTTCTGGTTGTTCAGTGATACTTTCCAATTACCATTTGGAATCGGAAGGAATTTTTTTACTAAATCCAAAAATGAGATTCGAACCCAATTGATTCAGAATTTTAAATTTTTCTATTCCAATTTTCGAGTATTCGATTTTTTCAAATTTCAAAAGCAATTTGCGAATTTTCTAATATTTGATTATTTCAAAACACCTTGTGAAGGTTCTCATTCATCCAGGTCATGGTATATCTGTTGTATTCAATTAGATCAACTGGACTTGAAGTTTAGTTCTTGAAGACGTTTCGCTAGTCTCCGACTGGCTTTCTCATTCAGAATGACTTTCGAAACATCCATCAGATTCACAGTTTGTCAGAACCAGGATTCATCTCTAAAATTTTAAGATTTAACAGAACTGTGCACAAAAATGCATTGTTATGTAAGGCAGTTGTCTTTGGGTAAGAAATAAAATGCATTCTCACTGTTGCAGTATTTAAAAACCCCCACGGTATCAAAAACATACAACCACAGTTTTTCTGACCGCAATCATAATTGTATGATCGCCAGTTTGTACAAAATCATGCGGTAATAGACTGCGGTAATTATGAAACTGCGATTATAAATGTATGCATGCGATTGTACATTTAGGATTGCGGTAATGATCATTAAAGGCGGCGTATCTCAATATGATATACAGCCTTATGTGTATGCATTATTCTTGGGAAAGAAGGGGTGTTTATATAAAAGGATAGGATCACTAATACAGTGTTCATGTGAATATATAAAATGCATATTAGGCATCAGACATTTCCTAAATTTGCCCAGTAGCTCTACCAATAGTTTGAAAGATCCAGGATCCTGAATTAAAGTTCATGTGCTGAACAATTAAAAGCTGATTGCAGACACACTGCCCAAGGGCTCCAATTACTTTATGTTTTTAAATGTTTGAATATTACTTCTGGTTTAATTGCATCAATAAAGATCATATTCGGGAACATATCTTTTTTTAACTAATTGATCATTTTGTTAATAGGGTAATATACAATGGTGCTTATTCAGCAATGATGGTCTTGTGTTCTCTGTATTATACAATGACACTGATTAGAACTCAGCTTATTTTCCCAGGTGGTTTTCTAGATTTCAGCTCCCATTGCATGACATAGAGAGGGCAAGCGTGGGGGTTTTCAAGGGAGGGATTCCGTGAAGTGTTATCATGGGAGCGGTGAGTGCATCACGCCACCATTTTAACCATACATTCTTCTTTTAAAGGCCACTCCAATATTAAAGTATTTTTATAATTTTCCTTGCCCTAGATTTTTGCTTCTTGTAGAATTCTTATCTTTATTAATATAGTCCCATAACCATAAACAATATGGTATGTAAACACTGTTCTATCCTTTGTAAACCTCATTATAGTAAAAACAACATATAAATCCTTGTTCCTTTCTGAGTCCAGTTCGTGTTAATAATGGTCCCGTGACAATAGCATAAGGATGAAATTCCCATTTGTGTTACTATGTGGCCTCTGTCATTGTCTATGTGATCACTTTCACACCTCTTCCCCACAATTAACACTTGCCCTTTCACACTGACATTCCTTTTCTGATAACCTCAAGGTGCCAGGACTGCAAATGATTATAAACCACACAGAACGGGGGGGGGGGGGGGGGGAATTCTTTGCCTATGGCATATTCTAATTCCAGTGGAAAACTTCAGTGTATTGGTGCATATGCAGGGCCGTTTCTAAATGTTCCATAACTATTGAAGATACACATGTACAGATCCTTGTCAGGGATTATGGAATAAATCGTGGCCTTGCGTCTATTTGCGTATGCTTCTTTAATCAGCATTTACTACTTTATTATTAAATGTTCCCACTTCGGTACACGGGGAGATCTGGGTGTATGTATAAACAATAGTCATTATTCAGTGGAATCCCGCCAGGTAGGTTATGAGGTGCAATCCCTGTAGCCTGTGCCACGTCAGGTAAGTATCAATTCTATTTTAATTCGTAGAATATAAGTTCCATTTATTAAGTGCTCAACATACAATCCAGGTACACAACGTTTCGGGTGGTCCAACCCCCTTCCTGGGGTCTATTGCAAAACGCAATAGAATCGCCCACACAATGTGCGCGAAAATGCTTGCGATTTTGTGCACGATTCCTGTGCATTGCAGTGTGTCCCAGCCTAAGGCCACCTTTACTGAAAACTGAAATATCAAACATTTAAAAACAGCTGTTGAAAATTCCAAAATCAAGATTGAAGAAAGTGGAAAATTATGCCGAAAAACAGTCAAAAATTCTGAAATTGAGATTTAAAAACATATTTTTAATGAGGGACAAGTGCAGCATCCTTCTATAATAATGTAGGGCCTCATTTAGCCAGAGCTGCAATCACTCCCTGTGGGAATTTAATATCGTCATAGCACTCGTTAGTATACTCACATTGTGATTTCACACCAGCTATTTGCGATGTAATTTTTAAAAAGTAGAAAATTTGTGGTTGGGAAAAAAAAATTAAATTGGTTTCAATTCAATTCGATTTTCTGAATTTCAATAGGTTCCATGGAACCACTGTCAGAACAAAACTTAAGGACTGTCACCCCTCTTTTGAAAAATGAATAGTGGTAGATAAGCCCCCAAAACCTAGACATCGTTTAATTCTCAACCTTTAATTCGGCTCCCACACTGAGATATATACTACATCCTCCCGCTCCACCCGCCGCTTCCGGGTTCTCTCCCAGTCTCCACTGTGGCCGCTCTGTTCTTTTTCTGTTCCCGAGCAGCCGCAGTGGAGGCTGGTCCGGGAATGGCAGTCAGTGATTGGCCGTGACGTCACAGTCACGGCCACACTGACTGCCTTACCCGGAAGTGCAGAGCCGCGGCGGTGGAGCGAGGAGGAGGATGTAAGTATAATATCTCTGTGTGGGAGCCGAATTAAAGGTTGAGACTTAAACGATGCTAGGTTTTGGGGGCTTATCTACCACATATTCATTTTTCAAAAGAGGGGTGGACAGTCCCTTTAACAGTTTAGTTCATCTCTACATAAAGGGACACTCAGCTGATGTTAAAGGAATAGTTCATTGATGAAAACAAGTTAGTATTAATAGAATACATAAATTAAGCAATATCATATCTCTTACCTGTTTCTTGTGTGATGCTCTGTTCCCTAGTAATGTTCCCCGGTATAAGTTCCCCCATTGTAGCTCCTGAATGTGTCCTCTGCCCCTTGGCAGATTTGCGACTACGGTGGGTCCTCTCTTAGCATGCACTGTTTGCAGGGCGTGCGCGCTGATAAGAGATATGAGTGCCATAACTGTGTACATGGAAGAGGCGACTAAGAAGAGTTAGGCGGCGTAAATATAACCCTGCCACCCCCGCGACCACGGGGGGGCCCGGAGGCATAAGGGGCCTGGGCCGGTTCTTATTAAGAAGCTGTAGGTGCGCCGTGCGTACTGTCCGTGCCTTTAGTTTCCCTTTGCGGGAATTGCTGAGCAAATGGCTGTGAGTCCCAGTGACAGGGTTGGTGAATAGAGTACAGGAAAAGCTGGGACACTGTTTCACTGTACAGAGAGACACATGGACTGCAGGGCCAAACAGTAGGTAAGAGCTCACAAGTATGGAGGGGGTGGGTGTAGATAGATGGATAGATAGATAATAGATAGGTAGATAGGTAGATAGTGATGTAGATAGGTAGGTAAGATAGGTAGGTAGGGAGGTAGGTAGGTAGAGATAGAGTGATGATTTTGATTAGTTTAGATGATGTCGTAGATAGTGATATAGATCGTGATCGTGTATTGATGATGATATTTAGTGTGTAGGTTTATGGACTCGCTTGTAGGCGTCTGTGGCGTCTGATGCTACGCTCCTACGACTACGACTAGCTAGTAGCTAGCTAGATGGGGATAGTCGATAGGTGGTGTGATTTGTGTTGTGATACTTGTGATGATAGTGATGTGATGAGTAGATGATTTTGGTGGTGTAGTAGTGTAGATGATGTGGTGGTGGTGGGATGATGTGTTGTGTATTGTGTTTGTGCTGTGTTCTGCGGCGGGCGTAGCTCGCGGGCTCGTTTGCGTTTTTCTCTCGTGGCCGCCTTTGTTGGCTGGTCGTCGTGGTAGTTTTCTATGCCTTGTGCACTGTCCTCCCTCTCTCCACCCCCCCTGCTTCTCAGTCCCCTGCCACCCCCACTGTACCAGGATGTCATCCTTTTGCCCCCTGTCCACCCCCCAGGATCTGGCTCCCCTGGCTTTGCACGCTGTAATTTGTGTATTGCGTTTCTTATATTCCTGATGCACGGCACTTGGGTGGGGCGGGCTGTGCCTCTGTGGCTGTCTTTATCTACCCACACCTCTTTTCCACACTGAAAGCAATGCACAGGCACTATGGGGAATTTGAAAGGACTGTGCATCATGGGTGGCTGTCTCCTACATACACTACTATCCACACTAAAAGCGATGCACGGGCACTATGGGGAATGGGAAAGGACTGTGCATCATGGGTGGCTGTTTCTCTCTTACATACACTACTATGCCACACTAAAAGCGATGCACAGAACTATGGGAAATGGGAAAGGACTGTGCATCATGGTGGCTGGTCTCTCTCCTACCTACACTACTATGCCACACTAAAAGCGATGCACAGGCACTATGGGGAATGGGAAAGGACTGTGCATCAGGGGTGGCTGTTTCTCTCATACATACACTACTATGCTACACATAAAGCGATGCACAGGCACTATGGGAAATGGGAAAGGACTGTGCATCATGGGTGGCTGTCTCTCTCCTACCTACACTACTATGCACACTGAAAGCGATGCACAGGCACTATGGGAAGGGAAAATGGCTGTACACAAATAGTTACACAAACACACTGACTCACAGCTACACAAACACACTGACAGACTACACAGTTATACAAACACTGACATACTCACAGTAACACGCTGCTATATACAAACATAGAGATAATATAAACATTAATAAATAAAAAAATTTATGGCATTATTTATACCAGTGAGGTGTAAGTTGTCTGTCAGTGATCCCTAAGTTCAGTAGATGAGCTGTGCTCATATCCCCCTCTCTGTGTGCCAGCAAACTCTTAGCAGCAAAAAAAGTGCACGTGAAAAAAGGGGAGGGTTGCAACATGTCATTCAGCAGATAGACAACAAGCAGTGCAGAGTGAAGGACACTCCCACCAAAAAACAAGCAGAACTTTACAAGCTGATTGCAGAGGCTACAATCGGAATTTTTTCACAAGAAAGGGATCCTTGGGGATGGGGCACAGGGAGTTTATTACAGAAGTTTGTAAAATATGCCATTTCTGAGAGAACACTTCCTTTAAGCATACAGAAATTTGTATCTATTATTTACAGGGATGTGAGATTGCTACTCCCCACCTCCCTGTTAATATAGAATAATAGCTTCTCCCCAGCTGACAGGCACGCTGCCCCGATCACACGCTCCTATCTTAGTATTGGCGCGCATGCTCAAAAGACAGGAGCTCAGTCAGGACACATCTCCATCTGCTGGGAGAAGCTGCAAGTGGATCACCTGGGTGTTTTATTATTCACAGGGAGTGGGGATAAAAAGTCATTCATTTGCAGACATCCCATATCATATCACAGCTAGGTGTGCAATCACACCCTTAACACTTGGCTGTGATATGCTAATTGGGATTTTCCAGGGTACAGATGTGTGACAACTCAATGCGAATAATACCCCCCCCCCCCACGGAGTACAGATTGCCGAACTCGCTGAAATCCGTTCCACTTGCAAATTCACGGATTTTGGGAAAAAATGTAAATCAAGTCAACAGAAGTTAAAAGGCCAAAAAAGTTCTGACAAGAATAAAGTTATACATAGCAATAGTAAATTACTGCGAATGGGACCTGGAAATGGTCTGGGGCAATGCATAAAAAGTGTTTTTTTAAAAACACCGTCCAGTACCAGAAACTACATGCTGGGAACCGGGTTCAGGTTTGGGTCCATCTCACCAGGGAGGCAGGATTATGCTTTTCTGCCACCCTTGGAAATGTACTTTGCAATAAAAAAATGTATTTTTAGTATGGTTGTCCTTTAAGTTTTTCTAATGCTTTTTAATGCTTTTTATAATCAACTTGATTTTCTGGGTGTTTTTTTCATGTTCTTGTTCCTCAGCACTTAAGAAAATAAAGTAAAGTACCTGCCAAACATTTCCAAATGCTTCCAGGTGAGGCACTTCAATAGGGGGAGCAGAATTCACAGCTGATTGTCAGTATTTTATAGGAAATCAACAAGGCTCTATTATTTTCCATGTGGCTGAAAGACAGACAGCAAGGAGATGGACTATTGAACCCAAGGCTCTACGAATTTCACCGTGATAGCAGACTGAGGCAAAAAGCTTTAACAAAATAAAAGAAAGAAACAGAGACAAAAAAAAATCTGAAGACGCGCTGCTGCCTGAAAAGCCTTTTGAACGAGTGACATTTATTTTCGCCCATTACTGCTGACCTGTATGGACCAGTGGAAACTGTAATGGGCTTTGTTCCTCGTAAAGTTCTACAAGGTCACATGAGGTGAATTTAAATAAATCTGTCAACGGCTGTTCGTTCCACATCCTTCCATACAATAGGGCACACAAGAATATACCAGGATGTAGAATTTACAGTTATGTGGAAGTAAATAAAGGATATTATTTGTGCTGTGTCACCAAGCTGCTATAATTGAGGGTGACCTGGACAGATGCACACACAGTTAGGTGTCATATTAAGGTGGGAATAAAACTGATGGACTTGCTTCTATATACAGATTATATACAGCCAAAAACAGCACACTGAACAAGGTCATTGATATTATTACAGATCAGTGCAGAGTATACACACTTAAACGGTAGATAATATTAAAGAAACGCATCTGTGTTTGAGGCACCAAACAACCAGGCCATCTAGCAATTTATGGCTCGTATACACGTGCTATCGCAGGTCCCAAGCCACGACGCACGATGTGTAGGAACAAACGTTTCGGGCGATAATCGGCCCATATGTAGGGCTCTTTATCAGCCGAAACGGTCGGTCGTTTGGGGATCGCTGAACACCAACTTGGCGGATCTCCGAACGAATTACCGTTTCGGCCTATAAAGCACCTACACATGGGCCGATTATCGCCCGAAACGTTTGTTCCTACACATCGTGCTCGCGGCTCGGGATCCGCAATCGCACGTGTGTACTAGCCTTAGAGGGGAGATAAGCTGTAAAAAAACCAATGGCCAATACACCTTTAACACACAGCCATCTACTCACACACCCAAACCCTGAGCCACTAACGCCCATGTCCCAATGTAGCAGCAAAAACACAATGTTCTGTTCCAAATATCAGATTGGTGTTATAATGCAAATAAACTCAATGCACATTCAGAGTCCCATATATAGAGCTATGTCCCGAGAACTGCTATTGGCTGTTTGTGTCTCAAAGTCGCATAAACTGATGTACCAAGTGTTAAGATGCAAATAACAGTGGTTCGGCAGTGTGTAAAAACAATGTCAAAGCCAATAAGTTCTTTAGGATGAAATCTTAATGCCAGCAAATAGCTAGCATTAAAGGGCATGTCCACCCCAAAACTATAATTCCCCCACAATACTGGCCCCTCTGTAGTCCTTACCTCACTTCCCAGCTCCATATGGTTCTTCTGTAGTCCCCCCCTTAAAGTGCAATGAAAACTGCCCACCAGGAGGATAGCAGAGTCCATATAGGACTCGCCTCCTGTCTCTCCCCGGGAGAAGTTTGGCATGCGCACTGCAGCCATTCTCCCTCTCCTTCCCCCTCCCTCTCCCTCCCCCTAGCTCAAAATCCCTTTAATATCATGTTCTGCTTCGTCCCCCAGCCCCAACCACCATATTTTTATTGCCAGAAACTTCCCCAATCTATAATTACCTTCCCTTTTTCCTCGCCATTCAGAACTACGGCAGCCGTGTCCGTGATTGGCTGCCTCTCAACCAATCACAGACGCGGCTGAGGGCCCGCCCCTCTGCTTGCAGTTTCGCGCAAGCATTGGGCCGGGCAGTGCGGCGGAGGAAAGAGGAAGGTAAGTAATGTTTGGGGAAGTTTCTGGCAATAAAAATATTGTGGTTCGGGCTGGGAGACGACAGAAACAATTTAAAAGTTGTTAAGAAGGGTGGACACACCCTTTAAAGGGAATCTTCATCAAAATTACATAATTCTACACCACACTATGGTCACAGTATTAGTAAAAAAACCAAAATAGTTGAAAGACTTTGCGGGTGCCTACTCGTGATGCACAAATGGATGGCCAATAAAACGTGTATGAGTACTCTGTTGGCCAAAATAACACTCATTCGAATATACGCCCGGCTAGTCAGGCAACGATCCCCAACAAAAATGCCGTTTGCCCGATAAAGTGCCATACACAGCACGATTATCGTGCAAAAAGGCCGTTCATACACATTGTGCGTTGCAGGTCGGCACCTACGATCGCACATGTGTACGAACTTTTACTTCTAGCAAGCTGTAATCACTCTCGGAGTTGAAAAAACCCTGCAAGTACAGCACTGTCCAGCAGGCTGTTACAGTGATGCCCACTTGTTTGCCCAGTAGGCAAATCTCTATTAATTACGATCGTTATTTTAGCGATACCAATAACGGTACTTTATAAATATGGCCCATAGTATCATATATCTGTGCTCATACAAACATAGGGGGTTAGTTTACATGTTTATGTCATTAAAATGGATTGGATAAGTGTAAGGCTGTGTACAATATTTTGTCTCAATCAGTTGAACTTCATGCAAATTGATCAGACTGGCCAGTGAATTTCATACAGTTATTAAAATATTGGCCACAGTCCATTCACGTCCAACCAGCGATATTTTGACCTGGACAAGTGCAGTGAAGGTTGAGCTGCAAAAGGTTCCCCTTCCTCAGACTGCTTAGTTTGCATGTTAAAAGGTGATTTTACAGATTTTAGGGATTTTAGATCTTCATGAAGCTTTTATGCATAAAAAGGATTTCTTTAAAGTGCTTTCCATTCCTAAAAATTGATGTCCTCAACATTTCCATTACACATCAATAATTTTAACATTACCAACTGTCTCACTATTATGGGATTCAGCACAAACACTTGCAGTACAATCAGACAGTATTATCAGGATACAGACGTCACACAATAGTCTAATGTCAGCAAAGTCTAATCAGAAATGCAGCACAATGCAGCATATACACATGGAGAGTTTTCCATTGTTTTGTGTGGTTACACAGTGCCAAACCCAGGGAGAATCCAGAGCTTGTTAATTCCAGACTCATGGTTTGGGTTTTCCTAGACATTTGGCAGGTCTATGCATAGACGTAACTTTAAGATCCCTTCATCAAGTACAGTAAAACAGACCCCACTGCATCTTATAAAAGTGTTCCCCTCATGTAAAAGAAACCTTCAACGCCTGTTGCTTGAATTTATTATACACGCTTCTTAAAAACACCGGACTTGTAGAATATGACGCGACAACGGCCCTTTAAATAATTCAAACTTTCTAAGCATCATAGTCTGAAGAACTTGAAGAACAGCTACAGTTATTGTAAGTACAGATGGGATCAGGGTCCGACACAAACCCGATCTGTCACAGAACCCCTCGGTTCCGAAATCCGAAAAATCCGTCCGAATGCGGACGGATCCTCTGGATTTCGGGACTTCGGAACAAATGTACGGAATGTTCGAATGTACGGAAACTCGAAAGTGGTCTCCCGATCATATTTTCGAGGATTTTCGAACGTTCGAAGATATTTTCAAAATAGTCCTGTACAGTTGGAAATCTTTGAAAATTCGTTCTGTTTTTGGATCTTTGGGATTTTCCCGAGATCCCGAAATCTGAAAACGGAATGAAACTATGTAGTTTCAGCCATCTCTATTTTATGTATTGTTAAGCACTGTGAAAAGATTTCCCACAATCATAAAGAAATATTGTACTGACTCAAGAGCAAGTACAGGATTCCCAAGGGAGGGATTCCTGAAAGGGTTATCATGGACAGTGATAATAAATGTGCTTAGATTGTAAGCTCTTGGGACAGGGCCTGATGTGAATGTATACATGTAATTGTAAAGCATCACAGAATATGCTGGCACTATATAATCCTCAATAATAACAATAATAAGAGTGGTGAGCTTGGTGCAACGCTGACATTTTAACCACTCCCTATTATAAAGGCCACTCCCATTTTAAAGTATATCTTCATTATATGTTGCTTGCCCCTAGACTTTTTATGCATGCATAATGATCACCTTTATTTTAAAAAAATAGTATATTACCAATCCCTATGGAGCTCCATTTAGGTGCCATTTTTGGTTCCTGGAGCCTGAGTCGACAAAATCTGCACAATCTTTATGTAGATTTGACATTGCTGAGTATTGGCAGTGATGAAATACCTTGTATGTTGTGATCTTATATATAATATTATATATATAACATAGAGGAGTCAGAGTCCGGAGGGGCATAAAAGATGTAGGAAGATTTATGGGCCGACTACACAACATGGTGCTATAAAACATACAGTATAAATGTATGAGGCATAGGCATTTATTATAGTATCTTAAACTTTAATCATTTTTCTTTCTCTCTTCTTCAATGTAAACCTTGTTAGAGTTAAATAAAATTGCCATGTAAATCCTTATTCCTTGTTGCCATATGAATCCTTGTTAGTAAGTAGAAATGGACCGAACTCGAACTTTAATAGTTCGGATAAACTCGAACTCTTCCGAACTATGTGAACTTTGAACTAGTTTGCTAGTGTGTATCCCTAGACTCCAGTAACCTCTTATGTAGCATTAGATTCCAGTAACCCTCGTAGTAGCATTAGATTCCAGTAACCCTCGTATGTAGGCATTAGATTCCAGTAACCCTCGTATGTAGCATTCAATTTCGGTAACCGTCGAATGTAGAATTCGATTTTGGTAACCGTCTAATGTAGCCTTAGATTTCGGTAACCTTCGACTGTAGCCTAAGATTTCGGTAACCCTCAAATGTATCATTCGATAACTCTCGAATTGGCCATAACCCTTGAATGCGAAAACCTACAATTGCCTGATCGTCGACGAACTCCCCAAACCACTTCCAGGTGCCAGAACCTTTTACAGTAAGTTACCATTGTTATATAATTATTATTATGTATTAATCTGAACTTTTCAAACTATTTCTCCCCATTGATTTTAATGGGACATTTTCGAAATAAACTGAACTTCAGGAAGTTCTCTCTATTAATAAGTAGAGATGTTCGAAACTGTTGAGTTTCGTTCCGTTTTCAAAACTTTCGAAATTTTCGGAAATTTGAATTTGGACCCATTCAAGTCTATAGAGAGTGATTTACAGCTAAACTAACAGTGTAACTTACTGTAAATGGCTGTGGCACCTGGGAAATGCTTTGGGCAACATGTCACGTCACCAAAACTTGTTAAAAACACTTCCTGAAGTCAGGAGGGCAATTGTCGGGTTTTGCGCAAGCTACATTTGACGATACATTAGAGGTTATCGAACGAACCTTCCTGTGTTGGCGAACGGTACATTCGAGGATTATCGAACAAACGAACGATCCCTCCTGTGTTAGCGAACAGATTATCGAACGAACTAACAATCCTTCCTGGGTTAGCGAACGGTACATTCAAGGGTTAGTTTCGTCTCGGACTATGTGGTTATTATATTGTTTTATATTACTGAGTTATTATATGACTAGGCTATTATATGGTTATTATATTACTCGTATTATATTGTATTATTAACTAGTTTTATATGGTTATTATATTACTAGGTTTTATATGGTTATTGTATTATGGTTATTATATGACTAGGTTATTATGGTTATGATATGACTGGTTATTATATGGTTATGATATGACTAGTGTTTATATGGTTATTATATACTAAGATTATTAATGGTTATTATATGGTTATTATATTACTAGGTTTATTATATTGTTATATATGACTAGGTTATTAAAAAGTTATTTATGACTAGGTTATTATTGGTTATTATATTACTAGGTTATTATATGGTTATTATTGGTTATGATATGACTAGGTTATTATTAGTTATTATATTACTAGGTTATTATATGGTTATTGTATGACTAGGTTATTATATGGTTATATTGACTAGGTAATATATGGTTATTATATTACTAGGTTATTATATGGTTTATTTATTACTAGGTTATTATATGGTTTATTATGGTTATTATATGACTAGCTTATTATATGTGTTATTATTATGATATAATAACCATATAATAACCTAGTAATATAATAACAACCATATAATAACCAGGTTATTATATGGTTATTATGTTTATTATATGGTTATTATATTACTAGGTTATATATGGTTATTATATTACTAGGGTTAGCGAACGGTATATTTGAGGATTATCGAACGAGCAAAAGATTCTTCCTGGTTTAGCCAATGTACATTCGAGGATTATCAACAAACAAACGATCCTTCCTAGGGTTAGCGAACAGTACATTCGAAGATTATCGAAGGAGCGAACAATCCTTCCTGGGGTTCGAACGGTACATTCGAAGTCTTGCAAAAACGAGCAAATACGAACGATCCTTCCTAGGGTTACGAACGGTACATTCGAGGATTATGAAGGAACGAACTATCCTTCCTAGCTTAGCGACAGTACATTTGAGGTTAGCGAAATGAATGGTACATTCGAGGGTTCAAACAGCCCGTAAATGCGATAATATCGAATTTTCGCTAAGAATTAAAACTCAAAATTTGTGTTCGTGAATCTGGGAGTTCCTAAATTTTTGCGAACTCACGTACATCACTAGTACTGTGGGGAGTAATGTAGATGCTACTTGAGGCTTTATTCATGCTAAGTACTGGTATTAAGTCAAAAGTCCCAGGTTTCAATTTGTGCTAATGTGTCATTTCTGTCACTGTCTCTGTGTATCAGCTTCACACCTGTCCAAAAACAAGTATACAATTACTTTTCACATCTATATCTTGGTTCACAAGATATATTCTCGGTTTTAATCTCTTTTAAGACTCGTACACATGACATTTCGGGCACGATCCACGACCCCCAGCGCGTTCACATGCACAAGAATGGCCGTTTCGAATCCACACCGCGATTATCGCCCCGAAACAGCCATTCACCACTGGTATCCATCGTGGTCGGGCGTTTGGGCCAAAATCTCACGCGTTTACGAACCTTAAGCCTCATACACACTTGGTATCACGGGGACCGACCCGCAACACACGATGTGTATGCGCGGCCATTTGAGTGATAATTGTTGATGATCCACCTGTTTCGTCAACAAAGGGGCATATTTAAAGGTTCGTTCTTTTGCAGCCGTTTTCGCGGACATTAACGCATAAATCGCGTTTAACGCGATTTATAAAATGTCCGAAAACGGCCACGAAAAGTTAACGAAGCTTAACCCTTCGCGGCGATGCTTACCTGTTACCGCCGTTCTATTTATAAAGCGGCGGTACTGGTTCGCTCTGCTAGTATCGGCTGTTTTACTTCATCACCACCTTGAAGGAGGACTCGCCCACCCCGCCCACAACCCCCCGCGGCGGCGGAGACCACCCGCCGCCGCTTCCCAGCAGCAGGGGGCTGCCGGGAAGGGGCCGCAGAGGTGGTCGCGACCGCTCCCGCCGGCTCCCGGGAGGGGAAGGGAGGGAGCCGCTGGGAGGGGTGGAGGCACCCTCCAGCGGGGCCCTGAGAAGGGCCTTTTGGGGCTTAGGGGGTCCCAGCATCGAACCGGGACCCCCCTCCCCAGCCCTTGTAAGGGCTTTGCAGCACTTACAAGTGCCCTTGCGGCTCTGACAAGAGCCCTTTGGGGCTTAAGGGTCCCGCAGCTCGAACCGGGACCCCCCTCCCCGGCCTATCAGGGCCTTTGCGGCACTTACAAGTGCCCTTGCGGCTCTAAACAAGAGCCCTTTGGGGCTTTAGGGGTCCCGATGTTGCCAACCGCTTCTTTCTCTCTTTCTTCAGCCATCTACTGCGATGGCATCTGAGTTCCGCAGCGGAGTGTACCTCTTTATATAGGTTTGCAGAAACCCCTAATTCATTTCTGATTGGTCAATTTTTAATGCTTGGTTTGCATGCTTTACATTAACAATCAGATTACTGGAAAGTTCTGAAATCGATTGGTTATGTAAGCATGCAACCAAGTCATTAAAAATGACCAATCAGAAATGAATTAGGAGTTTCTGCCAAACTATATAAAGAGGAGCTTTCCGCCCGCGGAACTCAGATGCCATCGCAGTAGATGGCTGCAAAAAGAGAAAGAAAGCGGTTGGCAAACATCGGCTCCGCTGAGGGCGGCGGTGCCAGCGGGCTCACTGGCGGCCGCTGTGAGCCTGCCTGGCATCGGCGATATTATACAGTATCGCCGCGTAGAGGCTTAAAATTACCGCGATACATATCGCGGGAATGGCGCTCGCCGTTATAAATACGGTGATAGCGCTATTTTCGCGGCCGCGATGTGCGCCGGTAATTTTTTGGCGTTATTTGTTGTTCCTTTATAAATATGCCCCAAAGTGTCGATACACGCCGCGATTGTCGTTCGAAACGGCTGTGCAAAACACATTGTGTACACCTTAACACCCAACGTATATGTCATGGCTACTTTTATGGCACTTTGTAAGAAATATTTATTTCAAATATTATTAAATGATTCATTAAATATCTAATACATTCCCAGAATTCTTACAGGAGTTCATATAAACATATGTAAATGTGTATAATTAGCATCCTAGACCAGCAGTCAGGTCACCCCTCACATGAAACATTAAAAAAAAAAAATGTGTGCGACTTTTAAATGCCAGCTAATAGAGAGATAGCGGCTATAGGTATATATTCCCCTTTGTCTTTTAAAATAAAACTTTAAATAGTGCCGTAGCTGTTTGCATAGGTTGCTTATGCCTAGAAACGGCCCTGGTACCAAGCCTTACCATGTGGGCACAAACCAATCAACAATGTCATAGAAGGTGAATGAAAAAGACACACAATTCTAAAAGTTTGAATGGAAAATGGAAAAGGTAAAATCTCAACCTCAATCTCTATAAAAAATTTACATTTTACTTTATTTCTCCTTAAAAAGCGACCAGCCGTTGTCATAGCAAATTCAGTGGGTTCAAGGCTCTTTTCTCAGATTTAATACAAAGGGCTGCTTAAAAGTAATACATTGATCAAAGCTCATAGATATAAATAATTTAGATTTCTCAGTGTGTGTGTTCATTTTAGCAGCTGCTGTAGTCATTTCACACCTGAGAATCACAATTTATCTATTTCTATTGTACGGTGTCCATTATAGGACATCATCAGTTTTGGAAACAAATCTGTGCCCAACAAGTCCATTCTTGAGTACAATGATATCAGGGGTCCCTAGTATGTTATAGACAGCAGAATTATTGATTTGTAATATCTGCCACAAAGAAAAGGCTCTAAACACATTTTGAATAAAAAATATATTGCAGCCCTTATTTTAGTGACCGAAACACAAAAACAACCCAGTAGGTGAAATATAAAGAATTATATTCCTAATATATCATTTATACCTCAAATTGTACCTTACATTAAAGGAAAACTATTCCTTTAATGTATTGATTGAAGCGGGGGAGGTTAAGGAGCTTTTCCGTTATTCAATCAATTGAGCAGGAGCCAGAGACGATGGGAAGTATATTTACCTTTCACTCGATCCACCTCTGTAGAGATGAAAATCTCCAACCATTTTCTGGTTCTAATCACATTATCACATTATCGCGAATGCGCACTATAGAGGATTAGAATCAGGAAGCGGTCAGAGATTTTCATAACTGCATCGGTGGATCGCGCAAAAGGTAATTATACTTCCCTTTGCCACAATAAAGGGAGAGGTGAAACACAGCATGTTGTATCAGAATGTGCTCTGTCTATTGGGACAATGTTATCTGGTAACTTAAAACCACAGTTTTCCATTCCATTTTTGGCAAATAAAAAATGTCTGCAATATCTTATTTACAGATATTGCAGCAATGACTGAGCACTTTCCATTACTCGTTGAGTTATCTTTTTATTTTGATATTCTCTTTGTATTTCAATAAATTTTGCAAGAAAAAATGGAGAAAATTCCTTTGTGTTGGGATGTTGCGACGTTATAAATACAGCCCTAAATATTAATTGTGTAAAAATGCAATGAGCACTTACAGCCACACAACTGTAATCTGTGTCTCAGTGTTTTTTTTTCTTCCTTATTCCTGTAGGCAAAATATAGCTGCTTGTTTATTGGATTTCAGTAGGATATAAACATCCAGCTTTGGTTTTTATCAAAATATTCTGGGTTATTGAAAAGCATTGCATTTTTATACAGTTGTTCTGACAGCTGTCTAGCAATCTGTTCTGAAGTTAGAGGGGAGAAAATCCACACAGAGGTTCGGATAATGATGGGTAGAGATGGCCAAAATTTCTAAAGTTCGGTCGGTTTTGAACTTTCGAACTATATGGAAAGTTGAAAGTTCAAAAACGGACCATTTAAGTCAAATATGTGGAAAAGTTGTAATAAATACAATTAAAATATCAATGATAATTAATGTAAATTGCTCTGGGCCTGGGAAATTGTTGCTGGGGAACACGTTTGAATATCCAGAACTTTCAAAAAAACGATTTATATCACGCGTGGTACTTTCGAGCTCCCGCTTCAATTTTTATAATAAAAATGAAACAATTCAACATCGATAATTATCCCATAAACAATTCGAACATTATCGAATGTTCAATAATTATCGTATGTTCAAAAGTTCCGAAAATCTGGGTCCGGGATAGTTCGAGAGGTCAGACTCTAATGGTGGGTTAACATGATGGTTAGCAGAGATGCCCTGTCCATGATGCAAGTTGCTCAGGGCCCCCCTCACCCATATAGGAGCAATGCAAAGAGAGCATCATGAAAGTCATTTTTTTTAGGTGCTGTTCCCCTTTAAGCGCCCTTCAATGATGAAACATTAGCAGATTTCAATTTATTATAAGAGTTTTTGTTTCCAATTAATGGGAATGTTCACCCTTAAAAAAAAACTGGTCAATTGTCAGTTACCTCCAACGCCAACTGATATATTTGCACACTTTATTCATGCATTACTAACCAGATATTTAAGGATAAGTATTGTCCCCATTCTAGCAGAGTAAGCTGGCCCCTACCTCTGACAAATGACATCATAGCCAATGATTGACTGCTGTTTCACCTGCTGCCACCTCTGCACATGCTCAAGCTTAAAAAACACTTTGAACCGGGAGAAGAGGCAGATAACTTTTTCAGAAAGGAATAGAACTATTAAATATCTTGTTACAAATGCAGGTAAAAAACTGGTAAAATAGCAGTTGGGGTTGTGGGAAGATTACTGACATGTCACCAGTTTTTTGTTATTTCATAGTGTAAAAATCACAGGATTATAGCCTTCTATATAACAATTTAACTTTGAGTTAAAACTGAATTAAGACTTTTTGTTTAACTGAAGATATGGGGCATGAGACACAAGGGAGCATTCTAATACTTAACATAAAAATGGTTCCATGGGCTTTATGGAGATGTATTTTATACATGATATAATACAGAGCATACAAGCATGGGGATAGGCGGAAACTTCAAGCTTGTTTTTCCGATCGACTAGCTTGAGGCTTTGTTCACACTAACATTGCACCAAAACCCGCCACATATTAATGAATGGCACCGTTTACACTATTGAGCTCGATATAGTGTGTTGCGTGCGGCGTACTGCATGCAGCAGTTTGGTGCATTAAAGCACGGCGCGTTGTCATTGAAAATAATGCTTCTGCATTAACGCAGTGGAGCATCACATGAAATCGCAAACACGATTTCCACTGCGTTAAAAAAACGCCTAGTGTGAAGCAACCTACACTCAGGGATACGAGGTGTAAGCCCTTGAGTTTGTGCCTCCTTACTTTGAAGAGGCAATCTTATCGCTAGGTAAAATAGAAGGTAGGAGTGTTTCTCCTACCTCTCTAAATGTTATTCCTATGAGTTAAGTGCCCCTTTAACACGTCATTGTTACAGCAGCAGCATGTCTCAGACAACTTAAAAAGAAAACTGATATTTTTGCTACCTTTAAAAAATATTATTGACAATTGTTTTGAAATACAATTTCATCTAATTTTATTTTAAATATGGTACCTTGTAAATAGTTCTTGCCTTCATGGTATTTACACTGACTTAAACTAGCTGTACAGTATGTAGCGTGTTACAGTGCAATGCATCCTGTGCATCATATCAGAGCTGTTTCAATGTTTCTAACTCTACGGTTTTTGTGCTCAAATCTAGACATTTCGTTCCTAACACACACAGTAATATGTCATTGAGAATTCAACCAGTGCGTTTGCAGATCATTTGATGTGCTAAATCAAGACGATGTAGGAACTCACTGGAGAGACAATAGGAGGTCTCAGCATGGCATACAGTGAGAAATCATGCTGTATCGTTCAGAAATACAAAAGATCAGATCCGAAGCATGAAAACAATAGACAGGAAGCTAGCATGAAACAAGCTTATTGAGCAGAAATAAAAGGATGGAGATAGAAGGTTGTCGTATTGCGCTGATTCTGTTGCGGACCCTTATTAGTTAATCTCGGTATGGCATTTATTAGACTTCAGCAGAGCATACTGCTTATTATTAGATTATGCTATCTCTACATTTTACACAAGGTTTAATTGGTCCTATTTTGTGCTGTGGAGTTTATAGAAGATGCAATTGCTGGTTTCTTAATTAAAGGGCAGTACAAAGGGCAAAGTAAAATTTAACCCACTACTGGCCCCACTGTGTAGTGTTAAAAAATCCTTATCTTACATCTCTGACTCCTTATGGTTCTCCTGCAGTACTGTTCAAAGATCCAAAAAGTGTAGCGTAGGAGCTGTCAGTGGAGTCATCCTCCCTGCTGCTGAGATTTCTGGCATGCGCTGAGGAGAGCTCCCACCCTCCCTTTGGATATATCTTTGCTGCCTGGGTGCCCTACCTGTAGTGTAGGGAACCCAGCCCACCCCAACCGCAAAGTCCGTTTGTTAAAAAAAGCAGCAGAATTACGGCGCTCTGCATTTCTGACAAATGCAGGTGCTGGTCTGGCCCCAACTTGCAAGTTCCGGCAAGCAGAGGCCCGGAAACAGAACGCTGGGGATCGAAGGACTGTAAGTTCAGTTCTGATTTTTTTTCTACCAGCTAGGGTGGGCTAGGGTGCCCCTCAGTATATGAAAGTTGTTTTTAAGGTGGAGATCAATTTAATTATCCAACCTTTTGCTAAAATATATAAATCTGAAAATCAGTGCAACCTGAGGCATCTCCTATGCACATGTGCAAGCTCATAAAGACCCTTATCAAGCCTTAAGAGGGAGCAACCTTAAAACAGGGGGGGCGGGAGGTAAGATAAGGAACACTGGCCTGCATGCAAGGCCAGTAAGATAGGTAAGTAGGTAAGTAATGCAGTTGTTTTAGGAGGATCTGCATAGTTACAAATTTAAGGTATGCCAAGTCAAATTCCTTGTAAGTGCAAACTACGTGGCCAAATAAATTGATTCTGATTCTGAAGGCATGCCTTTAATAAACCATAATAAAAACTGTTAGTAGTAGTCCATGGATTTATGGAAAATAATCATGGCAGACAAATTTTATTGGTTTTTATGAGGAAGTAAGTAAGAATTGGATTCAGCAAAGCAGTGAATGGGTATACATGGATTTGCGAAAGCTTTTGATACTGTGCCACATAGGCAACTAATGTATAAACTGAGGACTGTGGCCTAGAAAAAACATTTGTTCATGGATAGAGAATTGGTTATGGATTGCAACAAGAGTTGGTGGTAAATGGAGCTACATCTTAAGTTCTAAGCGGAGTGCCTAAGGGTTCTGTAATGGGGCCACTTCTGTTAAATCTGTTTACAAATGACTTAGAACGGGCATTGAGAGCAAGGTCTCTGTGTTTGCTGATGACACTAACTATGCGAGCTTTGGAAAACTTCAATGATGTGCAAGTGCTGCAAGCAGACCTAGATAGATTATCAAAATGGCAGCAGAATGGCAGATGAGTTCAACGTTGATAAATGTAAGGTTTTGGGTTTTATTAATCCCTGTGCCACCTACACCATAAATAACTCTGTGTTAAGTGAATCTGTAATGATAAAATTTGGGGGTTTTAGTAGATAACAGACTTAGCTATAGCAAACAATGCCAGGTAGCAACGGCTAGAGCTAGCAGATATTGCTTGTATAAAGAGGGAATAGATTCAAGGAGACAGATATTATTCTCCTTTTTACAAGGTCACTGTAAGGCCTCATTTGGAATATGCAGTGCAGTTTAGGAATCCCATATACATAAGGGACATCTGGAAATGGAAAGCAGTTCAGAGAAGGGCAAATAAATTAATAAGGAGATGGAGAGGCTTGACTATGCAGGCAGATTAGCAAGTTACGGCTGTTACATTGGAAGAAGCAACGTTTGCGTGGGGACATGATAACCTTATACAAATATATTAAAGGGCCTACAATGAAACTAACTGGTGCATTGGTTCAGAATGTCACATCAGAGGACTCTTGACAATCCTGTTAATTCGAAGAAAAGAAGTTTCATCTTCAGGTAGGAAGGTTTCTTTACAGTGAGAAGACGGTGAAACTGTGGAAATGTCTTCCAGCAGATGTGATACATGGCAGTTCATTGAATAGCTTTAAAAATTGGCCTAGATAAGTTTTTAAAACTAATAAATATTGAGAATTACTGGTTTAATACATATAGATTGGTTGATCCAGGGATACTTTCCAATTGGCGTTTGGAGTCAGGAAGGAATTTATTTTCCCCCTTTAGCTGTTTTTTTTTGCCTTCCTCGGATCAACTCTAGGAAGGGTTAAAAAAAATAAAAATAAAAGATAGGTGGACTTAATGGACGTATGTATTTATTCAACCTCAATTACTATGCTGCAATGTTACGTCAATTACTATGTTACTCAATTACTATGTACTATGTGTTTTTTCTGCCATTTGTAAATAGGTTTTATCACTTCTTCTAGCCACATTCAGACATTTCTGATGTCAGTCGATCCCAGTCCAGATTGTCAGCATTAAGGTGCTTCTTGGGTATATAAAAATGTATATTTCTTTGCTTTGAAGGGTTTTAGAAGTTGTGCCAGTTAATATTGGTCAACAAAAACACAAAACCTGTGGAATCAACAGTTTTTCGACACTGAAACTGGAGTTTGGAATATTGGGTCAGATTAAAATGAATTTGCGAGCAGTTTTTCCATAGTTCATTAAAGGGCATGTCCACACCTACCCTTACCTTGCTGCCTTAAAGGGCATTCCACCTTTGTACATAATTTTGATATATGTACTGCTCCTTCCCCCCAGCCCCAAACGCATTACTATTCTGCACAAAAGTCCCGATCATTACTTACCATGCCTCTCTCCTTTGCCGCACAGCCCCGGCCTCTGCTTGCACGAAATGCAAGCAGGGGGCGGGACCGGCAGCCGATCCGTGATTGGCTGCCTCCAACCGGGAGTTCAGACCGGCGAAGAAGGGAGGCATGAAAGTAAAGATCGGGGAACTTTCTGTGCAGAATAGTAATGCGGTTGGGGCTGGGGGAAGGAGCAGTACATAATATCAATGGGGTTTAATGGTAGGGGGAGGGAGACAAAATCAGGAGGGAGAGGGAGGGGGACGAGACTCTCCTGCGCATGCCTCAAAACCTTGACGAGGTTGAGGCTTGAGACAGTCACAGGATGAGTCACTCGCAGCCTCTACACTGCAGTTTCCTGGAGGGGAGAAATAGCAGGGCAGCCAGAAATGTAGGTAAGGATTTTATTAACTACAGAGTGGGGCCAGTATGGGGTTTTATTTCAGTTTTGGGGAGGACATGCCCTTTAAAGCTTTACAATGTTTTTATGAGCTAGCACATGTGCGAGGAGATACCTCAGCGAACACTAATCAGTCATCAGCTGTGACACCAGCAGCAGTGCAGAAGCAGAATGGTCTGCATGCATGGTAATGGTTTTAAAGTATTAGGACTTGAAGTATTCTGCTGGGAAACCTGGTGTAAATGCCCTTGTAAAAGCCTGGTGTAAATGCCTACAGTACGAAGGGCCATATTTATAAGGTGCAGTATTGCAGACTTGTGATACTGCACCTTTAACATCATATAACTCAGTGTTTGTATGACTGCGTGCAATATATCAATACTGGGCAGTATAATGTTGGCCATGGTATCACTATACATAACACACTGACCATTAAGGACCACGGTGGTAATGTATGGCATTTACACCCATAGCCATAAAACCAGACAATCAAATCAGGGAATGGGGTGCACTCTAGACCAACAGAGGTGCAGACACCCTTCTATCTTGCAGCTATATCTAATTTGGATTACTATCCCACCTCCATGTGAATAAAAACCCAGGCATTAATGGTTAAACTTACCTGCCGGCGCAGGGTTCTATTATTCAAGGAGGAGAAATAACCCTACCTACATGTGAATAATAGAGCAGTAGCTCAAGCTAGCTAAAAGGCCAGATTAATGTCTCTTTAACACCATTCATGTTTCAGAAAGTGATCCAGCAGACAGTTTTAAAGTAATAGTTCACACAAAAGTGAACTATTCCTTTAAAGCAGTGATTGAAGTGACGGGAGGTAAAGGACTATTCTTACCTTCCGTTCTTCAATTCACCATCACCAGGAGTAGAGATTACCTCGCGCACGATTAACGTTGCTAGTTGAAATTGCCGACCATTATGGTACATGGAAGCAGTCGGCAATTTTCAACTGAGCTGTGGTGGATTGTGCGGCAAGGTAATATATACTCACCCAATCCTGGATCCTGGTGAAGTGATGAAGAACGGAATGTAAGATGAGAGTCCTTTAGGTCCTTTTTGTATGAAGGTTATGGAACCACAAATAAGATCGCCATGCAGTGTACAACTGATTTGCAGATAGGGACAGTGAAACCTTGTGCATAGTTATCAAATACAGAATGAAAAGCCAACATTAATAATTGAAAGTTGTTCAATATTTTATTCTGCATAATATTCTAATAGTCGTTTTTAATATCTCAGTCCATGGGAATTCCACACATTTATTAATACAAGCTTGACTAAATGGAGCATCATGGATTTATGTGGTTAGGGTCCATATTTAGAAGGGAGCGATTGCTGTTTTTCAAAACGTACCTTAACAATCACAAATTTACTATCGATAATCCACAATCGCAACATACGATACCATTGCTGTATCTGTTGTTTTCAGTTAGATCAACTGGACTTAAAGTTATAGTTCTTCAAGATGTTTTGCTAGTCATCCAACTGGCTTTCTCACATTCAGAATGACTGTACAAGAATCTGTTGCCAATTAAGCACCCTGGAAAGTCCCAATTAGCATATGACCACCAGGTGTAGGGACCATTTAATGCAAGGTATGGATGCAATGAGCTAAGGAGGTGTTATTGAAACTGCCCAGGGTAAGGTGGTTGGTACAGGGATACTATATAATATTGAGAATTACTGGTATCAATACATATACTGTATTTCTGGTTGGTACAGGGAGACTATATAATATTGAGAATTACTGGTATTATTACATATACTGTAGTTCTGGTTGGTACAGGGATACTATATAATATTGAGAATTACTGGTATTACAAAAACTGTAGTTCTGGTTGGTACTAGAGATGGACTAGAACTCGAACTCGAACCCGAGTTCAAGCCGAACTATTCTCGAACTATCCCGGACCCAGATTTTCATTATTTTCGGACTTTCGATAAATAACGACTGTTCGACCGTTCGAATATGCGAGTAAAATGCCTATTATACCTATACGCGAGCATCGAATCCGCGAGTAAAATGTCCATGGTATCTAGGCGTGAGCATCAAATCCGCGAGTAAAGTGTCCGTTAAAGCCTATACACGAACATCGAATCCGCAAGTAAAATGTCCATGGTATCTAGGCGTGAACATCAAATCCGCGAGTAAAGTGTCCATTAAAGCCTATATGCGAGCATCGAATGCGCGAGTAAAATGTACATGATACCTAGGCGCGAACATCGAATGTTCGAACGCGAGAGCTCGAAAATAGCGCCAATGAGAGTAAAATAGATTTTTCGAATGTCCTGGATATTCGAACATGTTCCCCAGACCATTTCCCAGGTCCCACAGCCATTTACATTAAGTTACCATTGATATTTTATTTGTATTTCATTAGAACTTTTCAAACTATTTGACTCCCATTGACTTTAATGGGTCCGTCTTCGAACTTTTGAACTTTCTATATAGTTCGAAAGTTCGAAAACGGACCGAACTTTCGAAAGTTTGGCCATCTCTAGTTGGTACAGGGATACTATATAATATTGAGAATTACTGGTATTAATACATATACTGTAGTAGCCAATATGCAATTAGAATTGTTTGTGCACTAGAATTCTGTTTTTTGTAGGGATACTATATAATATTGAGAACTACTGGTATTAATACATATACCGTAGTTCTGGTTGGTACAGGGATACTATATAATATTGAAAATTACTGGTATTAATACATATACTGTAGTTCTGGTTGATTCAGTGATACTTTCCAATTACCATTTGGAATCAGGAAGGAATTTTTTTACTAAATCCAAAAATGAGATTCGAACCCAATTGATTCAGAATTTTTAAAATTTTCTATTCCAATTTTCGAGTATTCGATTTTTTCAAATTTCAAAAGCAATTTGCGAATTTTCTAATATTTGATTATTTCAAAACATCCTTGTGAAGGTTCTCATTCATCCAGGTCATGGTATATCTGTTGTATTCAATTAGATCAACTGGACTTGAAGTTTAGTTCTTGAAGACGTTTCGCTAGTCATCCGACTGGCTTTCTCAATTCAGAATGACTTTCGAAACATCCATCAGATTCACAGTTTGTCAGAACCAGGATTCATCTCTAAAATATTTAAGATTTAACAGAACTGTGCACAAAAATGCCATTGTTATGTAAGGCAGTTTGTCTTTGGGTAAGAAATAAAATGCATTCTCACTGTTGGCAGTATTTAAAAACCCCACGGTATCAAAAACATACAATACCACAGTTTTTCTGACCGCAATCATAATTGTATGATCGCCAGTTTGTACAAAATCATGCGGTAATAGACTGCGGTAATTATGAAACTGCGATTATAAATGTATGCATGCGATTGTACATTTAGGATTGCGGTAATGATCATTAAAGGCGCGGTATCTCAATATAGATATACAGCCATGTATGTGTATGCATTATTTCTTGGGAAAGAAGGGGGTGTTTATATAAAAGGATAGGATCACTAATACAGTGTTCATGTGAATATATAAAATGCATATTAGGCATACAGACATTTCCTAAATTTGCCCAGTAGCTCTACCAATAGTTTGAAAGATCCAGGAATCCTGAATTAAAGTTCATGTGCTGAACAATTAAAAGCTGATTGCAGACACACTGCCCAAGGGCTCCAATTACTTTTATGTTTTTAAATGTTTGAATATTACTTCTGGTTTAATTGCATCAATAAAGATCATATTCGGGAACATATCTTTTTTTAACTAATTGATCATTTTGTTAATAGGGTAATATACAATGGTGCTTATTCAGCAATGATGGTCTTGTGTTTCTCTGTATTATACAATGACACTGATTAGAACTCAGCTTATTTTCCCAGGTGGTTTTCTAGATTTCAGCTCCCATTGCATGACATAGAGAGGGCAAGCGTGGGGGTTTTCAAGGGAGGGATTCCTGAAAGTGTTATCATGGGTAGCGGTGAGTGCATCACGCCACCATTTTAACCATACATTCTTCTTTTTAAAGGCCACTCCAATATTAAAGTATTTTTATAATTTTCCTTGCCCTAGATTTTTGCTTCTTGTAGAATTCTTATCTTTATTATATATAGTCCCATAACCATATAACAATATGAGGTATGTAAACACTGTTCTATCCTTTGTAAACCTCATTATAGTAAAAACAACATATAAATCCTTGTTCCTTTCTGGAGTCCAGTTCGTGTTAATAATGGTCCCGTGACAATAAGCATAAGGATGAAATTCCCATTTGTGTTACTATGTGGCCTCTGTCATTGTCTATGTGATCACTTTCACACCTCTTCCCCAACAATTAACACTTGCCCTTTCACACTGACATTCCTTTTCTGATAACCTCAAGGTGCCAGGACTGCAAATGATTATAAACCACCAGAACGGGGGGGGGGGGGGGGGAATTCTTTGCCTATGGCATATTCTAATTCCAGTGGAAAACTTCAGTGTATTGGTGCATATGCAGGGCCGTTTCTAAATGTTCCATAACTATTGAAGATACACAATGTACAGATCCTTGTCAGGGATTATGGAATAAATCGTGGCCTTGCGTCTATTTGCGTATGCTTCTTTAATCAGCATTTACTACTTTATATATTAAATGTTCCCACTTCGGTACACGGGGAGATCTGGGTGTATTGTATAAACAATAGTCAATTATTCAGTGGAATCCCGCCAGGTAGGTTATGAGGTGCAATCCCTGTAGCCTGTGCCACGTCAGGTAAGTATCAATTCTATTTTAATTCGTAGAATATAAGTTCCATTTATTAAGTGCTCAACATACAATCCAGGTACACAACGTTTCGGGTGGTCCAACCCCCTTCCTGGGGTCTATTGCAAAACGCAATAGAATCGCACACACAATTGTGCGCGAAAATGCTTGCGATTTTGTGCACGATTCCTGTGCATTGCAGTGTGTCCCAGCCTAAGGCCACCTTTACTGAAAACTGAAATATCAAACATTTAAAAACAGCTGTTGAAAATTCCAAAATCAAGATTGAAGAAAGTGGAAAATTATGCCGAAAAACAGTCAAAAATTCTGAAATTGAGATTTAAAAAACATATTTTTAATGAGGGACAAGTGCACGCATCCTTCTATAATAATGTAGGGCCTCATTTAGCCAGAGCTGCAATCACTCCCTGTGGGAATTTAATATCGTCATAGCACTCGTTAGTATACTCACATTGTGATTTTCACACCAGCTATTTGCGATGTAATTTTTAAAAAGTAGAAAATTGTGGTTGGGAAAAAAAAATTCAATTGGTTTCAATTCAATTCGATTTTCTGAATTTCAATAGGTTCCATGGAACCACTGTCAGAACAAAACTTAAAGGGACTGTCACCCCTCTTTTGAAAAATGAATATGTGGTAGATAAGCCCCCAAAACCTAGACATCGTTTAATTCTCAACCTTTAATTCGGCTCCCACACTGAGATATTATACTTACATCCTCCTCGCTCCACCGCCGCTTCCGGGTTCTTCTCCCAGTCTCCACTGTGGCCGCTCTGTTCTTTTTCTGTTCCCGAGCAGCCGCAGTGGAGGCTGGTCCGGGAATGGCAGTCAGTGATTGGCCGTGACGTCACAGTCACGGCCGACACTGACTGCCTTACCCGGAAGTGCAGAGCCGCGGCGGTGGAGCGAGGAGGAGGATGTAAGTATAATATCTCTGTGTGGGAGCCGAATTAAAGGTTGAGACTTAAACGATGTCTAGGTTTTGGGGGCTTATCTACCACATATTCATTTTTCAAAAGAGGGGTGGACAGTCCCTTTAACAGTTTAGTTCATCTCTACATAAAGGGACACTCAGCTGATGTTAAAGGAATAGTTCATTGATGAAAACAAGTTAGTATTAATAGAATACATAAATTAAGCAGATATCATATCTCTTACCTGTTTCTATGTGTGATGCTCTGTTCCCTAGTAATGTTCCCCGGTATAAGTTCCCCCATTGTAGCTCCTGAATGTGTCTCTCTGCCCCTTGGCAGATTTGCGACTACGGTGGGTCCTCTCTTAGCATGCACTGTTTGCAGGGCGTGCGCGCTGATAAGAGATATGAGTGCGCATAACTGTGTACATGGAAGAGGCAGACTAAGAAGAGTTAGGCGGCGTAAATATAACCCTGCCACCCCCGCGACCACGGGGGGGCCCGGAGGCATAAGGGGCCTGGGCCGGTTCTTATTAAGAAGCTGTAGGTGCGCCGTGCGTACTGTCCGTGCCTTTAGTTTCCCTGTGCGGGAATTGCTGAGCAAATGGCTGTGAGTCCCAGTGACAGGGTTGGTGAATAGAGTACAGGAAAAGCTGGGACACTGTTTACACTGTACAGAGAGACACATGGACTGCAGGGCCAAACAGTAGGTAAGAGCTCACAATGTATGGAGGGGGTGGGTGTAGATAGATGGATAGATAGATAATAGATAGGTAGATAGGTAGATAGGTAGATAGGTAGATAGGTAGGTAGATAGGTAGGTAGGTAGGTAGGTAGGTAGGTAGGTAGATAGATAGATAGATAGATAGATAGATAGATAGAT